>CAVNZX010000059.1:0-193573 GCA_963693515.1 Pipistrellus nathusii
GTTTGTCCATGTTCCCAATGTTTATACCTGGACAAGAAGGCCTAATGTTAGAAACTACAAGAAAACATGAGTAATTCTGGAAAAACGACAATCAATAGAAGAGAACTCGCATAGAACCTGTACAAAACACTTCTCCTACTGTGTTTTCCTGTTCAAAAGGTATCTTAGATCCAGGAATTACTTAATTCAAGTTTAGAGCACATTAAACAGTGTCTGAATTCTATGTTGTTTCCTTTAAGGAGACTGAATGGTAAATGTGTGAAATACAAGGCAGAATACACTTGAAATAGAGAAATGTACACATATAGCCGCTTAGGAAAGCCGTACACTTCAGTGAGGTGTATCATTAAACTATAAAACATAGTTAAGAGACAATGTTCCCGAGCTTTACAGGTTCCTAACAGTGTTTAGGTAGTGGTTGGTCCAGGTTCCCAATTTTATACCTGGACAAGAAGGCCTAATGTTAGACACTAACAAGAAAACATGAGTAATTCTGGGAAAATGACAAATAAATAGATGAGAACTCACATAGAACATGTGTAAAACACTTGTCCAACTGAGTTGTTCCTGTAGAAAACGTATCTTAGTTCCAGGAATTCCTTAAATTGAGTTTAGAGTACATTAAACAGTGTATGAATCCTATGTTGTTTACTTAAAGGAGCCTCAATGGTAAATGTGTGAAATACAAGGCAGAATACACTTGAAATAGAGAAAAAAAACACATTTAGCAGCTTTGGAAAGCCTCACATTTCACTGAGATGTATCATTAAACTCTAAAACATAGTTGAGAGACAATGTTCCCGAAGTTTTCTGGTTCCTAACAGTGTTTAGGTAGTTGTTGGTCCAGGTTCCCAATGTTTATACCTGGACAAGGAGGACTAATGTTAGAAACTACAAGAAAACATCAGTAATTGTGGGAAAAAGACAATCAATAGATGAGAACTCGCATAGAACATGTAAAATACACTTCTCCAACTGAGTTGTTCATGTAGAAAAGATATCTTAGATCCAGGAATTCCTTAATTCGAGTTTAGAGCACATTAAACAGTGTCTGAATAATATGTTGTTTCCTTTAAGGAGACTAGAATGGTGAATGTGTGAAATACACGGCAGAATGCACTTGAAATAGAGAAATATACACATTTAGCCGCTTCGGAAAGCCTTACATTTCACTGAGATGTATCATTAAACTCTAAAACATAGTTGAGAGACAATGTTCCCGAGCTTTACAGGTTCGTAACAGTGTTTAGAAAGTTGTTTGTCCATGTTCCCAATTTTATACCTGGACCAGAAGGCCAAATGTTAGAAATTACCAGAAAACAGCAGTAATTCTGGGAAATTGACAATAAATAGATGAGAACTCTCATAGAACATGTGTAAAACACTTGTACAACTGAGTTGTTCCTGTAGAAAACGTATCTTAGATCGAGGAATTCCTTAATTTGAGTTTCGAGGATATTAAAGAGTGTATGAATCCTTTGTTGTTTACTTAAAGGTGCCTTAATGGTAAATGTGTGAAATACAAGGCAGAATACACTTGAAATAGAGAAAAAAACACATTTAGCAGCTTTGGAAAGCCTCACACTTCACTGAGATGTATCATTAAACTCTAAAACATAGTTGAGAGACAATATTCCCGAAGTTTTCAGGTTCCTAACAGTGTTTAGGTAGTTGTTGGTCCAGGTGCCCAATGTTTATACCTGGACAAGGAGGACTAATGTTAGAAACTACAAGAAAACATCAGTAATTGTGGGAAAAAGACAATCAATAGATGAGAACTCGCATAGAACATGTAAAATACACTTCTCCAACTGAGTTGTTCATGTAGAAAAGATATCTTAGATCCAGGAATTCCTTAATTCGAGTTTAGAGCACATTAAACAGTGTCTGAATCCTATGTTGTTTCCTTTAAGGAAACTAGAATGGTGAATGTGTGAAATACACGGCAGAATGCACTTGAAATAGAGAAATATACACATTTAGCCGCTTCGGAAAGCCATACACTTCACTGAGATGTCTCATTAAACTCTAAAACATAGTTGAGAGACAATGATCCTGAGATTGTCAGGTTCATAACAGTGTTTAGGTAGTTGTTTGTCCATGTTCCCAATGTTTATACCTGGACAAGAAGGCCAAATGTTAGAAACTACAAGAAAAAATGAGTAGTTCTGGGAAAACTACAATCAATGGATGAGAACTCGCATAGAACATGTACAAAACACTTCTCCAACTGAGTTGTTCATGTAGAAAAGGTATCTTAGATCCAGGAATTCCTTAATTCGAGTTTAGAGCACATTAAACAGTGTCTGAATCCTACGTTGTTTCCTTTAAGGAGATTGGAATGTTGAATGTGTGAAATGCACTGCAGAATACACTTGAAATAGAGAAATGAACACATTTAGCAGCTTTGGAAAGCCTTACACTTCACTGAGATGTATCATTAAACTCTAAAATATAGTTGAGAGACAATGTTGCCGAGCTTTACAGGTTCATAACAGTGTTTAGATAGTTGTTTGTCCATGTTCCCAATGTTTATACCTGGACAAGAAGGCCAAATGTTAGAAATTACAAGAAAACAGAAGTAATTCTGGGAAAACGACAATCAATAGATGAGAACTCGCATAGAACATGTACAAAACACTTGTCCAACAGAGTTATTCCTGTAGAAAACGTATCTTAGATCCAGGAATTCCTTAATTCGAGTTTAGAGCACATTAAACAGTGTATGAATCCTATGTTGTTGACTTAAAGGAGCCTAGCATGGTAAATGTGTGAAATACAAGGCAGAATACACTTGAAATATAGAAATAAACAAATTTAGCCGCTTCGGAAAGCCGTACACTTCACTGAGATGTATCATTAAACTCTAAAATATAGTTGAGAGACAATGTTGCCGAGGTTTTCAGGTTCCGAACAGTGTTTAGGTAGTGGTTTCTCCATGTTCCCAATGTTTATACCTGGACAAGAGGGCCTAAATTAGAAACTACAAGAAAACATGAGTAATTCTGGGAAAACGACAATCAATAGATGAGAACTCGCATAGAACATGTACAAAACACTTATCCAACTGAGTTGTTCATGTAGAATAGGTATCTTAGATCCAGGAATTCCTTAATTTGAGTTTAGAGTACATTAAACAGTGTATGAAGCCTATGTTGTTTACTTAAAGGAGCCTAGAATTGTAAATGTGTGAAATACAAGGCAGAATACAATTGAAATTAAGAAATGAACACATTTAGCAGCTTTTGAAAGCCATAAACTTCACTGAGATGTATCATTAGACTCTAAAACATAGGTGAGAGACAATGTTCCCGAGCTTTACAGGTTCATAACAGTGTTTAGATAGTTGTTTGTCCATGTTCCCAATTTTATACCTGGACAAGAAGGCCAAATGTTAGAAACTACAAGAAAACATGAGTAATTCTGGGAAAACGACAATCAATAGATGAGAACTCGCATAGAACATGTACAAAACACTTCTCCAACTGAGTTGTTCATGTAGAAAAGATATCTTAGATCCAGGAATTCCTTAATTCGAGTTTAGAGCACATTAAACAGTGTATGAATCCTATGTTTTTTCCTTTAAGGAGACTAGAATGGTGAATGTGTGAAATACACGGCAGAATGCACTTGAAATAGAGAAATATACACATTTAGCCACTTTGGAAAGCCTTACACTTCACTGAGATGTATCATTAAACTCTAAAACGTAGTTGAGAGACAATGTTCCCGAGCTTTACAGGTTCGTAACAGTGTTTAGATAGTTGTTTGTCCATGTTCCCAATTTTATACCTGGACAAGAAGGCCAAATGTTAGAAACTACAAGAAAACAGCAGTAATTCTGGGAAAATGACAATAAATAGATGAGAACTCACATAGAACATGTGTAAAACACTTGTCCAACTGAGTTGTTCCTGTAGAAAACGTATCTTAGATCCAGGAATTCCTTAATTTGAGTTTAGAGGCCATTAAACAGTGTATGAATCCTATGTTGTTGACTTAAAGGAGCCTAGCATGGTAAATGTGTGAAATACAAGTTAGAATACACTTGAAATAGAGAAATAAACACATTTAGCCGCTTCGGAAAGCCGTACACTTCACTGAGATGTATCATTAAACTCTAAAATATAGTTGAGAGACAATATTGCCGAGGTTTTCAGGTTCCTAACAGTGTTTAGGTAGTGGTTTGTCCATGTTCCCAATGTTTATACCTGGACAAGAAGGCCTAATGTTAGAAACTACAAGAAAACATGAGTAATTATGGGAAAACGACAATCAATAGATGAGAACTCGCATAGAACATGTACAAAACACTTCTCCAACTGAGTTGTTCATGTAGAAAAGGTATCTTAGATACAGGAATTCTTTAATTCGAGTTTAGAGCCCATTAAACAGTGTATGAATCCTATGTTGTTTCCTCTAGGGAGACTAGAATGGTGAATGTGTGAAATACAAGGCAGAATACACATGAAATAGAGAAGTAAACACATTTAGCCCCTTCGGAAAGCCGTACACTTCACTGAGATGTATCATTAAACTCTAAAATATAGTTGAGAGACAATGTTGCCGAGATTTTCAGATTCCTAACAGTGTTTAGGTAGTGGTTGGTCCATGTTCTCAATGTTTATACCTGGACAAGAAGGCCTAATGTTAGAAACTACAAGAAAACATGAGTAATTCTGGGAAAACGACAATCAATAGATGAGAACTCGCATAGAACATGTACAAAACACTTCTCCCACTGAGTTGTTCAGTTAGAAAAGATATCTTAGATCCAGGAATTCCTTAATTCGTGTTTAGAGCTCATTAAACAGTGTCTGAATTCTATGTTGTTTCCTTTAAGGAGATTGGAATGTTGAATGTGTGAAATGCACTGCAGAATACACTTGAAATAGAGAAATGTACACATTTAGTCGCTTCTGAAAGCCTTACACTTCACTGAGATGTATCATTAAACTCTAAAACATAGTTGAGAGACAATATTCCCGAGCTTTTCAGGTTCATAACAGTGTTTAGGTAGTTGTTTGTCCATGTTCCCAATTTTATACCTGGACAAGAAGGCCAAATGTTAGAAACTACAAGAAGACAGCAGTATTTCTGGGAAAATGGCAATATATAGGTGAGAACTCACATAGAACATTTGGAAAACACTTGTCCAACTGAGTTGTTCCTGTAGAAAAAGTATCTAAGATCCAGGAATTCCTTAATTTGAGTTTAGAGGACATTAAACAGTGTATGAATTCTATGTTGTTTACTTAAACGAGCCTAGAATGGAAAATGTTTGTAATACAAGGCAGAATACACTTGAAATAGAGAAATAAACACATTTAGCAGCTTTGGAAAGCCATAAACTTCACTGAGACGTATCATTAAACTCGAAAACATAGTTGAGAGACAATGTTCCCGATGTTTTCAGGTTCCTAACAGTGTTTAGGTAGTGGTTTGTCCGTGTTCCCAATGTTTATACCTGGACAAGAACTCCTAATGTTAGAAACTACAAGAAAACATGAGTAATTCTGGGAAAACGACAATCAATAGAAGAGAACTCGCATAGAACATGTACAAAACACTTCTCCCACTGAGTTGTTCAGGTAGAAAATATATCTTAGATCCAGGAATTCCTTAATTCGTGTTTAGAGCTCATTAAACAGTGTCTGAATCCTATGTTGTTTCCTTTAAGGAGATTAGAATGTTGAATGTGTGAAATGCACTGCAGAATACACTTGAAATAGAGAAATAAGCACATTTAGCAGCTTTGGAAAGCCTTACACTTCACTGAGATGTATCATTAAACTCTAAAACATAGTTGAGAGACAATGTTCCCGAGCTTTACAGGTTCATAACAGTGTTTAGGAAGTTGTTTCTCCATGTCCCCAATATTTATACCTGGACAAGAAGGCCTAATATTAGAAACTACAAAAAAACATGAGTAATTCTGGGAAAATGACAATCCATAGATGAGTACTCGCATAGAACACGTACAAAACACTTCTAAAACTGAGTTATTCATGTAGAAAAGGTATCTTAGATCCAGGAATTCCTTAATTCGACTTTAGAGCACATTAAACAGTATATGAATCCTATGTTGTTTCCTTTAAAGAGACTAGAATGGTGAATGTGTGAAATACACGGCAGAATGCATTTGAAATAGAGAAAGATACACATTTAGCCTCTTCGGTTAGCCTTACACTTCACTGAGATGTCTCATTAAACTCTAAAACATAGTTTAGAGACAATGTTCCTGAGCTTTACAGGATAATAACAGTGTTTAGATAGTTGTTTGTCCATGTTCCCAATTTTATACCTGGACAAGAAGGCCAAATGTTAGAAACTACAAGTAAACAGCAGTATTTCTGGGAAAATGGCAATAAATAGATGAGAACTCACATAGAACATTTGTAAAACACTTGTCCAACTGAGTTGTTCCAGTAGAAAAATATCTTAGATCCAGGAATTCCTTAATTTGAGTTTAGAGGACATTAAACAGTGTATGAATTCTATGTTGTTTACTTAAAGGAGCCTAGAATGGTAAATGTTTGAAATACAAGGCAGAATACACTTGAAATAGAGAAATAAACACATTTAGCAGCTTTGGAAAGCCATACACTTCACTGAGATGTATCATTAAACTCGAAAACATAGTTGAGAGACAATGTTCCTGATGTTTTCAGGTTCCTAACAGTGTTTAGGTAGTGGTTTGTCCGTGTTCCAAATGTTTATACCTGGACAAGAAGGCCTAATGTGAGAAACTACAAGAAAACATGAGTAATTCTGGGAAAATGACAATCAATAGAAGAGAACTCGCATAGAACATGTACAAAACACTTCTCCAACTGAGTTGTGCAGGTAGAAAAGGTATCTTAGATCAAGGAATTTCTTAATTCGAGTTTAGAGACCATTAAACAGTGTATGAATCTTATGTTCATTCCTTTAAGGAGTCAGAATGGTGAATGTGTGAAATACACGGCAGAATACACTTAAAATATAGAAATAAACAAATTTAGCAGCTTTGGAAAGCCTTACATTTCACTGAGATGTATCAGTAAACTCTAAAACATAGTTGAGAGACAATGTTCCCCAGCTTTTCAAGTTCATATTAGTGTATAGGTAGTTGTTTGTCCATGTTCACAATGCTTATACCTGTACAAGAAGGCCTAATGTTATAAACTAAAAGAAAACCTCAGTAATTCTGGGAAAATGACAATAAATAGATGAGAACTCACATAGAACATGTGTAAAACACTTGTCCAACTGAGTTGTTCCTGTAGAAAAATATCTTAGATCCAGGAATTCCTTAATTTGAGTTTAGAGGACATTAAACAGTGTATGAATTCTATGTTGTTTACTTAAAGGAGCCTAGAATGGTAAATGTGTGAAATACAAGGCAGAATACACTTGGAATAGAGAAATAAACACATTTAGCAGCTTTGGAAAGCCATACACTTCACTGAGATGTATCATTAAACTCTAAAATATAGTTGAGAGACAATATTGCCGAGGTTTTCAGGTTTCTAACAGTGTTTAGGTAGTGGTTTGTCCATGTTCCCAATGTTTATACCTGGACAAGAAGGCCTAATGTTAGAAACTACAAGAAAACATGAGTAATTATGGGAAAACGACAATCAATAGATGAGAACTCGCATAGAACATGTACAAAACACTTCTCCAACTGAGTTGTTCATGTAGAAAAGGTATCTTAGATACAGGAATTCTTTAATTCGAGTTTAGAGCCCATTAAACAGTGTATGAATCCTATGTTGTTTCCTCTAGGGAGACTAGAATGGTGAATGTGTGAAATACAAGGCAGAATACACATGAAATAGAGAAGTAAACACATTTAGCCCCTTCGGAAAGCCGTACAC
Source organism: Pipistrellus nathusii (assembly GCA_963693515.1). Taxonomy (NCBI): domain Eukaryota; kingdom Metazoa; phylum Chordata; class Mammalia; order Chiroptera; family Vespertilionidae; genus Pipistrellus; species Pipistrellus nathusii. The sequence continues at coordinate 7,863 of CAVNZX010000059.1, forward strand.
TTCACTGAGATGTATCATTAAACTCTAAAATATAGTTGAGAGACAATGTTGCCGAGATTTTCAGATTCCTAACAGTGTTTAGGTAGTGGTTGGTCCATGTTCTCAATGTTTATACCTGGACAAGAAGGCCTAATGTTAGAAACTACAAGAAAACATGAGTAATTCTGGGAAAACGACAATCAATAGATGAGAACTCGCATAGAACATGTACAAAACACTTCTCCCACTGAGTTGTTCAGTTAGAAAAGATATCTTAGATCCAGGAATTCCTTAATTCGTGTTTAGAGCTCATTAAACAGTGTCTGAATTCTATGTTGTTTCCTTTAAGGAGATTGGAATGTTGAATGTGTGAAATGCACTGCAGAATACACTTGAAATAGAGAAATAAGCACATTTAGCAGCTTTGGAAAGCCTTACACTTCACTGAGAATTATCATTAAACTCTAAAACATAGTTGAGAGACAATATTCCCGAGCTTTTCAGGTTCATAACAGTGTTTAGGTAGTTGTTTGTCCATGTTCCCAATTTTATACCTGGACAAGAAGGCCAAATGTTAGAAACTACAAGAAAACAGCAGTATTTCTGGGAAAATGGCAATATATAGGTGAGAACTCACATAGAACATTTGGAAAACACTTGTCCAACTGAGTTGTTCCTGTAGAAAAAGTATCTAAGATCCAGGAATTCCTTAATTTGAGTTTAGAGGACATTAAACAGTGTATGAATTCTATGTTGTTTACTTAAACGAGCCTAGAATGGAAAATGTTTGTAATACAAGGCAGAATACACTTGAAATAGAGAAATAAACACATTTAGCAGCTTTGGAAAGCCATAAACTTCACTGAGACGTATCATTAAACTCGAAAACATAGTTGAGAGACAATGTTCCCGATGTTTTCAGGTTCCTAACAGTGTTTAGGTAGTGGTTTGTCCGTGTTCCCAATGTTTATACCTGGACAAGAAGGCCTAATGTTAGAAACTACAAGAAAACATGAGTAATTCTGGGAAAACGACAATCAATAGAAGAGAACTCGCATAGAACATGTACAAAACACTTCTCCCACTGAGTTGTTCAGGTAGAAAATATATCTTAGATCCAGGAATTCCTTAATTCGTGTTTAGAGCTCATTAAACAGTGTCTGAATCCTATGTTGTTTCCTTTAAGGAGATTAGAATGTTGAATGTGTGAAATGCACTGCAGAATACACTTGAAATAGAGAAATAAGCACATTTAGCAGCTTTGGAAAGCCTTACACTTCACTGAGATGTATCATTAAACTCTAAAACATAGTTGAGAGACAATGTTCCCGAGCTTTACAGGTTCATAACAGTGTTTAGGAAGTTGTTTCTCCATGTCCCCAATATTTATACCTGGACAAGAAGGCCTAATATTAGAAACTACAAGAAAACATGAGTAATTCTGGGAAAATGACAATCCATAGATGAGTACTCGCATAGAACACGTACAAAACACTTCTAAAACTGAGTTATTCATGTAGAAAAGGTATCTTAGATCCAGGAATTCCTTAATTCGACTTTAGAGCACATTAAACAGTATATGAATCCTATGTTGTTTCCTTTAAAGAGACTAGAATGGTGAATGTGTGAAATACACGGCAGAATGCATTTGAAATAGAGAAAGATACACATTTAGCCTCTTCGGTTAGCCTTACACTTCACTGAGATGTCTCATTAAACTCTAAAACATAGTTTAGAGACAATGTTCCTGAGCTTTACAGGATAATAACAATGTTTAGATAGTTGTTTGTCCATGTTCCCAATTTTATACCTGGACAAGAAGGCCAAATGTTAGAAACTACAAGTAAACAGCAGTATTTCTGGGAAAATGGCAATAAATAGATGAGAACTCACATAGAACATTTGTAAAACACTTGTCCAACTGAGTTGTTCCAGTAGAAAAATATCTTAGATCCAGGAATTCCTTAATTTGAGTTTAGAGGACATTAAACAGTGTATGAATTCTATGTTGTTTACTTAAAGGAGCCTAGAATGGTAAATGTTTGAAATACAAGGCAGAATACACTTGAAATAGAGAAATAAACACATTTAGCAGCTTTGGAAAGCCATACACTTCACTGAGATGTATCATTAAACTCGAAAACATAGTTGAGAGACAATGTTCCCGATGTTTTCAGGTTCCTAACAGTGTTTAGGTAGTGGTTTGTCCGTGTTCCAAATGTTTATACCTGGACAAGAAGGCCTAATGTGAGAAACTACAAGAAAACATGAGTAATTCTGGGAAAATGACAATCAATAGAAGAGAACTCGCATAGAAAATGTACAAAACACTTCTCCAACTGAGTTGTGCAGGTAGAAAAGGTATCTTAGATCAAGGAATTTCTTAATTCGAGTTTAGAGACCATTAAACAGTGTATGAATCTTATGTTCATTCCTTTAAGGAGTCAGAATGGTGAATGTGTGAAATACACGGCAGAATACACTTAAAATATAGAAATAAACAAATTTAGCAGCTTTGGAAAGCCTTACATTTCACTGAGATGTATCAGTAAACTCTAAAACATAGTTGAGAGACAATGTTCCCCAGCTTTTCAAGTTCATATTAGTGTATAGGTAGTTGTTTGTCCATGTTCACAATGCTTATACCTGTACAAGAAGGCCTAATGTTATAAACTAAAAGAAAACCTCAGTAATTCTGGGAAAATGACAATAAATAGATGAGAACTCACATAGAACATGTGTAAAACACTTGTCCAACTGAGTTGTTCCTGTAGAAAAATATCTTAGATCCAGGAATTCCTTAATTTGAGTTTAGAGGACATTAAACAGTGTATGAATTCTATGTTGTTTACTTAAAGGAGCCTAGAATGGTAAATGTGTGAAATACAAGGCAGAATACACTTGGAATAGAGAAATAAACACATTTAGCAGCTTTGGAAAGCCATACACTTCACTGAGATGTATCATTAAACTCTAAAACATAGTTGAGAGACAATGTTGCCAAGGTTTTCAGGTTCCTAACAGTGTTTAGGTAGTGGTTTGTCCGTGTTCCCAATGTTTATACCTGGACAAGAAGGCCTAATGTTAGAAACTACAAGAAAACATGAGTAATTCTGGAAAAACGACAATCAATAGATGAGAACTCGCATAGAACATGTAAAAAACACTTCTCCAACTGAGTTGTTAATGTAGAAAAGTTATCTTAGATTCAGGAATTCCTTAATTCGTGTTTAGAGCACATTAAACAGTGTATGAATCCTATGTTGTTTCCTTTAAGGAGACTAGAATGGTGAATGTGTGAAATACACGGCAGACTACACTTGAAATAGAGAAATAAAAACATTTAGCAGATTTGGAAAGCCTTACAATTCACAGAGATGTATCATTAAACTCTAAAACATAGTTGAGAGACAATGTTCCCGAGCTTTTCAGGTTCCTAACAGTGTTTAGGTAGTGGGTTGTCCATGTTCCCAATGTTTATACCTGGACAAGAAGGCCTAATGGTAGAAACTATAAGAAAACATGATTAATTCTGGGAAAACGATAATCAATAGATGAGAAGTCGCATAGAACATGTACAAAACACTTCTCCAACGGAATTTTTCAGGTAGAAAAGGTATCTTAGACCCATGAATTCCTTAATTTGAGTTTAGAGCACTCTAAACAGTGTATGAATCTTATGTTGTTTAATTTAAGGAGCCTAGAATGGTGAATGTGTGAAATACACGGCAGAATGCACTTGAAATAGAGATATACACCTTTAACCGCTTGGAAAGCCTTACACTTCACTGAGATGTATCATTAAACTCTAAAACATAGTTGAGGGACAATGTTCCCGAGCTTTACAGGTTCGTAACAGTGTTTAAGTAGTTGTTTGTCCATGTTTCCAATGTGTATACCTGGACAAGAGGCCTAATGTTATAAACTTAGAAAACAACAGTAATTCTCGGATAATGACAATAAATAGATGAGAACTCGAGTAGAACTTGTATAAAACACTTCTTCAACTCAGTTGTTTATGTGGAAAACGTATTTTAGATCGAGGAATTCCTTAATTTGAGTTTAGAGCGCGTTAAACAGTGTATGAATCCTATGTTGTTTCCTTTGAGAAGACTAGAATGGTCAATGTGTGAAATACACGGCAGAATACACTTGAAATAGAGAAATAAACACATTTAGCCGCTTCGGAAAGCCTTACACTTCACTGAGATGTATCATTAAACTCTAAAACATAGTTGAGAGACAATGTTCGCGAGGTTTTCAGGTTCCTAACATTTTTTAGGTAGTGGTTTATCCATGTTCCCAATGTTTATACCTGGAAAAGAAGGCTTAATGTTAGAAACTACAAGAAAACATGAGTAATTCTGGGAAAACGTTAATCAATAGATGAGAACTAGGATAGAACATGTACAAAACACTTCTCCAACTAAGTCGTTCAGGTAGAAAAGGTATCTTAGATGCAGGAATTCCTTAATTCGAGTATTAGAGCACATTAAACAGTGTATGAAGCCTATGTTGTTTCTTTTAAGGAGCCTAGAATGGTGAATGTGTGAAATACACGGTAGAATACACTTGAAATAGAGAAATAAACACTTTTAGCAGCTTCAGAAAGCCTTACACTTCACTGAGATGTATCGTTAAACTCTAAAACATAGTTGGAGACAATGTTCCCGAACTTTACAGGTTCATAACAGTGTTTAGGTAGTTGTTTGTCTATGTTCCCAATGCTTATACCTGGACAAGATGGCCAAATGTGAGAAACTACAAGAAAACATTAGTAATTCTGGGAAAATGACAATAAATAGATGAGAACTCGCATAAAACATGTATAAAACACTTCTTCAACTGAGTTCTTCCTGTAGAAAACGTATTTTAGATCGAGGAATTCCTTTATTCGAGTTTAGAGCACATTAAACAGTGTATGAATCTTTTGTTGTTTCCTTTAAGGAGACTACAATGGTGAATGTGTGAAATACACGGCAGACTACACTAAAAATAGAGAAATAAACACATTTAGCCGCTTCGGAAAGCCTTACACTTCACTGAGATGTATCATTAAACTCTCAAACATAGTTGAGAGACAATGTTACCGAGGTTTTCAGGTTCCTAACAGTGTGTAGGTAGTTGTTTGTCCATGTTCCCAATGTTTATACCTGGACAAGAAGGCCAAATGTCAGAAACTACAAGAAAACAACAGTAATTCTGGGAAAATGACCATAAATAGATGAGAACTCGCATAGAACTTGTATAAAACACTTCTTCAACTGAGTTGTTCATGTGGAAAACGTATTTTAGATCGAGGAATTCCTTAATTCGAGTTTAGAGCATATTAAACAGTGTATGAATCCTAAGTTGTTTCCTTTAAAAAGACTAGAATGGTGAATGTGTGAAATACACGGCAGAATAAACAAGAAATAGAGAAATAAACACATTTAGCCGCTTCGGAAAGCCTTACACTTCACTGAGATGTATCATTAAACTCTAAAACATAGTGGAGAGACAATGTTCCCGAGCTTTACAGGTTCATAACAGTGTTTTGGTAGTTGTTTTTTCATGTTCCCAATGTTTATACCTGGACAAGAAGGCCTAAATTAGAAACTACTAGAAAACATTTGTAATTCCGGGAAAACGATAATCAATAGATGAGAACTCGCATAGAACATGTACAAAACACTTCTCCAACTGAGTTGTGCAGGTAGAAAAGGTATCTTAGATCAAGGAATTCCTTAATTCGAGTTTAGAGACCATTAAACAGTGTATGAATCTTATGTTCATTCCTTTAAGGAGTCAGAATGGTGAATGTGTGAAATACACGGCAGAATACACTTAAAATATAGAAATAAACAAATTTAGCAGCTTTGGAAAGCCTTACACTTCACTGAGATGTATCATTAAACTCTAAAACATAGTTGAGAGACAATGTTCCCCAGCTTTTCAAGTTCATATTAGTGTATACGTAGTTGTTTGTCCATGTTCACAATGCTTATACCTGTACAAGAAGGCCTAATGTTATAAACTACAAGAAAACATCAGTAATTCTGGGAAAATGACAATAAATAGATGAGAACTCACATAGAACATGTGTAAAACACTTGTCCAACTGAGTTATTCCTGTAGAAAACATATCTTAGATCCAGGAATTCCTTAATTTGAGTTTAGAGCACACTAAACAGTGTATGAATCTTATGTTATTTCATTTAAGGAGCCTAGAATGGTGAATATGTGAAATAAATGGCAGAATGCACTTGAAATAGAGATATACACCTTTATCCGCTTCGGAAAGCCTTACACTTTACTGAGATGTATCATTAAACTCTAAAACATCGTTGAGAGACAATGTTCCCGAGCTTTACAGGTTCTTAACAGTGTTTAGGTAGTTGTTTTTCAATGTTCCCAATGTTTATACCTGGACAAGAAGGCCAACTGTTAGAAACTACAAGAAAACATCAGTAATTCTGGGAAAATGACCATAAATAGATGCGAACTCGCATCGAACATGTATAAAATACTTCTTCAACTGAGTTGTTCATGTGGAAAACGTATTTTAGATCGAGGAATTCCTTAATTCGAGTTTAGAGCACATAAACCAGTGTATGAATCCTATGTTGTTTCCTTTAAAAAACTAGAATGGTGAATGTGTGAAATACACGGCAGAATACACTTGAAATAGAGAAATAAACACATTTAGCCGCTTCGGAAAGCCTTACACTTCAGTGAGATGTTTCATTAAACTCTAAAACATAGTTGAGAGACAATGTTAGCGAGCTTTTCAGGTTGATAACAGAGTTTAGGTAGTTGTTTGTCCATGTTACCAATGTGTATAACTGGAGAAGAAGGCATAATGTTAGAAACTACAAGAAAACATCAGTAATTCTGGGAAAATGACAATAAATAGATGAGAACTCGCATAGAACATGTATAAAACACTTCTTAAACTGAGTTGTTCATGTGGAAAACGTATCTTAGATCGAGGAATTCCTTAATTCGAGTTCAGAGCACATTAAACAGTGTATGAATCCTATGTTGTTTCCTTTAAGGAGACTAGAATTGTGAATGTGTGAAATACACGGCAGACTACACTTGAAATAGAGAAATAAACACATTTAGCCGCTTCGGAAAGCCTTACACTTCACTGAGATGTATCATTAAACTCTAAAACATAGTTGAGAGACAATGTTCCCGAGCTTTACAGGTTCTTAACAGTGTTTAGGTAGCTGTTTTTCCATGTTCCCAATGTTTATACCTGGACAAGAAGGCCAACTGTTAGAAACTACAAGAAAACATCAGTAATTCTGGGAAAATGACCATAAATAGATGCGAACTCGCATCGAACATGTATAAAATACTTCTTCAACTGAGTTGTTCATGTGGAAAACATATTTTAGATCGAGGAATTCCTTAATTCGAGTTTAGAGCACATAAACCAGTGTATGAATCCTATGTTGTTTCCTTTAAAAAACTAGAATGGTGAATGTGTGAAATACACGGCAGAATACACTTGAAATAGAGAAATAAACACATTTAGCCGCTTCGGAAAGCCTTACACTTCACTGAGATGTATCTTTAAACTCTAAAACATAGTTGAGAGACAATGTTCCCGAGATTTTCAGGTTCATAACAGTGTTTTGGTAGTTGTTTTTCCATGTTCCCAATGTTTATACCTGGACAAGAAGGCCTAGTGTTAGAAACTACAAGAAAACATGAGTAATTCCGTGAAAACGATAATCAATAGATGAGAACTCGCATAGAGCATGTACAAAACACTTCTCCAACTGAGTTGTTCAGGTAGAAAAGGTATCTTAGATCCAGGAATTCCTTAATTCGAGTTTAGAGCACATTAAACAGTGTATGAATCCTATGTTGTTTCCTTTAAGGAGACTAGAATGGTGAATGTGTGAAATAAATGGCAGAATGCACATGAAATAGAGAAATGAACACATTTAGCCGCTTCCCAAAGTCTTACACTTCACTGATATATATCATTAAACTCTAAAACATAGTTGTGAGACAATGTTCCCAAGCTTTACAGGTTCATAACAGTGTTTAGGTAGTTCTTTGTCCATGTTCCCAATGTTTATACCTGGACAAGAAGGCCAAATGTTAGAAACTGCAAGAAAACATCAGTAATTCTGGGAAAATGACGAAAAATAGATGAAAACTCACATAGAACATGTATAAAACACTTCTTCAACTGAGTTGTTCATGTTTAAAACGTATCTTAGATGCATGAATTCCTTAATTCGAATTTAGAGCACATTAAACAGTGTATGAATCCTATGTTGTTTTCCTTTAAGGAGACTAGAATGGTGAAGGTGTTAAATACACAGCAGACTACACTTGAAATAGAGAAATAAACACATTTAGGTGCTTTGGAAAGCCTTACACCTCACTGAGATGTATCATTAAACTCTAAAACATAGTTGAGAGACAATGTTCCCGAGCTTTACAGGTTCATAACAGTGTTTAGTTAGTGGATTGTCCATGTTACCAATGTTTATACCTGGACAAGAAGGCCTAATGTTAGAAACTACAAGAAAACATCAGTAATTCTGGCAAAATGACAATAAATAGATGAGAACTCGCATAGAACATGTATAAAACACTTCTTCAACTGAGTTCTTCCTGTAGAAAACTTATTTTAGTTCGAGGAATTCCTTAATTCGAGTTTAGAGCACATTAAACAGTGTATGAATCCTATGTTGTTTCTTTTAAGGAGACTAGAATGGTGAAGGTGTGAAATACCTGGCAGACTACACTTGAAATAGAGAAATAAAAACATTTAGCATATTTGGAAAGCCTTACACTTCACAGAGATGTATCATTAAACTCTAAAACATAGTTGAGAGACAATGTTCCCGAGGTTTTCAGGTTCCTAACAGTGTTCAGGTAGTGTTTTGTCCATGTTCCCAATGTTTATACTTGGATAAGAAGGCCTAATGTTAGAAACTACAAGAAAACATGACTAATTTCTGGAAAACGATAATCAATAGATGAGAACTCGCATAGAACATGTATAAAACACTTCTTCAACTGAGTTGTTCATGTGGAAAATGTATCTTAGATCCAGGAATTACTTAATTCGAGTTTAGAGCACATTAAACAGTGTATGAATCCCATGTTGTTTCCTTTCAGGAGCCTTGAATGGTGAATGTGTGAAATTCATGGCAGAATACACTTGAAATAGAGAAATAAACGCATTTAGCCGCTTCGGAAAGCCTTACACTTCACTGAGATGTAACATTAAACTCTAAAACATAGTTCAGAGACAGTGTTCCTTGAGGTTTTCAAGTTCATAACAGTGTTTAGGTAGCTGTTTGTCCATGTTCACAATGGTTATACCTATACAAGTAGGCCAAATGTTAGAAACTACAAGAAAACATCAGTTATTCTGGGAAAATGACAAGAAATAGATGAGAACTCACATAGAACATGTATAAAACACTTCTCCAACTGTGTTGTTCCTAAAGAAAACCTATATTAGATCCATGAATTCCTAAATTTGAGTTTAGAGGACATTAAACAGTGTATTAATCTCATGTTGTTTCCTTTCAGGAGCCTAGAATGGTGAATGTGGGAAATACACCACAGAATACACTTGAATAGAGAAATAAACACATTTAGCAGCTTTGGAAAGCCTTACACTTCACTGAGATGTATCATTAAACTCTAAAACATAGTTGAGAGACAATGTTCCTGAGCTTTTATGTTCATAACAGTGTTTAGGTAGTGGTTTGTCCATGTTCCCAATGGTTATACCTGGAAAAGAAGGCCTAATGTTAGAAACAAAAAGAAAACATCAGTAATTCTGGGGAAATTACAATAAATAGATGAGAACTCGCATAAAACATGTATAAAACACTTCTTAACTGAGTTATTCCTGTAGAAAACGTTTCTTAGATCCAGGAATTCCTTAATTCGAGTTTAGTGCACATTAAACAGTGTATGAATCCTATGTTGTGTACTTTAAAAAGACTAGAATGGTCAATGTGTTAAATACACGGCAGAATGCACTTGAAATAGAAAAATAAACAAATTTAGCCGCTTCGGAATGCCTTACACTTCAGTGAGATGTTTCATTAAACTCTAAAACATAGTTGAGAGACAATGTTAGCGAGCTTTTCAGGTTTATAACAGTGTTTAGGTAGTTGTTTGTCCATGTTCCCAATGTGTATAAATGGAAAAGAAGGCCTAATGTTAGAAACTACAAGAAAACATGACTAATTTCGGGAAAACGATAATAAATAGATGAGAACTCGCATAGAACATGTATAAAACACTTCTTCAACTGAGTTGTTCATGTGGAAAACGTATTTTATATCCAGGAATTCCTTAATTCGAGTTTAGAGCACATTAAACAGTGTATGAATCCTATTTTGTTTTCTTTAAGGAGACTAGAATGGTGAATGTGTGAAATAAATGGCAGAATGCACTTGAAATAGAGAAATAAACACATTTAGCCGCTCCCAAAAGTCTTACACTTCACTGATATATATCATTAAACTCTAAAACATAGTTGTGAGACAATGTTCCCAAGCTTTACAGGTTCATAACAGTGTTTAGGTAGTTGTTTGTCCATGTTCCCAATGTTTAAACCTGGACAAGAAGACCAAATGTTAGAAACTGCAAGAAAACATCAGTAATTCTGGGAAAATGACGAAAAATAGATGAAAACTCACATAGAACATGTATAAAACACTTCTTCAACTGAGTTGTTCATGTGGAAAACGTATTTTAGTTCCAGGAATTCCTTACTTCAAGTTTAGAGCACATTAAACAGTGTATGAATCCTATGTTGTTTCCTTTAAGGAGACTAGAATTGTGAATGTGTGAAATACACGGCAGACTACACTTGAAATAGAGAAATAAACACATTTAGCCGCTTCGGAAAGCCTTACACTTCACTGAGATGTATCATTAAACTCTCAAACATAGTTTTGAGACAATGTTCCCGAGCTTTACAGGTTCATATAATTGTTTAGGTAGTTGTTTGTCCATGTTCCCAAAGTTTATACCTGGAAAAGAAGGCCTAATGTTAGAAACTACAAGAAAACATGAGTAATTCCGGGAAAACGATAATCAATAGATGAGAACTCGCATAGAACATGTACAAAACACTTCTCCAACTGAGTTGTTCAGGTAGAAAAGGTATCTTAGATCCAGGAATTCCTTAATTCGAGTTTAGAGAACATTAAACAGTGTATGAATCCTATGTTGTTTCCTTTAAGGAGACTAGAATGGTGAATGTGTGAAATAAATGGCAGAATGCACTTGAAATAGAGAAATAAACACATTTAGCCGCTCCCGAAAGTCTTACACTTCACTGATATATATCATTAAACTCTAAAACATAGTTGTGAGACAATGATCCCAAGCTTTACACGTTCATAACAGTGTTTAGGTAGTTGTTTGTCCATTTTCCCAATGTTTATACCTGGACTAGAAGGCCAAATGTTAGAAACTGCAAGAAAACATCAGTAATTCTGGGAAAATGATGAAAAATAGATGAAAACTCACATAGAACATGTATAAAACACTTCTTCAACTGAGTTGTTCATGTGGAAAACTTATCTTAGATCCAGGAATTCCTTAATTCGAGTTTAGAGGAAATTAAACAGTGTATGAATCCTATGTTGTTTCTTTTAAGGGACTAGAATGGTGAATGTGTTAAATTGACAGCAGACTACACTTTAAATAGAGAAATAAACACATTTAGTAGCTTTGGAAAGCCTTACACTTCACTGAGATGTAGCATTAAACTCTAAAACATAGTTGAGAGACAATGTTCCCGAGCTTTACAGGTTCATAACTGTTTAGGTAGTGGATTGTCCATGTTCCCAATGTTTATACCTGAAAAGAAGGCCTAATGTTAGAAACTACAAAAAAAAATCAGTAATTTTGGGAAAATGACAATAAATAGATGAGAACTCGCATAAAACATGTATAAAACACTTCTTAACTGAGTTGTTACTGTAGAAAACATTTCTTAGATCCAGGAATTCCTTAATTCCTGTTTAGTGCACATTAAACAGTGTATGAATCCTATGTTGTGTACTTTAAAAAGACTAGAATGGTCAATGTGTTAAATACACGGCAGAATGCACTTGAAATGGAAAAATAAACACATTTAGCCGCTTCGGAAAGCCTTACACTTCAGTGAGATGTTTCATTAAACTCTAAAACATAGTTGAGAGACAATGTTAGCGAGCTTTTCAGGTTCATAACAGTGTTTAGGTAGTTGTTTGTCATGTTCCCAATGTGTATAACTGGAGAAGAAGGCATAATGTTAGAAACTACAAGAAAACATCAGTAATTCTGGGAAAATGACAATAAATAGATGAGAACTCGCATAGAACATGTATAAAAACACTTCTTCAACTGAGTTGTTCATGTGGAAAACGTATCTTAGATCGAGGAATTCCTTAATTCGAGTTCAGAGCACATTAAACAGTGTATGAATCCTATGTTGTTTCCTTTAAGGAGACTAGAATTGTGAATGTGTGAAATACACGGCAGACTACACTTGAAATAGAGAAATAAACACATTTAGCCGCTTCGGAAAGCCTTACACTTCACTGAGATGTATCATTAAACTCTAAAACATAGTTGAGAGACAATGTTCCCGAGCTTTACAGGTTCATATAAGTGTTTAGGTAGTTGTTTGTCCATGTTCCCAATGTTTATACCTGGACAAGAAGGCCTAATGTTAGAAACTACAAGAAAACATGAGTAATTCCGGGAAAACGATAATGAATAGATGAGAACTCACATAGAACATGTACAAAACACTTCTCCAACTGAGTTGTTCAGGTAGAAAAGGTATCTTAGAAACAGGAATTCCTTAATTCGAGTTTAGAGCACATTAAACAGTGTATGAATCTTATGTTGTTTCCTTTCAGGAGCCTAGAATGGTGACTGTGTGAAATACACGGCAGACTACACTTGAATAGAGAAATAAACACATTTAGCCGCATCGGAAAGCCTTACACTTCACTGAGATGTATCATTAAACTCTAAAACATAGTTGAGAGACAATGTTCCTGAGCTTTACAGGTTCATAACAGTGTTTAGGTAGTTGTTTGTCCATATTCCCAATGTTTATACCTGGACAAGAAGGCCTAATGTTAGAAACTACAAGAAAACATGAGTAATTACAGGAAAACGATAATCAATAGATGAGAACTCGCATAGAACATGTATAAAACACTTCTTCAACTGAGTTGTTCATGTGGAAAACATATTTTAGTTCCAGGAATTCCTTACTTCAAGTTTAGAGCACATTAAACAGTGTATGAATCCTATTTTGTTTTCTTTAAGGAGACTAGAATGGTGAATGTGTGAAATAAATGGCAGAATGCACTTGATATAGAGAAATAAACACATTTAGCCGCTCCCAAAAGTCTTACACTTCACTGATATATATCATTAAACTCTAAAACATAGTTGTGAGACAATGTTCCCAAGCTTTACAGGTTCATAACAGTGTTTAGGTAGTGGTTTGTCCATGTTCCCAATGTTTAAACCTGGACAAGAAGGCCAAAATGTTAGAAACTGCAAGAAAACATCAGTAATTCTGGGAAAATGACGAAAAATAGATGAAAACTAACATAGAACATGTATAAAACACTTCTTCAACTGAGTTGTTCATGTGGAAAACATATTTTAGTTCCAGGAATTCCTTATTTCAAGTTTAGAGCACATTAAACAGTGTATTAATACTATGTTGTTTCCTTTAAGGAGACTAGAATGGTGAATGTGTGAAATACACTGCAGACTACACTTGAAATAGACAAATAAACAAATTTAGCAGATTTGGAAAGCCTTACACTTCACAGAGATGTATCATTAAACTCTAAAACATAGTTGAGGACAATGTTCCCGAGGTTTTCAGTTTTTTAACAGTGTTTAGGTAGTGGGTTATCCATGTTACCAATGTTTATACCTGGATAAGAAGGCCTAATGTTAGAAACTACAAGAAAACATCAGTAACTCTGGGATAATGACAATAAATAGATGAGAACTCGCATAGAACATGTATAAAACACTTCTTCAACTGAGTTGTTCCTGTAGAAAACGTATTTTAGATTGAGGAATTCCTAAATTCGAGTTTAGAGCACATTAAACAGTGTATGAATACTTTGTTGTTTCCTTTAAGGAGACTAGAATGGTGAAGGTATGAAATACCCGGCAGAATACACTTGAAATAGAGAAATAAAAACATTTAGCAGATTTGGAAAGCCTTACACTTCACAGAGATGTATCATTAAACTCTAAAACATAGTTGAGAGACAATGTTCCCGAGGTTTTCAGGTTCCTAACAGTGTTCAGGTAGTGGTTTGTCCATGTTCCCAATGTTTATACCTGGACAAGAAGGCCTAATGTTAGAAACTACAAAAAAACATCAGTAATTTTGGGAAAATGACAATAAATAGATGAGAACTCGCATAAAACATGTATAAAACACTTCTTAACTGAGTTGTTCCTGTTGAAAACGTTTCTTAGATCCAGGAATTCCTTTAATTCGAGTTTAGTGCACATTAAACAGTGTATGAATCCTATGTTGTGTACTTTAAAAAGACTAGAATGGTCAATGTGTTAAATACACGGCAGAATGCACTTGAAATAGAAAAATAAACAAATTTAGCCGCTTCGGAATGCCTTACACTTCAGTGAGATGTTTCATTAAACTCTAAAACATAGTTGAGAGACAATGTTAGCGAGCTTTTCAGGTTTATAACAGTGTTTAGGTAGTTGTTTGTCCATGTTCCCAATGTCTATAAATGGAAAAGAAGGCCTAATGTTAGAAACTGAAAGAAAACATCAGTAATTCTGGGAAAATGACAATAAATAGATGAGAACTCGCATAGAACATGTATAAAATACTTCTTCAAATGAGTTGTTCATGTGGAAAACGTATTTTAGTTCCAGGAATTCCTTACTTCAAGTTTAGAGCACATTAAACAGTGTATGAATCCAATGTTGTTTCCTTTAAGGAGACTAGAATGGTGAATGTGTGAAATACACTGCAGACTACAGTTGAAATAGACAAATAAACACATTTAGCAGATTTGGAAAGCCTTACTCTTAACAGAGATGTATCATTAAACTCTAAAACATAGTTGAGGACAATGTTCCCGAGGTTTTTAGGTTCCTAACAGTGTTTAGGTAGTGGTTTGTCCATGTTCCCAATGTTTATACCTGGACAAGAAGGCCTAATGTTAGAAACTACAAGAAAACATGACTAATTTCTGGAAAACGATAATCAATAGATGAGAACTCGCATAGAACATGTATAAAACACTTCTTCAACTGAGTTGTTCATGTGGAAAATGTATCTTAGATCCAGGAATTACTTAATTCGAGTTTAGAGCACATTAAACAGTGTATGAATCCCATGTTGTTTCCTTTCAGGAGCCTGGAATGGTGAATGTGTGAAATTCATGGCAGAATACACTTAAAATAGAGAAATAAAAACATTTAGCAGCTTTGGAAAGCCTTACACTTCACTGAGATGTATCATTAAACTCTAAAACATAGTTGAGAGACAATGTTCCCGAGGTTTTCAGGTTCCTAACAGTGTTTAGGTAGTGGTTTGTACATGTTCCCAATGTTTATACCTGGACAAGAAGGCCTAATGTTACAAACTACAAGAAAAGATCATTAATTCTGGGAAAACGACAATAAATATATAAGAACTCACAAATAACATGTACAAAATACTTCTTCAACTGAGTTGTTCATGTATGAAAGGTATCTTAGATCCAGGAATTCCTTAATTTGTGTTTAGGGGACATTAAACAGTGTATGAATCCCATGTTGTTTCCTTTAAGGAGCCTAGAATGGTGAATGTGTGAAATACAAGGCAGAATACACTTAAAATAGAGAAATAAAAACATTTAGCAGCTTTGGAAAGCCTTACACTTCACTGAGATGTATCATTAAACTCTAAAACATAGTTGAGAGACAATGTTCCCGAGCTTTTATGTTCATAACAGTGTTTAGGTAGTGGTTTGTCCATGTTCCCAATGTTTATATCAGAAAAGAAGGCCTAATGTTAGAAACAACAAGAAAACCAGTAATTCTGGGGAAATGACAATAAATAGATGAGAACTCGCATAGAACATGTACAAAACGCTTCTCCAACTGAGTTGTTCATGTAGAAAACGTATCTTAGATCCAGGAATTCCTTAATTGTAGTTTAGAGAACATTAAACAGTGTATGAATCCTTTGTTTTTTCCTTTAAGGAGACTATAATGTTGAATGTGTGAAATACACGGCAGAATACACTTGAAATAGAGAAATAAACACATTTAGCCACTTAGGAAAGCCTTACACTTCACTGAGATTTATCAATAAACTCTAAAACATAGTGTAGAGACAATGTTCCCGAGGTATTCAGGTTCATAACGGTGTTGAGGTAGATGTTTGGCCATGTTCCCAATGTTTATACCTGGACTAGAAGGCCTAATGTTAGAAACTACGAGAAAACGTCAGTAATTCTGGGGAAATGACAATAAATAGATGAGAACTCACATAGAACATGTATAAAACACTTCTTCAACTGAGTTGATTATGTAGAAAACTTATCTTAGATCCAGGAATTCCTTAATTCGAATTTAGAGCACATTAAACAGTGTATTAATCCTATGTTGTTTCCTTTAAGGAGACTAGAATCATGAATGTGTGAAATACACGGCAGAATGCACTTGAAATAGAGAAAGAAACACATTTTGCCGCTTTGGAAAGCCTTACACTTCACTGATATGTATCATTAAACTCTAAAACGTAGTCGAGAGACAATGTTCCCGAGCTTTACAGGTTCATAACAATGTTTAGATAGTTGTTTGTCCATGTTACCAATGTTTATACCTGGACAAGAAGGCCAAATGTTAGAAACTATAAGAAAAAATAAGTAATTATGGGAAAACAACAATCAATAGATGAGAACTCACATAGAACATGTACAAAACACTTCTCCAACTGAGTTGTTCATGTAGAAAAGGTATCTTAGATCCAGGAATTCCTTAATTCCAGTTTGAGCACATTAAACAGGGTCTCAATCCTATGTTGTTTCCTTTAAGGAGACTAGAATGGTGAATGTGTGAAATACACAGCAGAATACATTTAAAATAGAGAAATAAACACATTTAGCAGCTTTGGAAAGCCTTACACTTCACTGGCATGTATCATTAAACTCTAAAACATAGTTGAGAGACAATGTTCCCGAGCTTTTCAGGGTCATAACAGTGTTTATGTAGTTTTTTGTCCATGTTCCCAATGTTCATACCTAGACAAGAAGGCCAAATGTTAGAAACTACAAGAAAACATCAGTAATTCTGGGAAAATGACAATAAATAGATGAGAACTCACATAGAACATGTATAAAACACGTCTTCAACTGAGTTGTTCCTTTAGAAAAAGTATCTTAGATCCAGGAATTCCGTAATTCGAGTTTAGAGCACATTATACAGTGTATGAATGCTATGTTGTTTCCTTTACGGAGACTAGAATGGTGAATGTGTGAAATACACTGCAGAATACACTTGAAATAGAGAAATAAACACATTTAGCAGCTTTGGAAAGCCTTACAGTTCAATGAGATGTATCATTACTCTCTAAAACATAGTTGAGAGACAATGTTCCCGAGGTTTTCAGGTTCATAACAGTGTTTAGGCAGTGGTTTGTCCATGTTCCCAATGTTTATACCTGCACAAGAAGGCCTAATGTTAGAAACTACAAGAAAATTTCAATAATTCTGGGAAAATGACAATAAATAGATGAGAACTCGCTTAGAACATGTACCAAATACTTCTTTAACTGAGTTGTTCATGTGGAAAACGTACCTTAGATCCAGAAATTCCTTAATTCGAGTTTAGAGCACATTAAACAGTGTATGAATCCTATGTTGTTTCCTTTAAGGAGACTAGGATTGTGAATGTGTGAAACACACGGCAGAATGCACTTGAAATAGAGAAATAAACACATTTAGCTGCTTCAGAAAGCCTTGCACTTCACTGAGATGTATCAATAAACTCTAAAACATGGTTGAGAGACAATGTTCCCGAGCTTTACAGATTCGTAACTGTGTTTAGGTAGTTGTTTGTCCATATTCCCAATGTTTGTACCTATACAAGGAGGCCAAATGTTAGAAACTACAAGAAAACATAAGTAATTCTGGGAAAATGACAATAAATAGATGAGAACTCACGTAGAACATGTGTAAAACACTTGTCCAACTATGTTGTTCCTGTAGAAAACGTAACTTAGATCTTGGAATTCCTTAATTTGAGTTTAGAGGACATTAAACAGTGTATGAATCCCATATGGTTTCCTTTAAGGAGCCTAGAATGGTGAATGTGTGAAATACAAGGCAGAATACACTTGAAATAGAGATATAAACACCTAGCAGCTTTTGAAAGCCTTACACTTCAATGAAATGTATCATTAAACTCTATAACATAGTTGAGAGACAATGTTCCCGATCTTTTCAGGTTCATAACAGTGTTTAGGTAGGTGTTTGTCCATGTTCCCAATGTTTGTACCTATACAAGGAGGCCAAATGTAAGAAACTACAAGAAAACATCAGTAATTCTGGGAAAATGACAATAAATAGATGAGAATTCACGTAGAACATGTGTAAAACACTTGTCCAACTGAGTTGTTCCTGTAGAAAACGTATCTTAGATCCAGGAATTCCTTCATTCCAATTTAGAGCACATTAAACAGTTTATGAATCCTATTTTGTTTCCTTTAAGGAGAGTAGAATGGTGAATGTGTGAAATACAGGGCAGAATACACTTGAAATAGAGAAATACACACATTTAGCAGTTTCGGAAAGCCTTACACTTCACTGAAATGTATCAGTAAACTCTAAAACATAGTTGAGAGACAATGTTCCAGAGCTTTTCAGGTTCCTAATAGTGTTTAGGTAGTGGTTTTTCCATGTTCCCAATGTTTATACCTGGACAAGAAGGTCTAATGTTAGAAACTACAAGAAAACGTGTAATTCTGGGAAAAGGACAATCAATAAATGAGAACTCGCATAGAACATATACAAAACACATCTCCAAACTGAGTAGTTCATGTACAAAAGGTATCTTAGATCCAGGAATTCCTTAATTCCAGTTTATAGCACATTAAACAGTGTCTCAATCCTATGTTGTTTCCATTAAGGAGACTAGAATGGTGAATGTGTGAAATACAGGGCAGAATACACTTCTAATAGAGAAATGCACACATTTAGCAGCTTCGGAAAGCCTCACACTTCACTGAGATGTATCATTAAACTCTAAAACATAGTTGAGAGACAATGTTCCCGAGCTTTTCAGGGTCATAACAGTGTTTATGTAGTTGTTTGTCCATGTTCCCAATGTGTATTACTTGACAAGAAGACCTAATGTTAGAAATTACAAGAAAACATCAGTAATTCTGGGAAAATGAAAATAAATAGATGAGAACTCACATAGAACATGTGTAAAACACTTGTCCAACTGAGTTGTTCCTGTAGAAAACGTATCTTAGATCCAGGAATTCCTTAATTTGAGTTTAGACGACATTAAACAGTGTATGTTTTATATGTTGTTTACTTAAAGGTGCCAAGAATGGTAAATGTGTGAAATACAAAGCAGAATACACTTGAAATAGAGAAATAAACACATTTAGCAGCTTTGGAAAGCCTTACACTTCACTGAGATGTATCATTAAACTCTAAAACATAGTTGAGAGACAATGTTCCCGAGCTTTTCAGGGTCATAACAGTGTTTATGTAGTTTTTTGTCCATGTTCCCAATGTTCATACCTAGACAAGAAGGCCAAATGTTAGAAACTACAAGAAAACATCAGTAATTCTGGGAAAATGACAATAAATAGATGAGAACTCACATAGAACATGTATAAAACACGTCTTCAACTGAGTTGTTCCTTTAGAAAAAGTATCTTAGATCCAGGAATTCCGTAATTCGAGTTTAGAGCACATTATACAGTGTATGAATGCTATGTTGTTTCCTTTACGGAGACTAGAATGGTGAATGTGTGAAATACACTGCAGAATACACTTGAAATAGAGAAATAAACACATTTAGCAGCTTTGGAAAGCCTTACAGTTCAATGAGATGTATCATTACTCTCTAAAACATAGTTGAGAGACAATGTTCCCGAGGTTTTCAGGTTCATAACAGTGTTTAGGCAGTGGTTTGTCCATGTTCCCAATGTTTATACCTGCACAAGAAGGCCTAATGTTAGAAACTACAAGAAAATTTCAATAATTCTGGGAAAATGACAATAAATAGATGAGAACTCGCTTAGAACATGTACAAAACACTTCTTTAACTGAGTTGTTCATGTGGAAAACGTACCTTAGATCCAGAAATTCCTTAATTCGAGTTTAGAGCACATTAAACAGTGTATGAATCCTATGTTGTTTCCTTTAAGGAGACTAGAATTGTGAATGTGTGAAACACACGGCAGAATGCACTTGAAATAGAGAAATAAACACATTTAGCTGCTTCGGAAAGCCTTGAACTTCACTGAGATGTATCAATAAACTCTAAAACATGGTTGAGAGACAATGTTCCCGAGCTTTACAGATTCGTAACTGTGTTTAGGTAGTTGTTTGTCCATATTCCCAATGTTTGTACCTATACAAGGAGGCCAAATGTTAGAAACTACAAGAAAACATAAGTAATTCTGGGAAAATGACAATAAATAGATGAGAACTCACGTAGAACATGTGTAAAACACTTGTCCAACTATGTTGTTCCTGTAGAAAACGTAACTTAGATCTTGGAATTCCTTAATTTGAGTTTAGAGGACATTAAACAGTGTATGAATCCCATATGGTTTCCTTTAAGGAGCCTAGAATGGTGAATGTGTGAAATACAAGGCAGAATACACTTGAAATACAGATATAAACACCTAGCAGCTTTTGAAAGCCTTACACTTCAATGAAATGTATCATTAAACTCTATAACATAGTTGAGAGACAATGTTCCCGATCTTTTCAGGTTCATAACAGTGTTTAGGTAGGTGTTTGTCCATGTTCCCAATGTTTGTACCTATACAAGGAGGCCAAATGTTAGAAACTACAAGAAAACATCAGTAATTCTGGGAAAATGACAATAAATAGATGAGAATTCACGTAGAACATGTGTAAAACACTTGTCCAACTGAGTTGTTCCTGTAGAAAACGTATCTTAGATCCAGGAATTCCTTCATTCCAATTTAGAGCACATTAAACAGTTTATGAATCCTATTTTGTTTCCTTTAAGGAGAGTAGAATGGTGAATGTGTGAAATACAGGGCAGAATACACTTGAAATAGAGAAATACACACATTTAGCAGTTTCAGAGAGCCTTACACTTCACTGAAATGTATCAGTAAACTCTAAAACATAGTTGAGAGACAATGTTCCAGAGCTTTTCAGGTTCCTAACAGTGTTTAGGTAGTGGTTTTTCCATGTTCCCAATGTTTATACCTGGACAAGAAGGTCTAATGTTAGAAACTACAAGAAAACGTGTAATTCTGGGAAAAGGACAATCAATAAATGAGAACTCGCATAGAACATATACAAAACACATCTCCAAACTGAGTAGTTCATGTACAAAAGGTATCTTAGATCCAGGAATTCCTTAATTCCAGTTTATAGCACATTAAACAGTGTCTCAATCCTATGTTGTTTCCATTAAGGAGACTAGAATGGTGAATGTGTGAAATACAGGGCAGAATACACTTCTAATAGAGAAATGCACACATTTAGCAGCTTCGGAAAGCCTCACACTTCACTGAGATGTATCATTAAACTCTAAAACATAGTTGAGAGACAATGTTCCCGAGCTTTTCAGGGTCATAACAGTGTTTATGTAGTTGTTTGTCCATGTTCCCAATGTGTATTACTTGACAAGAAGACCTAATGTTAGAAATTACAAGAAAACATCAGTAATTCTGGGAAAATGAAAATAAATAGATGAGAACTCACATAGAACATGTGTAAAACACTTGTCCAACTGAGTTGTTCCTGTAGAAAACGTATCTTAGATCCAGGAATTCCTTAATTTGAGTTTAGACGACATTAAACAGTGTATGTTTTATATGTTGTTTACTTAAAGGTGCCAAGAATGGTAAATGTGTGAAATACAAAGCAGAATACACTTGAAATAGAGAAATAAACACATTTAGCAGCTTTGGAAAGCCTTACACTTCACTGAGATGTATCATTAAACTCTAAAACATAGTTGAGAGACAATGTTCCCGAGCTTTTCAGGGTCATAACAGTGTTTATGTAGTTGTTTGTCCATGTTCCCAATGTGTATTACTTGACAAGAAGACCTAATGTTAGAAATTACAAGATAACATCAGTAATTCTGGGAAAATGACAATAATAGATGAGAACTCGCATAGAACATATATAAAACACATCTTCAACTGAGTTTTTCATGTGGAAAACATATCTTAGATCCAGAAATTCCTTAATTCGACTTTAGAGCACATTAAACAGTGTATGAATCCTATGTTGTTTCCTTTAAGGAGACTAGAATGGTGAATGTGTGAAATATACTGCAGAATGCACTTGAAATAGAGAAATAAACACATTTAGCCGCTTCAGAAAGCCTTACACTTCACTGAGATGTATCATTAAACTCTAAAACATAGTTGAGAGACAATGTTCCCAAGCTTTAAAGGTTCATAACCGTGTATAGATAGTTGTTTGTCCATGTTCTCAATGTTTATACCTGGACAAGAAGGCTAAATGTTAGAAACTAGAAGAAAATATCAGTAATTCTGGGAAAACGACAATAAATAGTTGAGAACTCACATAGAACATGTGTAAAACACTTGTCCAACTGAGTTGTTCCTGTAGAATCCCTATCTTATATCCAGAATTCCTTAATTTGAGTTTAGAGGAAATTAAACAGTGTATGAATCCTATGTTGTTTACTTAAAGGAGCCTAGAATGGTAAATGTGTGAAATACAAGGCAGAATACACTTGAAATAGAGAAATAAACACATTTAGCAGCTTTGGAAAGCCTTACACTTCACTGAGATGTATCATTAAACTCTAAAACATAGTTGAGAGACAATGTTCCCGAGGTTTTCAGGTTCCTAACAGTGTTTAGGTAGTGGTTTGTACATGTTCCCAATGTTTATACCTGGTCAAGATGGTCTAATGTTAGAAACTACAAGAAAACATGAGTAATTCTGGTAAAACGACAATCATTAGATGAGAACTCGCATGGAACGTGTACAAAACACTTCTCCAACTGAGTTGTTCATGTAGAAAAGGTATCTTAGATCCAGGAATTCCTTAATTCCAGTTTAGAGCACATTAAACAGTGTTTCAATCATATGTTGTTTCCATTAAGGAGACTAGAATGGTGAATGTGTGAAATACAGGGCAGAATACACTTCTAATAGAGAAATGCACACATTTAGCAGCTTCGGAAAGCCTCACACTTCACTGAGATGTATCATAGAACTCTAAAACATAGTTGAGAGACAATTTTCCCCAGCTTTTAAAGTACATATCAGTGTTTAGGTAGTTGTCTGTCCATGTTCACAATGCTTATACCTGTACAAGAAGGACTAATGTTAGAAACTACCAGAAAACATCAGTAATTCTGGGAAAATGACAATAAATAGATGAGAACTCACATAGAACATGTGTAAAACACTTGTCCAACTGAGTTGTTCCTGTTGAAAACGTACCTTAGATCCAGGAATTCCTTAATTTGAGTTCAGAGGACATTAAACAGTGTATGAATCCTATGTTGTTTACTAAAAGGAGCCTAGAATGGTATATTTGTGAAATACACGGCAGAATGCACTTGAAATAGAGAAATAAACACATTTAACCGCTTCGGAAAGCCTTACACTTCACTGAGATGTATCATTAAACTCTAAAACATAGTTGAGAGACAATGTTCCCGAGGTTTTCAGGTTCTGGACAGTGTTTACGTAGTGGTTTGTCCATGTTCCCAATGTTTATACCTGGACAAGGAGGTCTAATGTTAGAAACTACAAGAAAACATGAGTAATTCTGGGAAACCGACAATCAATAGATGAGAACTGGCATAGAACATGTACAAAACACTTCTAAAACTGAGTTGTTCATGTACAAAAGGTATATTAGATCCAGGAATTCCTTAATTCCAGTTTAGAGCACATTAAATAGTGTCTGAATCCTATTTTGTTTACATTAAGGAGATTGGAATGGTGAATGTGTGAAATACACGGCAGAATACACTTGAAATAGAGAAATAAACACATTAACCAGATTTGGAAAGTCTTACACTTCAGTGAAATGTATCATTAAACTCTAAAACATAGTTGAGAGACAATGTTCCCTAGCTTTTCAGGGTCATAACAGTGTTTAGGTAGTTGTTTGTCTATGTTCTCAGTGTTTATACCTGGACAAGAAGGCCAAATGTTAGATACTACAAGAAAACATCAGTAATTCTGGGAAAATGACAATAAATAGATGAGAACTCACATAGAACATGTGTAAAACACTTGTCCAACTGAGTTGTTCCTGTAGAAAACGTATCTTAGATCCAGGAATTCCTAAATTTGAGTTTAGAGGAAATTAAACAGTGTATGAATCCTATGTTGTTTACTTAAAGGAACCTAGAATGGTAAATGTGTGAAATACATGGCAGAATACACTTGAAATAGAGAAATAAACACATTTAGCAGCTTTGGAAAGCCTTACACTTCACTAGCATGTATCATTAAACTCTAAAACATAGTTGAGAGACAATGTTCCTGAGATTTTCAGGGTCAAAACTGTGTGTAGGTAGTTGGTTGTCCATGTTCCCAATGTGTATTCCTGGACAAGTAGGCCTAATGTTAGAAACTACAAGAAAACATCAGTAATTCTGGGAAAATGACAATAAATAGATGAGAACTCACATAGAACATGTGTAAAACACTTGTCCAACTGAGTTGTTCCTGTAGAAAACGTATCTTAGATCCAGGCATTCCTTAATTTGAGTTTAGAGGACATTAAACAGTGTATGAATCCTATGTTGTTTACTTAAAGGAGCCTAGAATGGTAAAAGTGTGAAATACATGGCAGAATACACTTGAAATAAAGAAATAAACACATTTAGCAGCTTTGGGAAGCCTTACAATTCGCTGGCATGTATCATTAAACTCTAAAACATAGTTGAGAGACAATGTTCCCGAGCTTTTCAGGGTCATAACAGTGTTTAGGTAGTTGTTTGTGCATGTTCCCAATGTGCATTCCTGGACAAGAAGGCCTAATGTTAGAAACTAGAAGAAAACATCAGTAATTCTGGGAAAATGACAATAAATAGATGAGAACTCGCATAGAACATGTATAAAACATTTCATCAAATGAGTTGTTCCTGTAGAAAACATATCTTAGATCCAGGAATTCCTTAATTCGAGTTTAGAGCACATTATACAGTGTATGAATCCTATGTTGTTTCCTTTAAGGAGATTGGAGTGGTGAATGTGTGAAATACACGGCAGAATACACTTGAAATAGAGAAATAAACACATTTAGCAGCTTTGGATAGCCTTACACTTCACTGGCATGCATCATTAAACTCTATAACATAGTTGAGAGACAATGTTCCCGATCTTTTCAGGTTCATAACAGTGTTTAGGTAGGTGTTTGTCCATGTTCCCAATGTTTGTACCTATACAAGGAGGCCAAATGTAAGAAACTACAAGAAAACATCAGTAATTCTGGGAAAATGACAATAAATAGATGAGAATTCACGTAGAACATGTGTAAAACACTTGTCCAACTGAGTTGTTCCTGTAGAAAACGTATCTTAGATCCAGGAATTCCTTCATTCCAATTTAGAGCACATTAAACAGTTTATGAATCCTATTTTGTTTCCTTTAAGGAGAGTAGAATGGTGAATGTGTGAAATACAGGGCAGAATACACTTGAAATAGAGAAATACACACATTTAGCAGTTTCGGAAAGCCTTACACTTCACTGAAATGTATCAGTAAACTCTAAAACATAGTTGAGAGACAATGTTCCAGAGCTTTTCAGGTTCCTAATAGTGTTTAGGTAGTGGTTTTTCCATGTTCCCAATGTTTATACCTGGACAAGAAGGTCTAATGTTAGAAACTACAAGAAAACGTGTAATTCTGGGAAAAGGACAATCAATAAATGAGAACTCGCATAGAACATATACAAAACACATCTCCAAACTGAGTAGTTCATGTACAAAAGGTATCTTAGATCCAGGAATTCCTTAATTCCAGTTTATAGCACATTAAACAGTGTCTCAATCCTATGTTGTTTCCATTAAGGAGACTAGAATGGTGAATGTGTGAAATACAGGGCAGAATACACTTCTAATAGAGAAATGCACACATTTAGCAGCTTCGGAAAGCCTCACACTTCACTGAGATGTATCATTAAACTCTAAAACATAGTTGAGAGACAATGTTCCCGAGCTTTTCAGGGTCATAACAGTGTTTATGTAGTTGTTTGTCCATGTTCCCAATGTGTATTACTTGACAAGAAGACCTAATGTTAGAAATTACAAGAAAACATCAGTAATTCTGGGAAAATGAAAATAAATAGATGAGAACTCACATAGAACATGTGTAAAACACTTGTCCAACTGAGTTGTTCCTGTAGAAAACGTATCTTAGATCCAGGAATTCCTTAATTTGAGTTTAGACGACATTAAACAGTGTATGTTTTATATGTTGTTTACTTAAAGGTGCCAAGAATGGCAAATGTGTGAAATACAAAGCAGAATACACTTGAAATAGAGAAATAAACACATTTAGCAGCTTTGGAAAGCCTTACACTTCACTGAGATGTATCATTAAACTCTAAAACATAGTTGAGAGACAATGTTCCCGAGCTTTTCAGGGTCATAACAGTGTTTATGTAGTTTTTTGTCCATGTTCCCAATGTTCATACCTAGACAAGAAGGCCAAATGTTAGAAACTACAAGAAAACATCAGTAATTCTGGGAAAATGACAATAAATAGATGAGAACTCACATAGAACATGTATAAAACACGTCTTCAACTGAGTTGTTCCTTTAGAAAAAGTATCTTAGATCCAGGAATTCCGTAATTCGAGTTTAGAGCACATTATACAGTGTATGAATGCTATGTTGTTTCCTTTACGGAGACTAGAATGGTGAATGTGTGAAATACACTGCAGAATACACTTGAAATAGAGAAATAAACACATTTAGCAGCTTTGGAAAGCCTTACAGTTCAATGAGATGTATCATTACTCTCTAAAACATAGTTGAGAGACAATGTTCCCGAGGTTTTCAGGTTCATAACAGTGTTTAGGCAGTGGTTTGTCCATGTTCCCAATGTTTATACCTGCACAAGAAGGCCTAATGTTAGAAACTACAAGAAAATTTCAATAATTCTGGGAAAATGACAATAAATAGATGAGAACTCGCTTAGAACATGTACAAAACACTTCTTTAACTGAGTTGTTCATGTGGAAAACGTACCTTAGATCCAGAAATTCCTTAATTCGAGTTTAGAGCACATTAAACAGTGTATGAATCCTATGTTGTTTCCTTTAAGGAGACTAGAATTGTGAATGTGTGAAACACACGGCAGAATGCACTTGAAATAGAGAAATAAACACATTTAGCTGCTTCGGAAAGCCTTGCACTTCACTGAGATGTATCAATAAACTCTAAAACATGGTTGAGAGACAATGTTCCCGAGCTTTACAGATTCGTAACTGTGTTTAGGTAGTTGTTTGTCCATATTCCCAATGTTTGTACCTATACAAGGAGGCCAAATGTTAGAAACTACAAGAAAACATAAGTAATTCTGGGAAAATGACAATAAATAGATGAGAACTCACGTAGAACATGTGTAAAACACTTGTCCAACTATGTTGTTCCTGTAGAAAACGTAACTTAGATCTTGGAATTCCTTAATTTGAGTTTAGAGGACATTAAACAGTGTATGAATCCCATATGGTTTCCTTTAAGGAGCCTAGAATGGTGAATGTGTGAAATACAAGGCAGAATACACTTGAAATACAGATATAAACACCTAGCAGCTTTTGAAAGCCTTACACTTCAATGAAATGTATCATTAAACTCTATAACATAGTTGAGAGACAATGTTCCCGATCTTTTCAGGTTCATAACAGTGTTTAGGTAGGTGTTTGTCCATGTTCCCAATGTTTGTACCTATACAAGGAGGCCAAATGTTAGAAACTACAAGAAAACATCAGTAATTCTGGGAAAATGACAATAAATAGATGAGAATTCACGTAGAACATGTGTAAAACACTTGTCCAACTGAGTTGTTCCTGTAGAAAACGTATCTTAGATCCAGGAATTCCTTCATTCCAATTTAGAGCACATTAAACAGTTTATGAATCCTATTTTGTTTCCTTTAAGGAGAGTAGAATGGTGAATGTGTGAAATACAGGGCAGAATACACTTGAAATAGAGAAATACACACATTTAGCAGTTTCAGAAAGCCTTACACTTCACTGAAATGTATCAGTAAACTCTAAAACATAGTTGAGAGACAATGTTCCAGAGCTTTTCAGGTTCCTAACAGTGTTTAGGTAGTGGTTTTTCCATGTTCCCAATGTTTATACCTGGACAAGAAGGTCTAATGTTAGAAACTACAAGAAAACGTGTAATTCTGGGAAAAGGACAATCAATAAATGAGAACTCGCATAGAACATATACAAAACACATCTCCAAACTGAGTAGTTCATGTACAAAAGGTATCTTAGATCCAGGAATTCCTTAATTCCAGTTTATAGCACATTAAACAGTGTCTCAATCCTATGTTGTTTCCATTAAGGAGACTAGAATGGTGAATGTGTGAAATACAGGGCAGAATACACTTCTAATAGAGAAATGCACACATTTAGCAGCTTCGGAAAGCCTCACACTTCACTGAGATGTATCATTAAACTCTAAAACATAGTTGAGAGACAATGTTCCCGAGCTTTTCAGGGTCATAACAGTGTTTATGTAGTTGTTTGTCCATGTTCCCAATGTGTATTACTTGACAAGAAGACCTAATGTTAGAAATTACAAGAAAACATCAGTAATTCTGGGAAAATGAAAATAAATAGATGAGAACTCACATAGAACATGTGTAAAACACTTGTCCAACTGAGTTGTTCCTGTAGAAAACGTATCTTAGATCCAGGAATTCCTTAATTTGAGTTTAGACGACATTAAACAGTGTATGTTTTATATGTTGTTTACTTAAAGGTGCCAAGAATGGTAAATGTGTGAAATACAAAGCAGAATACACTTGAAATAGAGAAATAAACACATTTAGCAGCTTTGGAAAGCCTTACACTTCACTGAGATGTATCATTAAACTCTAAAACATAGTTGAGAGACAATGTTCCCGAGCTTTTCAGGGTCATAACAGTGTTTATGTAGTTGTTTGTCCATGTTCCCAATGTGTATTACTTGACAAGAAGACCTAATGTTAGAAATTACAAGATAACATCAGTAATTCTGGGAAAATGACAATAATAGATGAGAACTCGCATAGAACATATATAAAACACATCTTCAACTGAGTTTTTCATGTGGAAAACATATCTTAGATCCAGAAATTCCTTAATTCGACTTTAGAGCACATTAAACAGTGTATGAATCCTATGTTGTTTCCTTTAAGGAGACTAGAATGGTGAATGTGTGAAATATACTGCAGAATGCACTTGAAATAGAGAAATAAACACATTTAGCCGCTTCAGAAAGCCTTACACTTCACTGAGATGTATCATTAAACTCTAAAACATAGTTGAGAGACAATGTTCCCAAGCTTTAAAGGTTCATAACCGTGTATAGATAGTTGTTTGTCCATGTTCTCAATGTTTATACCTGGACAAGAAGGCTAAATGTTAGAAACTAGAAGAAAATATCAGTAATTCTGGGAAAACGACAATAAATAGTTGAGAACTCACATAGAACATGTGTAAAACACTTGTCCAACTGAGTTGTTCCTGTAGAATCCCTATCTTATATCCAGAATTCCTTAATTTGAGTTTAGAGGACATTAAACAGTGTATGAATCCTATGTTGTTTACTTAAAGGAGCCTAGAATGGTAAATGTGTGAAATACAAGGCAGAATACACTTGAAATAGAGAAATAAACACATTTAGCAGCTTTGGAACGCCTTACACTTCACTGAGATGTATCATTAAACTCTAAAACATAGTTGAGAGACAATGTTCCCGAGGTTTTCAGGTTCCTAACAGTGTTTAGGTAGTGGTTTGTACATGTTCCCAATGTTTATACCTGGTCAAGATGGTCTAATGTTAGAAACTACAAGAAAACATGAGTAATTCTGGTAAAACGACAATCATTAGATGAGAACTCGCATGGAACGTGTACAAAACACTTCTCCAACTGAGTTGTTCATGTAGAAAAGGTATCTTAGATCCAGGAATTCCTTAATTCCAGTTTAGAGCACATTAAACAGTGTTTCAATCCTATGTTGTTTCCATTAAGGAGACTAGAATGGTGAATGTGTGAAATACAGGGCAGAATACACTTCTAATAGAGAAATGCACACATTTAGCAGCTTCGGAAAGCCTCACACTTCACTGAGATGTATCATAGAACTCTAAAACATAGTTGAGAGACAATTTTCCCCAGCTTTTAAAGTACATATCAGTGTTTAGGTAGTTGTCTGTCCATGTTCACAATGCTTATACCTGTACAAGAAGGACTAATGTTAGAAACTACCAGAAAACATCAGTAATTCTGGGAAAATGACAATAAATAGATGAGAACTCACATAGAACATGTGTAAAACACTTGTCCAACTGAGTTGTTCCTGTTGAAAACGTACCTTAGATCCAGGAATTCCTTAATTTGAGTTCAGAGGACATTAAACAGTGTATGAATCCTATGTTGTTTACTAAAAGGAGCCTAGAATGGTATATTTGTGAAATACACGGCAGAATGCACTTGAAATAGAGAAATAAACACATTTAACCGCTTCGGAAAGCCTTACACTTCACTGAGATGTATCATTAAACTCTAAAACATAGTTGAGAGACAATGTTCCCG
This sequence comes from Pipistrellus nathusii, assembly GCA_963693515.1. Lineage (NCBI taxonomy): Eukaryota > Metazoa > Chordata > Mammalia > Chiroptera > Vespertilionidae > Pipistrellus > Pipistrellus nathusii. The sequence goes on from CAVNZX010000059.1 coordinate 38,879, forward strand.
AGGTTTTCAGGTTCTGGACAGTGTTTACGTAGTGGTTTGTCCATGTTCCCAATGTTTATACCTGGACAAGGAGGTCTAATGTTAGAAACTACAAGAAAACATGAGTAATTCTGGGAAACCGACAATCAATAGATGAGAACTGGCATAGAACATGTACAAAACACTTCTAAAACTGAGTTGTTCATGTACAAAAGGTATATTAGATCCAGGAATTCCTTAATTCCAGTTTAGAGCACATTAAATAGTGTCTGAATCCTATTTTGTTTACATTAAGGAGATTGGAATGGTGAATGTGTGAAATACACGGCAGAATACACTTGAAATAGAGAAATAAACACATTAACCAGATTTGGAAAGTCTTACACTTCAGTGAAATGTATCATTAAACTCTAAAACATAGTTGAGAGACAATGTTCCCTAGCTTTTCAGGGTCATAACAGTGTTTAGGTAGTTGTTTGTCTATGTTCTCAGTGTTTATACCTGGACAAGAAGGCCAAATGTTAGATACTACAAGAAAACATCAGTAATTCTGGGAAAATGACAATAAATAGATGAGAACTCACATAGAACATGTGTAAAACACTTGTCCAACTGAGTTGTTCCTGTAGAAAACGTATCTTAGATCCAGGAATTCCTAAATTTGAGTTTAGAGGAAATTAAACAGTGTATGAATCCTATGTTGTTTACTTAAAGGAACCTAGAATGGTAAATGTGTGAAATACATGGCAGAATACACTTGAAATAGAGAAATAAACACATTTAGCAGCTTTGGAAAGCCTTACACTTCACTAGCATGTATCATTAAACTCTAAAACATAGTTGAGAGACAATGTTCCTGAGATTTTCAGGGTCAAAACTGTGTGTAGGTAGTTGGTTGTCCATGTTCCCAATGTGTATTCCTGGACAAGTAGGCCTAATGTTAGAAACTACAAGAAAACATCAGTAATTCTGGGAAAATGACAATAAATAGATGAGAACTCACATAGAACATGTGTAAAACACTTGTCCAACTGAGTTGTTCCTGTAGAAAACGTATCTTAGATCCAGGCATTCCTTAATTTGAGTTTAGAGGACATTAAACAGTGTATGAATCCTATGTTGTTTACTTAAAGGAGCCTAGAATGGTAAAAGTGTGAAATACATGGCAGAATACACTTGAAATAAAGAAATAAACACATTTAGCAGCTTTGGGAAGCCTTACAATTCGCTGGCATGTATCATTAAACTCTAAAACATAGTTGAGAGACAATGTTCCCGAGCTTTTCAGGGTCATAACAGTGTTTAGGTAGTTGTTTGTGCATGTTCCCAATGTGCATTCCTGGACAAGAAGGCCTAATGTTAGAAACTAGAAGAAAACATCAGTAATTCTGGGAAAATGACAATAAATAGATGAGAACTCGCATAGAACATGTATAAAACATTTCATCAAATGAGTTGTTCCTGTAGAAAACATATCTTAGATCCAGGAATTCCTTAATTCGAGTTTAGAGCACATTATACAGTGTATGAATCCTATGTTGTTTCCTTTAAGGAGATTGGAGTGGTGAATGTGTGAAATACACGGCAGAATACACTTGAAATAGAGAAATAAACACATTTAGCAGCTTTGGATAGCCTTACACTTCACTGGCATGCATCATTAAACTCTAAAACATAGTTGAGAGACAATGTTCCTTAGCTTTTCAGGGTCATAACAGTGTGTAGGTAGTTGGTTGTCCATGTTCCCAATGTTTATACCTGTACAAGAAGGCCTAATGTTAGAAACTACAATAAAACATCAGTAATTCTGGGAAAACAAAAATAAATAGATGAGAACTCGCATAGAACATGTACAAAACACTTCTCCAACTGAGTTGTTCCTGTAGAAAAGGTATCTTAGATCCAGAAATTCCTTAATTCCAGTTTAGAGCACATTAAACAGTGTATGAATCCTATGTTGTTTCCTTTAAGGAGACTAGAATGGTGAATGCGTGAAATGCACTGCAGAATGCACTTGAAATAGAGAAATAAACACATTTAGCCGCTTCGGAAGGCCTTACAGTTCACTGAGATGTATCAATAAACTCTAAAACATAGTTGAGAGACAATATTCCCGAGGTTTTCAGGTTCCTAACAGTGTTTAGGTAGTGGTTAGTCCATGTTCCCAATGTTTATACCTGGACAAGAAGGTCTAATGTTAGAAACTACAATAAAACGAGTAATTCTGGGAAAACGACAATCAATAGATGAGAACTCGCATAGAACATGTACAAAACACTTCTCCAACTGAGTTGTTAATGTACAAAAGGTAATTTAGATCCAGGAATTCCTTAATTCCAGTTTAGAGCACATTAAACAGTGTCTGAATCCTATGTTGTTTCCTTTAAGGAGACTAGAATGGTGAATGCGTGAAATACACGGCAGAATGCACTTGAAATAGAGAAATAAACACATTTAGACGCTTCGGAAAGCCTTACACTTCACTGAGATGTATCATTAAACTCTAAAACATAGTTGAGAGACAATGTTCCCGAGCTTTTCAGGGTCATAACAGTGTTTAGGTAGTTGTTTGTCCATGTTCTCAATGTTTATACCTGGACAAGAAGGCCAAATGTTAGAAACTACAAGAAAACATCAGTAATTCTGGGAAAACGACAATAAATAGATGAGAACTCACATAGAACATGTGTAAAACACTTGTCCAACTGAGTTGTTCCTGTAGAAAACTTATCTTAAATCCAAGAATTCCTAAATTTGATTTAGAGGACATTAAACAGTGTATGAATCCTATGTTGTTTACTTAAAGGAGCCTAGAATGGTAAATGTGTGAAATACATGGCAGAATACCCTTGAAATAGAGAAATAAACACATTTAGCCACTTCGTAAAGCCTTACACTTCACTGGCATGTATCATTAAACTCTAAAACATAGTTGAGAGACAATGTTCCCGAGCTTTTCAGGGTCATAACAGTGTTTAGGTAGTTGTTTGTGCATGTTCCCAATGTGCATTCCTGGACAAGAAGGCCTAATGTTAGAAACTACAAGAAAACATCAGTAATCCTGGGAAAATGACAATAAATAGATGAGAACTCGCATAGAACATGTATAAAACACTTCTCCAACTGAGTTGTTCATGTACAAAAGGTATCTTAGATCCACTAAATCCTTAATTCCAGTTTAGAGCACATTAAACAGTGTCTGAATCCTATGTTGTTTCCTTTAAGGAGATTGGAATGGTGAATGTGTGAAATACACGGCAGAATACACTTGAAATAGAGAAATAAACACATTTAGCAGCTTTGGGAAGCCTTACACTTCACTGACATATATCATTAACCTCAAAAAAATAGTTGAGAGACAATGTTCCTGAGGTTTTCAGGTTCCTAACAGTGTTTAGGTAGTGGTTTGTCCATGTTCCCAATGTTTATACCTGGACAAGAAGGCCAAATGTTAGAAACTACAATAAAACATCAGTAATTCTAGGAAAACGAAAATAAATAGATGAGAACTCGCATAGAATATGTACAAAACACTTCTACAACTGATTTGTTCATGTACAAAAGGTATCTTAGATCCGGGAATTCCTTAATTCCAGTTTAGAGCACATTAAACAGTGTCTGAAACCTATGTTGTTTCCTTTAAGGAGACTAGAATGGTGAATGCGTGAAATACACGGCAGAATGCACATGAAATAGAGAAATAAACACATTTAGCCGCTTCGGAAAGCCTTACACTTCACTGATATGTATCATTAAAGTCTAAAACATAGTTGAGAGACAATGTTCCCGAGCTTTTCAGGGTCATAACAGTGTTTAGGTAGTTGTTTGTCCATGTTCTCAATGTTTATACCGGACAAGAAGGCCAAATGTTAGAAACTACAAGAAAACATCAGTATTTCTGGGAAAATGACAATAAATAGATGAGAACTCACATAGAACATGTGTAAAACACTTGTCCAACTGAGTTGTTCCTGTAGAAAACTTATCTTAAATCCAAGAATTCCTAAATTTGATTTAGAGGACATTAAACAGTGTATGAATCCTATGTTGTTTACTTAAAGGAGCCTAGAATGGTAAATGTGTGAAATACATGGCAGAATACTCTTGAAATAGAGAAATAAACACATTTAGCCACTTCGTAAAGCCTTACACTTCACTGGCATGTATCATTAAACTCTAAAACATAGTTGAGAGACAATGTTTCCGAGCTTTTCAGAGTCATAATAGTGTTTAGGTAGTTGTTTGTGCATGTTCCCAATGTGCATTCCTGGACAAGAAGGCCTAATGTTAGAAACTACTAGAAAACATCAGTAATTCTGGGAAAATGACAATAAATAGATGAGAACTCGCATAGAACATGTATAAAACATTTCTTCAACTTAGTTGTTCATGTAGAAAACATATCTTAGATCCAGGAATTCCTTAATTCGAGTTTAGAGCACATTATACAGTGTATGAATCCTATGTTGTTTCCTTTTAGGAGATTGGAATGGTGAATGTGTGAAATACACGGCAGAATACACTTGAAATAGAGAAATAAAAACATTTAGCCAGTTCGGAAAGCCTTAAACTTCACTGAGATTTATCATTAAACTCTAAAACATAGTTGAGAGACAATGTTCCCGAACTTTACAGGTTCATAACAGTGTTTAGGTAGTTGTTTGTCCATTTTCTCAATGTTTATACCTGTACAAGAAGGCCAAATGTTAGAAACTACAAGAAAACATCAGTAATTCTGGGAAAATGACAATAAATAGATGAGAACTCCCATAGAACATGTATAAAACACTTCTCCAACTGAGTTGTTCATGTACAAAAGGTATCTTAGATCCTGTAATTCCTTAATTCCAGTTTGGAGCACATTAAACAGTGTCTGAATCCTATGTTGTTTCCTTTAAGGATGTTGGAATGTTGAATGTGTGAAATACACGGCAGAATACACTTGAAATAGAGAAATAAAAACATTTAGCCAGTTCAAAGCCTTAAACTTCATTGAGATGTATCATTAAACTCTAAAACATAGTTGAGAGACAATGTTCCCGAACTTTTCAGGTTCATAACAGTGTTTAGGTAGTTGTTTGTCCATGTTCTCAACGTTTATACCTGGACAAGAAGGCCAAATGTTAGAAACTACAAGAAAACATCAGTAATTCTGGGAAAACGACAATAAATAGATGAGAACTCACATAGAACATGTGTAAAACACTTGTCCAACTGAGTTGTTCCTGTAGAAAAACTATCTTAGATACAGGAATTCCTTAATTTGAGTTTAGAGGACATTAAACAGAGTATGAATCCTATGTTGTTTACTTAAAGGAGTCTAGAATGGTGAATGTGTGAAATACACGGCAGAATACACTTGAAATAGAGAAATAAACACATTTAGCAGCTTTGGAAATCCTTACACTTCACTGGCATGTATCATTAAACTCTAAAACATAGTTGAGAGACAATGTTCCTTAGCTTTTCAGGGTCATAACAGTGTGTAGGTAGTTGGTTGTCCATGTTCCCAATGTTTATACCTGGACAAGAAGGCCTAATGTTAGAAACTACAATAAAACATCAGTAATTCTAGGAAAACGAAAATAAATAAATGAGAACTCGCATAGAACATGTACAAAACACTTCTACAACTGATTTGTTCATGTACAAAAGGTATCTTAGATCCGGGAATTCCTTAATTCCAGTTTAGAGCACATTAAACAGTGTCTGAAACCTATGTTGTTTCCTTTAAGGAGACTAGAATGGTGAATGCGTGAAATACACGGCAGAATGCACATGAAATAGAGAAATAAAAACATTTAGCCGCTTCGGAAAGCCTTACACTTCACTGATATGTATCATTAAACTCTAAAACATAGTTGAGAGACAATGTTCCCGAGCATTTCAGGGTCATAACAGTGTTTAGGTAGTTGTTTGTCCATGTTCTCAATGTTTATACCTGGACAAGAAGGCCAAATGTTAGAAACTACAAGAAAACATCAGTAATTCTGGGAAAATGACAATAAATAGATGAGAACTCGCATAGAACATGTATAAAACACTTCTCCAACTGAGTTGTTCATGTACAAAAGGTATCTTAGATCCAGTAATTCCTTAATTCCAGTTTAGAGCACATTAAACAGTGTCTGAATCCTATGTTGTTTCCTTTAAGGAGATTGGAATGGTGAATGCGTGAAATACACGGCAGAATACACTCGAAATAGAGAAATAAAAACATTTAGACCCTTCAGAAAGCCTTACACTTCACTGAGATGTATCATTAAACTCTAAAACATAGTTGAGAGACAATGTTCCCGAACTTTTCAGGTTCATAACAGTGTTTAGGTAGTTGTTTGTCCATGTTCTCAACGTTTATACCTGGACAAGAAGGCCAAATGTTAGAAACTACAAGAAAACATCAGTAATTCTGGGAAAACGACAATAAATAGATGAGAACTCACATAGAACATGTGTAAAACACTTGTCCAACTGAGTTGTTCCTGTAGAAAAACTATCTTAGATACAGGAATTCCTTAATTTGAGTTTAGAGGACATTAAACAGAGTATGAATCCTATGTTGTTTACTTAAAGGAGTCTAGAATGGTGAATGTGTGAAATACACGGCAGAATACACTTGAAATAGAGAAATAAACACATTTAGCAGCTTTGGAAATCCTTACACTTCACTGGCATGTATCATTAAACTCAAAAACATAGTTGAGAGACAATGTTCCCGAGATTTTCAGAGTCATAACAGTGTTTAGGTAGTTGTTTGTGCATGTTCCCAATGTGCATTCCTGGACAAGAAGGCATAATGTTAGAAACTACAAGAAAACATCAGTAATTCTGGGAAAATGACAATTAATAGATGAGAACTCGCATAGAACATGTATAAAACATTTCTTCAACTTAGTTGTTCATGTAGAAAACATATCTTAGATCCAGGAATTCCTTAATTCGAGTTTAGAGCACATTATACAGTGTATGAATCCTATGTTGTTTCCTTTAAGGAGATTGGAATGGTAAATGTGTGAAATACACGGCAGAATACACTTGAAATAGAGAAATAAACACATTTAGCAGCTTTGGAAATCCTTACACTTCACTGGCATGTATCATTAAACTCTAAAACATAGTTGAGAGACAATGTTCCTTAGCTTTTCAGGGTCATAACAGTGTGTAGGTAGTTGGTTGTCCATGTTCCCAATGTTTATACCTGGACAAGAAGGCCTAATGTTAGAAACTACAATAAAACATCAGTAATTCTAGGAAAACGAAAATAAATAGATGAGAACTCGCATAGAACATGTACAAAACACTTCTACAACTGATTTGTTCATGTACAAAAGGTATCTTAGATCCGGGAATTCCTTAATTCCAGTTTAGAGCACATTAAACAGTGTCTGAAACCTATGTTGTTTCCTTTAAGGAGACTAGAATGGTGAATGCGTGAAATACACGGCAGAATGCACATGAAATAGAGAAATAAACACATTTAGCCGCTTCGGAAAGCCTTACACTTCACTGATATGTATCATTAAACTCTAAAACATAGTTGAGAGACAATGTTCCCGAGCATTTCAGGGTCATAACAGTGTTTAGTAGTTGTTTGTCCATGTTCTCAATGTTTATACCTGGACAAGAAGGCCAAATGTTAGAAACTACAAGAAAACATCAGTAATTCTGGGAAAATGACAATAAATAGATGAGAACTCGCATAGAACATGTATAAAACACTTCTCCAACTGAGTTGTTCATGTACAAAAGGTATCTTAGATCCAGTAATTCCTTAATTCCAGTTTAGAGCACATTAAACAGTGTCTGAATCCTATGTTGTTTCCTTTAAGGAGATTGGAATGGTGAATGCGTGAAATACACGGCAGAATACACTCCAAATAGAGAAATAAACACATTTAGACCCTTCGAAAAGCCTTACACTTCACTGAGATGTATCATTAAACTTTAAAACATAGTTGAGAGACAATGTTCCCGAGCTTTTCAGGGTCATAACAGTGTTTAGGTAGTTGTTTGTCCATGTTCTCAATGTTTATACCGGACAAGAAGGCCAAATGTTAGAAACTACAAGAAAACATCAGTATTTCTGGGAAAATGACAATAAATAGATGAGAACTCAGATAGAACATGTGTAAAACACTTGTCCAACTGAGATGTTCCTGTAGAAAACTTATCTTAAATCCAAGAATTCCTAAATTTGATTTAGAGGACATTAAACAGTGTATGAATCCTATGTTGTTTACTTAAAGGAGCCTAGAATGGTAAATGTGTGAAATACACGGCAGAATACACTTGAAATAGAGAAATAAACACATTTAGCCACTTCGTAAAGCCTTACACTTCACTGGCATGTATCATTAAACTCTAAAACATAGTTGAGAGACAATGTTCCCGAGCTTTTCAGAGTCATAACAGTGTTTAGGTAGTTGTTTGTGCATGTTCCAAATGTGCATTCCTGGACAAGAAGGCCTAATGTTAGAAACTACAAGAAAACATCAGTAATTCTGGGAAAATGACAATAAATAGATGAGAACTCGCATAGAACATGTATAAAACATTTCTTCAACTTAGTTGTTCATGTAGAAAACATATCTTAGATCCAGGAATTCCTTAATTCGAGTTTAGAGCACATTATACAGTGTATGAATCCTATGTTGTTTCCTTTAAGGAGATTGGAATGGTGAATGTGTGAAATACACGGCAGAATACACTTGAAATAGAGAAATAAAAACATTTAGCCAGTTCGGAAAGCCTTAAACTTCACTGAGATTTATCATTAAACTCTAAAACATAGTTGAGAGACAATGTTCCCGAACTTTACAGGTTCATAACAGTGTTTAGGTAGTTTTTTGTCCATTTTCTCAATGTTTATACCTGGACAAGAAGGCCAAATGTTAGAAACTACAAGAAAACATCAGTAATTCTGGGAAAATGACAATAAATAGATGAGAACTCGCATAGAACATGTATAAAACACTTCTCCAACTGAGTTGTTCATGTACAAAAGGTATCTTAGATCCAGTAATTCCTTAATTCCAGTTTGGAGCACATTAAACAGTGTCTGAATCCTATGTTGTTTCCTTTAAGGAGATTGGAATGTTGAACGTGTGAAATACATGGCAGAATACACTTGAAATAAAGAAATAAACACATTTAGCAGCTTTGGAAAGCCTTACACTTCACTGGCATGTATTATTAAACTCTAAAACATAGTTGAGAGACAATGTTCCTTAGCTTTTCAGGGTCATAACAGTGTGTAGGTAGTTGGTTGTCCATGTTCCCAATATTTATACCTGGACAAGAAGGCCTAATGTTAGAAACTACAATAAAACATCAGTAATTCTAGGAAAACGAAAATAAATAGATGAGAACTCGCATAGAACATGTACAAAACACTTCTACAACTGAGTTGTTCATGTACAAAAGGTATCTTAGATCCAGTAATTCCTTAATTCCAGTTTAGAGCACATTAAACAGTGTCTGAATCCTATGTTGTTTCCTTTAAGGAGATTGGAATGGTGAATGCGTGAAATACATGGCAGAATACACTCTAAATAGAGAAATAAACACATTTAGACCCTTCGGAAAGCCTTACACTTCACTGAGATGTATCATTAAACTTTAAAACATAGTTGAGAGACAATGTTCCCGAGCTTTTCAGGGTCATAACAGTGTTTAGGTAGTTGTTTGTCCATGTTCTCAATGTTTATACCGGACAAGAAGGCCAAATGTTAGAAACTACAAGAAAACATCAGTATTTCTGGGAAAATGACAATAAATAGATGAGAACTCACATAGAACATGTGTAAAACACTTGTCCAACAGAGTTGTTCCTGTAGAAAAGTTATCTTAAATCCAAGAATTCCTAAATTTGATTTAGAGGACATTAAACAGTGTATGAATCCTATGTTGTTTACTTAAAGGAGCCTAGAATGGTAAATGTGTGAAATACATGGCAGAATACACTTGAAATAGAGAAATAAACACATTTAGCCACTTCGTAAAGCCTTACACTTCACTGGCATGTATAATTAAACTCTAAAACATAGTTGAGAGACAATATTCCTTAGCTTTTCAGGGTCATAACAGTGTGTAGGTAGTTGGTTGTCCATGTTCCCAATGTTTATACCTGGACAAGAAGGCCTAATGTTAGAAACTACAATAAAACATCAGTAATTCTAGGAAAACGAAAATAAATAGATGAGAACTCGCATAGAACATGTACAAAACACTTCTACAACTGAGTTGTTCATGTACAAAAGGTATCTTAGATCCAGGAATTCCTTAATTCCAGTTTAGAGCACATTAAACAGTGTCTGAAACCTATGTTGTTTCCTTTAAGGAGACTAGAATGGTGAATGCGTGAAATACACGGCAGAATGCACATGAAATAGAGAAATAAACACATTTAGCCGCTTCGGAAAGCCTCACACTTCACTGAGATGTATCATTAAATTCTAAAACATAGTTGAGAGACAATGTTCCCGAGCATTTCAGGGTCATAACAGTGTTTAGGTAGTTGTTTGTCCATGTTCTCAATGTTTATACCTGGACAAGAAGGCCAAATGTTAGAAACTACAAGAAAACATCAGTAATTCTGGGAAAATGACAATAAATAGATGAGAACTCGCATAGAACATGTATAAAACACTTCTCCAACTGAGTTGTTCATGTACAAAAGGTATCTTAGATCCAGTAATTCCTTAATTCCAGTTTAGAGCACATTAAACAGTGTCTGAATCCTATGTTGTTTCCTTTAAGGAGATTGGAATGGTAAATGTGTGAAATACACGGCAGAATACACTTGAAATAGAGAAATAAACACATTTAGCCAGTTCGGAAAGCCTTACACTTCACTGAGATGTATCATTAAACTCTAAAACATAGTTGAGAGACAATGTTCCTGAGCTTCTCAGGGTCATAACAGTGTTTAGGTAGTTGTTTGTCCATGTTCTCAATGTTTATACCTGGACAAGAAGGCCAAATGTTAGAAACTACAAGAAAACATCAGTAATTCTGGGAAAATGACAATAAATAGATGAGAACTCGCATAGAACATGTATAAAACACTTCTCCAACTGAGTTGTTCATGTACAAAAGGTATCTTAGATCCAGTAATTCCTTAATTCCAGTTTAGAGCACATTAAACAGTGTATGATTCCTATGTTGTTTCCTTTAAGGAGACTAGAATGGTGAACGTGTGAAATACACGGCAGAATACACAGAAATAGAGAAAAAAACACATTTAGCCACTTCGGAATGCCTTACACTTCACTGAGATATATCATTAAACTCTAAAACATAGTTGAGAGACAATGTTCCTGAGCTTCTCACCGTCATAACAGTGTTTAGGTAGTTGTTTGTTCATGTTCCCAATGTGTATTCCTGGACAAGAAGGCCTAATGTTAGAAACTACAAGAAAACATCAGTAATTCTGGGAAAATGACAATAAATAGATGAGAACTCGCATAGAACATGTATAAAACATTTCTTCAACTGAGTTTTTCATTTAGAAAACATATCTTAGATCCAGGAATTCCTTAATTCCAGTTTAGAGCACATTATACAGTGTATGAATCCTATGTTGTTTACTTAAAGGAGCCTAGAATGGTAAAAGTGTGAAATATAAGGCAGAATACACTTCAAATAGAGAAATAAAAACATTTAGCCAGTTCGGAAAGCCTTAAACTTCACTGAGATGTATCATTAAACTCTAAAACATAGTTGAGAGACAATGTTCCCGAACTTTACAGGTTCATAACAGTGTTTAGGTAGTTGTTTGTCCATGTTCTCAATGTTTATACCTGGACAAAAAGGCCAAATGTTAGAAACTACAAGAAAAAATCAGTAATTCTGGGAAAACGACAATAAATAGATGAGAACTCACATAGAACATGTGTAAAACACTTGTCCAACTGAGGTGTTCCTGTAGAAAACCTATCTTAGATACAGGAATTCCTTAATTTGAGTTTAGAGGACATTAAACAGTGTATGAATCCTATGTTGTTTACTTAAAGGAGTCTAGAATGGTGAATGTGTGAAATACACGGCAGAATACACTTGAAATAGAGAAATAAAAACATTTAGCAGCTTTGGAAAGCCTTACACTTCACTGGCATGTATCATTAAACTCTAAAACATAGTTGAGAGACAATGTTCCTTAGCTTTTCAGGGTCATAACAGTGTGTAGGTAGTTGGTTGTCCATGTTCCCAATGTTTATACCTGGACAAGAAGGCCTAATGTTAGAAACTACAATAAAACATCAGTAATTCTAGGAAAACAAAAATAAATAGATGAGAACTCGCATAGAACATGTACAAAACACTTCTACAACTGAGTTGTTCATGTACAAAAGGTATCTTAGATCCAGGAATTCCTTAATTGCAGTTTAGAGCACATTAAACAGTGTCTGAAACCTATGTTGTTTCCTTTAAGGAGACTAGAATGGTGAATGCGTGAAATACACTTCAGAATGCACATGAAATAGAGAAATAAACACATTTAGCCGCTTCGGAAAGCCTTACACTTCACTGAGATGTATCATTAAACTCTAAAACATAGTTGAGAGACAATGTTCCCGAGCATTTCAGGGTCATAACAGTGTTTAGGTAGTTGTTTGTCCATGTTCTCAATGTTTATACCTGGACAAGAAGGCCAAATGTTAGAAACTACAAGAAAACATCAGTAATTCTGGGAAAATGACAATAAATAGATGAGAACTCGCATAGAACATGTATAAAACACTTCTCCAACTGAGTTGTTCATGTACAAAAGGTATCTTAGATCCAGTAATTCCTTAATTCCAGTTTGGAGCACATTAAACAGTGTCTGAATCCTATGTTGTTTCCTTTAAGGAGATTGGAATGGTGAATGTGTGAAATACACGGCAGAATACACTTGAAATAGAGAAATAAACACATTTAGCAGCATTGGAAAGCCTTACACTTCACTGGCATGTATCATTAAACTCTAAAACATAGTTGAGAGACAATGTTCCTTAGCTTTTCAGGGTCATAACAGTGTGTAGGTAGTTGGTTGTCCATGTTCCCAATGTTTATACCTGGACAAGAAGGCCTAATGTTAGAAACTACAATAAAACATCAGTAATTCTAGGAAAACGAAAATAAATAGATGAGAACTCGCATAGAACATGTACAAAACACTTCTACAACTGAGTTGTTCATGAACAAAAGGTATCTTAGATCCAGGAATTTCTTAATTCCAGTATAGAGCACATTAAAAAGTGTCTGAAACCTATGTTGTTTCCTTTAAGGAGACTAGAATGGTGAATGCGTGAAATACACGGCAGAATGCACATGAAATAGAGAAATAAACACATTTAGCCGCTTCAGAAAGCCTTACACTTCACTGAGATGTATCATTAAACTCTAAAACATAGTTGAGAGACAATGTTCCCGAGCATTTCAGGGTCATAACAGTGTTTAGGTAGTTGTTTGTCCATGTTCTCAATGTTTATACCTGGACAAGAAGGCCAAATGTTAGAAACTACAAGAAAACATCAGTAATTCTGGGAAAATGACAATAAATAGATGAGAACTTGCATAGAACATGTATAAAACACTTCTCCAACTGAGTTGTTCATGTACAAAAGGTATCTTAGATCCAGTAATTCCTTAATTCCAGTTTAGAGCACATTAAACAGTGTCTGAATCCTATGTTGTTTCCTTTAAGGAGATTGGCATGGTAAATGTGTGAAATACACGGCAGAATACACTTGAAATAGAGAAATAAACACATTTAGCCAGTTCGGAAAGCCTTACACTTCACTGAGATGTATCATTAAACTCTAAAACATAGTTGAGAGACAATGTTCCTGAGCTTTTCAGGGTCAGAACAGTGTTTAGGTAGTTGTTTGTTCATGTTCCCAATGTGTATTCCTGGAAAAGGAGGCCTAATGTTAGAAACTACAAGAAAACATCAGTAATTCTGGGAAAATGACAATAAATAGATGAGAACTCGCATAGAACATGTATAAAACATTTCTTCAACTGAGTTTTTCATTTAGAAAACATATCTTAGATCCAGGAATTCCTTAATTCCAGTTTAGAGCACATTATACAGTGTATGAATCCTATGTTGTTTACTTAAAGGAGCCTAGAATGGTAAAAGTGTGAAATATAAGGCAGAATACACTTCAAATAGAGAAATAAAAACATTTAGCCAGTTCGGAAAGCCTTAAACTTCACTGAGATGTATCATTAAACTCTAAAACATAGTTGAGAGACAATGTTCCCGAACTTTACAGGTTCATAACAGTGTTTAGGTAGTTGTTTGTCCATGTTCTCAATGTTTATACCTGGACAAGAAGGCCAAATGTTAGAAACTACAAGAAAACATCAGTAATTCTGGGAAAACGACAATAAATAGATGAGAACTCACATAGAACATGTGTAAAACACTTGTCCAACTGAGTTGTTCCTGTAGAAAACCTATCTTAGATACAGGAATTCCTTAATTTGAGTTTAGAGGACATTAAACAGTGTATGAATCCTATGTTGTTTACTTAAAGGAGTCTAGAATGGTGAATGTGTGAAATACACGGCAGAATACACTTGAAATAGAGAAATAAACACATTTAGCAGCTTTGGAAAGCCTTACACTTCACTGGCATGTATCATTAAACTCTAAAACATAGTTGAGAGACAATGTTCCTTAGCTTTTCAGGGTCATAACAGTGTGTAGGTAGTTGGTTGTCCATGTTCCCAATGTTTATACCTGGACAAGAAGGCCTAATGTTAGAAACTACAATAAAACATCAGTAATTCTAGGAAAACGAAAATAAATAGATGAGAACTCGCATAGAACATGTACAAAACACTTCTACAACTGAGTTGTTCATGAACAAAAGGTATCTTAGATCCAGGAATTTCTTAATTCCAGTATAGAGCACATTAAAAAGTGTCTGAAACCTATGTTGTTTCCTTTAAGGAGACTAGAATGGTGAATGCGTGAAATACACGGCAGAATGCACATGAAATAGAGAAATAAACACATTTAGCCGCTTCAGAAAGCCTTACACTTCACTGAGATGTATCATTAAACTCTAAAACATAGTTGAGAGACAATGTTCCCGAGCATTTCAGGGTCATAACAGTGTTTAGGTAGTTGTTTGTCCATGTTCTCAATGTTTATACCTGGACAAGAAGGCCAAATGTTAGAAACTACAAGAAAACATCAGTAATTCTGGGAAAATGACAATAAATAGATGAGAACTTGCATAGAACATGTATAAAACACTTCTCCAACTGAGTTGTTCATGTACAAAAGGTATCTTAGATCCAGTAATTCCTTAATTCCAGTTTAGAGCACATTAAACAGTGTCTGAATCCTATGTTGTTTCCTTTAAGGAGATTGGAATGGTAAATGTGTGAAATACACGGCAGAATACACTTGAAATAGAGAAATAAACACATTTAGCCAGTTCGGAAAGCCTTACACTTCACTGAGATGTATCATTAAACTCTAAAACATAGTTGAGAGACAATGTTCCTGAGCTTTTCAGGGTCATAACAGTGTTTAGGTAGTTGTTTGTTCATGTTCCCAATGTGTATTCCTGGAAAAGGAGGCCTAATGTTAGAAACTACAAGAAAACATCAGTAATTCTGGGAAAATGACAATAAATAGATGAGAACTCGCATAGAACATGTATAAAACATTTCTTCAACTGAGTTTTTCATTTAGAAAACATATCTTAGATCCAGGAATTCCTTAATTCCAGTTTAGAGCACATTATACAGTGTATGAATCCTACGTTGTTTACTTAAAGGAGCCTAGAATGGTAAAAGTGTGAAATATAAGGCAGAATACACTTCAAATAGAGAAATAAAAACATTTAGCCAGTTCGGAAAGCCTTAAACTTCACTGAGATGTATCATTAAACTCTAAAACATAGTTGAGAGACAATGTTCCCGAACTTTACAGGTTCATAACAGTGTTTAGGTAGTTGTTTGTCCATGTTCTCAATGTTTATACCTGGACAAGAAGGCCAAATGTTAGAAACTACAAGAAAACATCAGTAATTCTGGGAAAACGACAATAAATAGATGAGAACTCACATAGAACATGTGTAAAACACTTGTCCAACTGAGTTGTTCCTGTAGAAAACCTATATTAGATACAGGAATTCCTTAATTTGAGTTTAGAGGACATTAAACAGTGTATGAATCCTATGTTGTTTACTTAAAGGAGTCTAGAATGGTGAATGTGTGAAATACACGGCAGAATACACTTGAAATAGAGAAATAAACACATTTAGCAGCTTTGGAAAGCCTTACACTTCACTGGAATGTATCATTAAACTCTAAAACATAGTTGAGAGACAATGTTCCCGAGCATTTCAGGGTCATAACAGTGTTTAGGTAGTTGTTTGTCCATGTTCTCAATGTTTATACCTGGACAAGAAGGCCAAATGTTAGAAACTACAAGAAAACATCAGTAATTCTGGGAAAATGACAATAAATAGATGAGAACTCACATAGAACATGTGTAAAACACTTGTTCAACTCAGTTGTTCCTGTAGAAAACTTATCTTAAATCCAAGAATTCCTAAATTTTAATTTAGAGGACATTAAACAGTGTATGAATCCTATGTTGTTTACTTAAAGGAGCCTAGAATGGTAAATGTGTGAAATACATGGCAGAATACACTTGAAATAGAGAAATAAACACATTTAGCCGCTTCGGAAAGCCTTACAGTTCACTGAGATGTATCATTAAACTCTAAAACATAGTTGAGAGACAATGTTCCCAAGGTTTTCAGGTTCCTAACAGTGTTTAGGTAGTGGTTTGTCCATGTTCCCAATGTTTATACCTGGACAAGAAGGTCTAATGTTAGAAACTACAAGAAAACGAGTAATTCTGGGAAAATGACAATCAATATTTGGGAACTCGCCTAGTACATGTACAAAACACTTTTCCAACTGAGTTGTTCATGTACAAAAGGTATCTTAGATACAGTAATTCCTTAATTCAAGTTTAGAGCACCTTAAACAGAGTCTGAATCCTATGTTGTTTCCTTTAAAGAGATTGGAATGGTGACTGTGTGAAATACACGGCAGAATACACTTGAAATAGAGAAATAAACACATTTAGCCAGTTCAGAAAGCCTTACACTTCACTGAGATGTATCATTAAACTCTAAAACATAGTTGAGAGACAATGTTCCCGAACTTTACAGGTTCATAACAGTGTTTAGGTAGTTGTTTGTCCATGTTCTCAATGTTTATACCTGGACAAGAAGGCCAAATGTTAGAAACTACAAGAAAACATCAGTAATTCTGGGAAAACGACAATCAATAGATTAGAACTCGCAGAGAACAGGTACAAAACACTTCTCCAACTGAATTGTTCATGTACAAAAGGTATCTTAGATCCAGGAATTCCTTAATTCCAGTTTAGAGCACATTAAACAGTTTATGAATCCTATGTTGTTTCCTTTAAGGAGACTAGAATGGTGAATGCGTGAAATACACGGCAGAATGCACTTGAAATAGAGAAAAAAACACATTTAGCCGCTTCGGAAAGTGTTACACTTCACTGAGATGTATCATTAAAATCTAAAACATAGTTGAGAGACAATGTTCCCGAGCTTTTCAGGGTCATAACAGTGTTTACAGTTGTTTGTCCATGTTCCCAATGTGTATTCCTGGACAAGAAGGCCTAATGTTAGAAACTACAAGAAAACATCAGTAATTCTGGGAAAATGACAATAAATAGATGAGAACTCGCATAGAACATTTATAAAACATTTCTTCAACTGAGTTGTTCATGAAAAAACTATCTTAGATCCAGGAATTCCTTGATTTGAGTTTACAGGACATTAAACAGTGTATGAATCCTATGTTGTTCCTTTAAGGAGATTGGAGTGGTGAATGTGTGAAATACACGGCAGAATACACTTGAAACATAGAAATAAACACATTTAGCCAGTTCGGAAAGCCTTACACTTCACTGAGATGTATCATTAAACTCTAAAACATAGTTGAGAGACAATGTTCCCGAACTTTACAGGTTCATAACAGTGTTTAGGTAGTTGTTTTTCCATGTTCTCAATGTTTATACCTGGACAGGAAGGCCAAATGTTAGAAACTACAAGAAAACATCAGTAATTCTGGGAAAACGACAAAAAATAGATGAGAACTCACATAGAACATGTGTAAAACACTTGTCCAACTGAGTTGTTCCTGTAGAAAACCTATCTTACATACCCGAATTCCTTAATTTGAGTTTAGAGGACATTAAACAGTGTCTGAATCCTATGTTGTTTACTTAAAGGAGCCTAGAATGGTGAATGTGTGAAATACACGGCAGAATACACTTGAAATAGAGAAATAAACACATTTAGCAGCTTTGGAAAGCCTTACACTTCACTGGCATGTATCATTAAACTCTAAAACATAGTTGAGAGACAATGTTCCTTAGCTTTTCAGGGTCATAACAGTGTGTAGGTAGTTGGTTGTCCATGTTCCCAATGTTTATACCTGGACAAGAAGGCCTAATGTTAGAAACTACAATAAAACATCAGTAATTCTGGGAAAACGAAAATAAATAGATGAGAACTCGCATAGAACATGTACAAAACACTTCTCCAACTGAGTTGTTCCTGTAGAAAAGGTATCTTAGATCCAGAAATTCCTTAATTCCAGTTTAGAGCACATTAAACAGTGTATGAATCCTATGTTGTTTCCTTTAAGGAGACTAGAATGGTGAATGCGTGAAATACACTGCAGAATGCACTTGAAATAGAGAAATAAACACATTTAGCCGCTTCGGAAGGCCTTACAGTTCACTGAGATGTATCAATAAACTCTAAAACATAGTTGAGAGACAATGTTCCCGAGGTTTTCAGGATCCTAACAGTGTTTAGGTAGTGGTTTGTCCATGTTCCCAATGTATATACCTGGACAAGGAGGTCTAATGTTAGAAACTACAAGAAAACGAGTAATTCTGGGAAAACGACAATCAATATATGAGAACTCGCATAGAACATGTACAAAACACTTCTCCAACTGAGTTGTTCATATACAAAAGGTAATTTAGATCCAGAAATTCCTTAATTTGAGTTTAGAGCACATTAAACAGTGTATGAATCCTATGTTGTTTCCTTTAAGGAGACTAGAATGGTGAATGCGTGAAATACACGGCAGAATGCACTTGAAATAGAGAAATAAACACATTTAGCCGCTTCGGAAAGCCTTACAGTTCACTGAGATGTATCAATAAACTCTAAAACATAGTTGAGAGACAATGTTCCTGAGGTTTTCAGTTTCCTAACAGTGTTTAGGTAGTGGTTTGTCCATGTTCCCAATGTTTATACCTGGACAAGAAGGTCTAATGTTAGAAACTACAAGAAAACGAGTAATTCTGGGAAAACGACAATCAATATATGAGAACTCGCATAGAACATGTACAAAACACTTCTCCAACTGAGTTGTTCATGTACAAAAGGTAATATAGATCCTGGAATTCCTTAATTCCAGTTTAGAGCACAATAAACAGTGTCTGAATCCTATGTTTTTTCCTTTAAGGAGACTAGAATGGTGAATGCGTGAAATACACGGCAGAATGCACATGAAATAGAGAAATAAACACATTTAGCCGCTTCGGAAAGCCTTACAATTCACTGAGATGTACCATTAAACTCTAAAACATAGTTGAGAGACAATGTTCCCGAGCTTTTCAGGGTCATAACAGTGTTTAGGTAGTTGTTTGTCCATGTTCTCAATGTTTATACCTGGACAAGAAGTCCAAATGTTAGAAACTACAAGAAAACATCAGTAATTCTGGGAAAATGACAATAAATAGATGAGAACTCACATAGAACATGTGTAAAACACTTGTCCAACTCAGTTGTTCCTGTAGAAAACTTATCTTAAATCCAAGAATTCCTAAATTTGATTTAGAGGACATTAAACAGTGTATGAATCCTATGTTGTTTACTTAAAGGAGCCTAGAATGGTAAATGTGTGAAATACATGGCAGAATACACTTGAAATAGAGAAATAAACACATTTAGCCACTTTGTAAAGCCTTACACTTCACTGGCATGTATCATTAAACTCTAAAACATAGTTGAGAGACAATGTTCCCGAGCTTTTCAGGGTCATAACAGTGTTTAGGTAGTTGTTTGTGCATGTTCTTAATGTGCATTCCTGGACAAGAAGGCCTAATGTTTGAAACTACAAGAAAACATCAGTAATTCTGGGAAAATGACAATAAATAGATGAGAACTCGCATAGAACATGTATAAAACATTTCTTCAAGTGAGTTGTTCATGTAGAAAACGTATCTTAGATCCAGGAATTCCTTAATTCGTGTTTAGAGCACATTATACAGTGTATGAATCCTATGTTGTTTCCTTTAAGGAGATTGGAGTGGTGAATGTGTGAAATACACGGCAGAATACACTTGAAATAGAGAAATAAACACATTTAGCCAGTTCGGAAAGCCTTACACTTCACTGAGATGTATCATTAAACTCTAAAACATAGTTGAGAGACAATGTTCCCGAACTTTACAGGTTCATAACAGTGTTTAGGTAGTTGTTTGTCCGTGTTCTCAATGTTTATACCTGGACAAGAAGGCCAAATGTTAGAAACTACAAGAAAACATCAGTAATTCTGGGAAAACGACAATCAATAGATTAGAACTCGCAGAGAACATGTACAAAACACTTCTCCAACTGAATTGTTCATGTACAAAAGGTATCTTAGATCCAGGAATTCCTTAATTCCAGTTTAGAGCACATTAAACAGTTTATGAATCCTATGTTGTTTCCTTTAAGGAGACTAGAATGGTGAATGCGTGAAATACACGGCAGAATGCACTTGAAATAGAGAAAAAAACACATTTAGCCGCTTCGGAAAGTGTTACACTTCACTGAGATGTATCATTAATATCTAAAACATAGTTGAGAGACAATGTTCCCGAGCTTTTCAGGGTCATAACAGTGTTTACAGTTGTTTGTCCATGTTCCCAATGTGTATTCCTGGACAAGAAGGCCTAATGTTAGAAACTACAAGAAAACATCAGTAATTCTGGGAAAATGACAATAAATAGATGAGAACTCGCATAGAACATTTATAAAACATTTCTTCAACTGAGTTGTTCATGAGAAAACTATCTTAGATCCAGGAATTCCTTAATTTGAGTTTACAGGACATTAAACAGTGTATGAATCCTATGTTGTTTACTTAAAGGAGCCTAGAATGGTAAATGTGTGAAATACATGGCAGAATACACTTGAAATAGAGAAATAAACACATTTAGCCGCTTCGGAAAGCCTTACAGTTCACTGAGATGTATCATTAAACTCTAAAACATAGTTGAGAGACAATGTTCCCGAGGTTTTCAGGTTCCTAACAGTGTTTAGGTAGTGGTTTGTCCATGTTGCCAATGTTTATACCTGGACAAGAAGGTCTAATGTTAGAAACTACAAGAAAACGAGTAATTCTGGGAAAATGACAATCAATATATGGGAACTCGCATAGTACATGTACAAAACACTTTTCCAACTGAGTTGTTCATGTACAAAAGGTATCTTAGATCCAGTAATTCCTTAATTCTAGTTTAGAGCACATTAAACAGAGTCTGAATCCTATGTTGTTTCCTTTAAGGAGATTGGAATGGTGAATGTGTGAAATACACGACAGAATACACTTGAAATAGAGAATTAAACACATTTAGCAGCTTTGGAAAGCCTTACACTTCACTGGCATGTATCATTAAACTCTAAAACATAGTTGAGAGACAATGTTCCTTAGCTTTTCAGGGTCATAACAGTGTGTAGGTAGTTGGTTGTCCATGTTCCCAATGTTTATACCTGGACAAGAAGGCCTAAGGTTAGAAACTACAATAAAACATCAGTAATTCTGGGAAAACGAAAATAAATAGATGAGAACTCGTATTGAACATGTACAAAACACTTCTCCAACTGAGTTGTTCCTGTAGAAAAGGTATCTTAGATCCAGAACTTCCTTAATTTGAGTTTAGAGCACATTAAACAGTTTATGAATCCTATGTTGTTTCCTTTAAGGAGACTAGAATGGTGAATGCGTGAAATACACGGCAGAATGCACTTGACATAGAGAAATAAACACATTTAGCCGCTTCGGAAAGCCTTACAGTTCACTGAGATGTATCATTAAACTCTAAAACATAGTTGAGAGACAATGTTCCCGAGCTTTTCAGGGTCATAACAGTGTTTAGGTAGTTGTTTGTCCATGTTCTCAATGTTTATACCTGGACAAGAAGGCCAAATGTTAGAAACTACAAGAAAACATCAGTAATTCTGGGAAAATGACAATAAATAGATGAGAACTCGCATAGAACATGTATAAAACATTTCTTCAAATTAGTTGTTCATGTAGAAAACATATCTTAGATCCAGGAATTCCTTAATTCGAGTTTAGAGCACATTATACAGTGTATGAATCCTATGTTGTTTCCTTTAAGGAGATTGGAATGGTGAATGTGTGAAATACACGGCAGAATACACTTGAAATAGAGAAATAAAAACATTTAGCCAGTTCGGAAAGCCTTAAACTTCACTGAGATTTATCATTAAACTCTAAAACATAGTTGAGATACAATGTTCCCGAACTTTACAGGTTCATAACAGTGTTTAGGTAGTTGTTTGTCCATTTTCTCAATGTTTATACCTGGACAAGAAGGCCAAATGTTATAAACTACAAGAAAACATCAGTAATTCTGGGAAAATGACAATAAATAGATGAGAACTCGCATAGAACATGTATAAAACACTTCTCCAACTCAGTTGTTCATGTACAAAAGGTATCTTAGATCCAGTAATTCCTTAATTCCAGTTTGGAGCACATTAAACAGTGTCTGAATCCTATGTTGTTTCCTTTAAGGAGATTGGAATGTTGAACGTGTGAAATACATGGCAGAATACACTTGAAATAAAGAAATAAACACATTTAGCAGCTTTGGAAAGCCTTACACTTCACTGGCATGTATTATTAAACTCTAAAACATAGTTGAGAGACAATGTTCCTTAGCTTTTCAGGGTCATAACAGTGTGTAGGTAGTTGGTTGTCCATGTTCCCAATATTTATACCTGGACAAGAAGGCCTAATGTTAGAAACTACAATAAAACATCAGTAATTCTAGGAAAACGAAAAGAAATAGATGAGAACTCGCATAGAACATGTACAAAACACTTCTACAACTGAGTTGTTCATGTACAAAAGGTATCTTAGATCCAGTAATTCCTTAATTCCAGTTTAGAGCACATTAAACAGTGTCTGAATCCTATGTTGTTTCCTTTAAGGAGATTGGAATGGTGAATGCGTGAAATACATGGCAGAATACACTCTCAATAGAGAAATAAACACATTTAGACCCTTCGGAAAGCCTTACACTTCACTGAGATGTATCATTAAACTTTAAAACATAGTTGAGAGACAATGTTCCCGAGCTTTTCAGGGTCATAACAGTGTTTAGGTAGTTGTTTGTCCATGTTCTCAATGTTTATACCGGACAAGAAGGCCAAATGTTAGAAACTACAAGAAAACATCAGTATTTCTGGGAAAATGACAATAAATAGATGAGAACTCACATAGAACATGTGTAAAACACTTGTCCAACAGAGTTGTTCCTGTAGAAAAGTTATCTTAAATCCAAGAATTCCTAAATTTGATTTAGAGGACATTAAACAGTGTATGAATCCTATGTTGTTTACTTAAAGGAGCCTAGGATGGTAAATGTGTGAAATACATGGCAGAATACACTTGAAATAGAGAAGTAAACACATTTAGCCACTTTGTAAAGCCTTACACTTCACTGGCATGTATCATTAAACTCTAAAACATAGTTGAGAGACAATGTTCCCGAGCTTTTCAGGGTCATAACAGTGTTTAGGTAGTTGTTTGTGCATGTTCTTAATGTGCATTCCTGGACAAGAAGGCCTAATGTTTGAAACTACAAGAAAACATCAGTAATTCTGGGAAAATGACAATAAATAGATGAGAACTCGCATAGAACATGTATAAAACATTTCTTCAAGTGAGTTGTTCATGTAGAAAACGTATCTTAGATCCAGGAATTCCTTAATTCGAGTTTAGAGCACATTATACAGTGTATGAATCCTATGTTGTTTCCTTTAAGGAGATTGGAGTGGTGAATGTGTGAAATACACGGCAGAATACACTTGAAATAGAGAAATAAACACATTTAGCAGCTTTGGAAAGCCTTACACTTCACTGGCATGTATCATTAAACTCTAAAACATAGTTGAGAGACAATGTTCCTTAGCTTTTCAGGGTCATAACAGTGTGTAGGTAGTTGGTTGTCCATGTTCCCAATGTTTATACCTGGACAAGAAGGCCTAATGTTAGAAACTACAATAAAACATCAGTAATTCTAGGAAAACGAAAATAAATAGATGAGAACTCGCATAGAACATGTACAAAACACTTCTACAACTGAGTTGTTCATGTACAAAAGGTATCTTAGATCCAGGAATTCCTTAATTCCAGTTTAGAGCACATTAAACAGTGTCTGAAACCTATGTTGTTTCCTTTAAGGAGACTAGAATGGTGAATGCGTGAAATACACGGCAGAATGCACATGAAATAGAGAAATAAACACATTTAGCCGCTTCGGAAAGCCTCACACTTCACTGAGATGTATCATTAAATTCTAAAACATAGTTGAGAGACAATGTTCCCGAGCATTTCAGGGTCATAACAGTGTTTAGGTAGTTGTTTGTCCATGTTCTCAATGTTTATACCTGGACAAGAAGGCCAAATGTTAGAAACTACAAGAAAACATCAGTAATTCTGGGAAAATGACAATAAATAGATGAGAACTCGCATAGAACATGTATAAAACACTTCTCCAACTGAGTTGTTCATGTACAAAAGGTATCTTAGATCCAGTAATTCCTTAATTCCAGTTTAGAGCACATTAAACAGTGTCTGAATCCTATGTTGTTTCCTTTAAGGAGATTGGAATGGTAAATGTGTGAAATACACGGCAGAATACACTTGAAATAGAGAAATAAACACATTTAGCCAGTTCGGAAAGCCTTACACTTCACTGAGATGTATCATTAAACTCTAAAACATAGTTGAGAGACAATGTTCCTGAGCTTCTCAGGGTCATAACAGTGTTTAGGTAGTTGTTTGTTCATGTTCCAAATGTGTATTCCTGGAAAAGGAGGCCTAATGTTAGAAACTACAAGAAAACATCAGTAATTCTGGGAAAATGACAATAAATAGATGAGAACTCGAATAGAACATGTATAAAACATTTCTTCAACTGAGTTGTTCATTTAGAAAACATATCTTAGATCCAGGAATTCCTTAATTCCAGTTTAGAGCACATTAAACAGTGACTGAATCCTATGTTGTTTACTTAAAGGAGCCTAGAATGGTAAATGTGTGAAATACAAGGCAGAATACACTCGAAATAGAGAAATAAACACATTTAGCCGCTTCGGAAAGCCTTACACTTCACTGAGATGTATCATTAAACTCTAAAACATAGTTGAGAAACAATGTTCCCGAGCTTTTCTGGGTCATAACAGTGTTTAGGTAGTTGTTTGTCCATGTTCTCAATGTTTATACCTGGACAAGAAGGCCAAATGTTAGAAACTACAAGAAAATATCAGTAATTCTGGGAAAACGACAATAAATAGATGAGAACTCACATAGAACATGTGTAAAACACTTGTCCAACTGAGTTGTTCCTGTAGAAAACTTATCTTAAATCCAAGAATTCCTAAATTTGATTTAGAGGACATTAAACAGTGTATGAATCCTATGTTGTTTACTTAAAGGAGTCTAGAATGGTGAATGTGTGAAATACACGGCAGAATACACTTGAAATAGAGAAATGAACACATTTAGCAGCTTTGGAAAGCCTTACACTTCACTGGCATGTATCATTAAACTCTAAAACATAGTTGAGAGACAATGTTCCTTAGCTTTTCAGGGTCATAACAGTGTGTAGGTAGTTGGTTGTCCATGTTCCCAATGTTTTTACCTGGACAAGAAGGCCTAATGTTAGAAACTACAATAAAACATCAGTAATTCTGGGAAAACGAAAATAAATAGATGAGAACTCGCATAGAACATGTACAAAACACTTCTACAACTGAGTTGTTCATGTACAAAAGGTATCTTAGATCCAGTAATTCCTTAATTCCAGTTTAGAGCACATTAAACAGTGTCTGAATCCTATGTTGTTTCCTTTAAGGAGATTGGAATGGTGAATGCGTGAAATACACGGCAGAATACACTTGAAATAGAGAAATAAACACATTTAGACCCTTCGGAAAGCCTTACACTTCACTGAGATGTATCATTAAACTTTAAAACATAGTTGAGAGACAATGTTCCCGAGCTTTTCAGGGTCATAACAGTGTTTAGGTAGTTGTTTGTCCATGTTCTCAATGTTTATACCGGACAAGAAGGCCAAATGTTAGAAACTACAAGAAAACATCAGTATTTCTGGGAAAATGACAATAAATAGATGAGAACTCACAAAGAACATGTGTAAAACACTTGTCCAACTGAGTTGTTCCTGTAGAAAACTTATCTTAAATCCAAGAATTCCTAAATTTGATTTAGAGGACATTAAACAGTGTATGAATCCTATGTTGTTTACTTAAAGGAGCCTAGAATGGTAAATGTGTGAAATACATGGCAGAATACACTTGAAATAGAGAAATAAACACATTTAGCCACTTCGTAAAGCCTTACACTTCACTGGCATGTATCATTAAACTCTAAAACATAGTTGAGAGACAATGTTCCCGAGCTTTTCAGAGTCATAACAGTGTTTAGGTAGTTGTTTGTGCATGTTCCCAATATGCATTCCTGGACAAGAAGGCCTAATGTTAGAAACTACAAGAAAACATCAGTAATTCTGGGAAAATGACAATAAATAGATGAGAACTCGCATAGAACATGTATAAAACATTTCTTCAACTTAGTTGTTCATGTAGAAAACATATCTTAGATCCAGGAATTCCTTAATTCGAGTTTAGAGCACATTATACAGTGTATGAATCCTATGTTGTTTCCTTTAAGGAGATTGGAATGGTGAATGTGTGAAATACACGGCAGAATACACATGAAATAGAGAAATAAAAACATTTAGCCAGTTCGGAAAGCCTTAAACTTCACTGAGATGTATCATTAAACTCTAAAACATAGTTGAGAGACAATGTTCCCGAACTTTACAGGTTCATACCAGTGTTTAGGTAGTTGTTTCTCCATGTTCTCAATGTTTATACGTGGACAAGAAGGCCAAATGTTAGAAACTACAAGAAAACATCAGTAATTCTGGGAAAACAACAATAAATAGATGAGAACTCACATAGAACATGTGTAAAACACTTGTCCAACTGAGGTGTTCCTGTAGAAAACCTATCTTAGATACAGGAATTCCTTAATTTGAGTTTAGAGGACATTAAACAGTGTATGAATCCTATGTTGTTTACTTAAAGGAGTCTAGAATGGTGAATGTGTGAAATACACGGCAGAATACACTTGAAATAGAGAAATGAACACATTTAGCAGCTTTGGAAAGCCTTACACTTCACTGGCATGTATCATTAAACTCTAAAACATAGTTGAGAGACAATGTTCCTTAGCTTTTCAGGGTCATAACAGTGTGTAGGTAGTTGGTTGTCCATGTTCCCAATGTTTATACCTGGACAAGAAGGCCTAATGTTAGAAACTACAAGAAAACATCAGTAATTCTGGGAAAATGACAATAAATAGAAGAGAACTCGCATAGAACATGTATAAAACACTTCTCCAACTGAGTTGTTCATGTACAAAAGGTATCTTAGATCCAGTAATTCCTTAATTCCAGTTTGGAGCACATTAAACAGTGTCTGAATCCTATGTTGTTTCCTTTAAGGAGATTGGAATGGTGAATGTGTGAAATACACGGCAGAATACACTTGAAATAGAGAAATAAACACATTTAGCAGCTTTGGAAAGCCTTACACTTCACTGGCATGTATCATTAAACTCTAAAACATAGTTGAGAGACAATGTTCCTTAGCTTTTCAGGGTCATAACAGTGTGTAGGTAGTTGGTTGTCCATGTTCCCAATGTTTATACCTGGACAAGAAGGCCTAATGTTAGAAACTACAATAAAACATCAGTAATTCTAGGAAAACGAAAATAAATAGATGAGAACTCGCATAGAACATGTACAAAACACTTCTACAACTGAGTTGTTCATGTACAAAAGGTATCTTAGATCCAGGAATTCCTTAATTCCAGTTTAGAGCACATTAAACAGTGTCTGAAACCTATGTTGTTTCCTTTAAGGAGACTAGAATGGTGAATGCGTGAAATACACGGCAGAATGCACATGAAATAGAGAAATAAACACATTTAGCCGCTTCGGAAAGCCTTACACTTCACTGAGATGTATCATTAAATTCTAAAACATAGTTGAGAGACAATGTTCCCGAGCATTTCAGGGTCATAACAGTGTTTAGGTAGTTGTTTGTCCATGTTCTCAATGTTTATACCTGGACAAGAAGGCCAAATGTTAGAAACTACAAGAAAACATCAGTAATTCTGGGAAAATGACAATAAATAGATGAGAACTCGCATAGAACATGTATAAAACACTTCTCCAACTGAGTTGTTCATGTACAAAAGGTATCTTAGATCCAGTAATTCCTTAATTCCAGTTTAGAGCACATTAAACAGTTTCTGAATCCTATGTTGTTTCCTTTAAGGAGATTGGAATGGTAAATGTGTGAAATACACGGCAGAATACACTTGAAATAGAGAAATAAACACATTTAGCCAGTTCGGAAAGCCTTACACTTCACTGAGATGTATCATTAAACTCTAAAACATAGTTGAGAGACAATGTTCCTGAGCTTCTCAGGGTCATAACAGTGTTTAGGTAGTTGTTTGTTCATGTTCCAAATGTGTATTCCTGGAAAAGGAGGCCTAATGTTAGAAACTACAAGAAAACATCAGTAATTCTGGGAAAATGACAATAAATAGATGAGAACTCGCATAGAACATGTATAAAACATTTCCTCAACTGAGTTGTTCATTTAGAAAACATATCTTAGATCCAGGAATTCCTTAATTCCAGTTTAGAGCACATTAAACAGTGACTGAATCCTATGTTGTTTACTTAAAGGAGCCTAGAATGGTAAATGTGTGCAATACAAGGCAGAATACACTCGAAATAGAGAAATAAACACATTTAGCCGCTTCGGAAAGCCTTACACTTCACTGAGATGTATCATTAAACTCTAAAACATAGTTGAGAAACAATGTTCCCGAGCTTTTCTGGGTCATAACAGTGTTTAGGTAGTTGTTTGTCCATGTTCTCAATGTTTATACCTGGACAAGAAGGCCAAATGTTAGAAACTACAAGAAAATATCAGTAATTCTGGGAAAACGACAATAAATAGATGAGAACTCACATAGAACATGTGTAAAACACTTGTCCAACTGAGTTGTTCCTGTAGAAAACCTATCTTAGATCCAGGAATTCCTCAATTTGAGTTTAGAGGACATTAAACAGTGTATGAATCCTATGTTGTTTACTTAAAGGAGCCTAGAATGGTAAATGTGTGAAATACAAGGCAGAATACACTTCAAATAGAGAAATAAACACATTTAGCAGCTTTGGAAAGCCTTATACTTCACTGGCATGTATCATTAAACTCTAAAACATAGTTGAGAGACAATGTTCCCGAGATTTTCAGGGTCAAAACAGTGTGTAGGTAGTTGGTTGTCCATGTTCCCAATGTTTATACCTGGACAAGAAGGCCTAATGTTAGAAACTACAATAAAACATCAGTAATTCTGGGAAAACGACAATCAATAGATGAGAACTCGCATAGAACATGTACAAAACACTTCTCCAACTGAGTTGTTCATATACAAAAGGTATCTTAGATCCAGGAATTCATTAATTCCAGTTTAGAGCACATTAAACAGTTTATGAATCCTATGTTGTTTCCTTTAAGGAGATTGGAATGGTGAATGCGTGAAATACACTGCAGAATACACTTGAAATAGAGAAATAAACACATTTAGACCCTTCGGAAAGCCTTACACTTCACTGAGATGTATCATTAAACTTTAAAACATGGTTGAGAGACAATGTTCCCGAGCTTTTCAGGGTCATAACAGTGTTTAGGTAGTTGTTTGTCCATGTTCTCAATGTTTATACCGGACAAGAAGGCCAAATGTTAGAAACTACAAGAAAACATCAGTATTTCTGGGAAAATGACAATAAATAGATGAGAACTCACAAAGAACATGTGTAAAACACTTGTCCAACTGAGTTGTTCCTGTAGAAAACTTATCTTAAATCCAAGAATTCCTAAATTTGATTTAGAGGACATTAAACAGTGTATGAATCCTATGTTGTTTACTTAAAGGAGCCTAGAATGGTAAATGTGTGAAATACATGGCAGAATACACTTGAAATAGAGAAATAAACACATTTAGCCACTTCGTAAAGCCTTACACTTCACTGGCATGTATCATTAAACTCTAAAACATAGTTGAGAGACAATGTTCCCGAGCTTTTCAGAGTCATAACAGTGTTTAGGAGTTGTTTGTGCATGTTCCCAATATGCATTCCTGGACAAGAAGGCCTAATGTTAGAAACTACAAGAAAACATCAGTAATTCTGGGAAAATGACAATAAATAGATGAGAACTCGCATAGAACATGTATAAAACATTTCTTCAACTTAGTTGTTCATGTAGAAAACATATCTTAGATCCAGGAATTCCTTAATTCGAGTTTAGAGCACATTATACAGTGTATGAATCCTATGTTGTTTCCTTTAAGGAGATTGGAATGGTGAATGTGTGAAATACACGGCAGAATACACATGAAATAGAGAAATAAAAACATTTAGCCAGTTCGGAAAACCTTAAACTTCACTGAGATGTATCATTAAACTCTAAAACATAGTTGAGAGACAATGTTCCCGAACTTTACAGGTTCATAACAGTGTTTAGGTAGTTGTTTGTCCATGTTCTCAATGTTTATACCTGGACAAGAAGGCCAAATGTTAGAAACTACAAGAAAACATCAGTAATTCTGGGAAAATGACAATAAATAGATGAGAACTCACATAGAACATGTGTAAAACACTTGTCCAACTGAGGTGTTCCTGTAGAAAACCTATCTTAGATACAGGAATTCCTTAATTTGAGTTTAGAGGACATTAAACAGTGTATGAATCCTATGTTGTTTACTTAAAGGAGTCTAGAATGGTGAATGTGTGAAATACACGGCAGAATACACTTGAAATAGAGAAATGAACACATTTAGCAGCTTTGGAAAGCCTTACACTTCACTGGCATGTATCATTAAACTCTAAAACATAGTTGAGAGACAATGTTCCTTAGCTTTTCAGGGTCATAACAGTGTGTAGGTAGTTGGTTGTCCATGTTCCCAATGTTTATACCTGGACAAGGAGGCCTAATGTTAGAAACTACAAGAAAACATCAGTAATTCTGGGATAATGACAATAAATAGATGAGAACTCGCATAGAACATGTATAAAACACTTCTCCAACTGAGTTGTTCATGTATAAAAGGTATCTTAGATCCAGTAATTCCTTAATTCCAGTTTGGAGCACATTAAACAGTGTCTGAATCCTATGTTGTTTCCTTTAAGGAGATTGGAATGGTGAATGTGTGAAATACACGGCAGAATACACTTGAAATAGAGAAATAAACACATTTAGCAGCTTTGGAAAGCCTTACACTTCACTGGCATGTATCATTAAACTCTAAAACATAGTTGAGAGACAATGTTCCTTAGCTTTTCAGGGTCATAACAGTGTGTAGGTAGTTGGTTGTCCATGTTCCCAATGTTTATACCTGGACAAGAAGGCCTAATGTTAGAAACTACAATAAAACATCAGTAATTCTAGGAAAACGAAAATAAATAGATGAGAACTCGCATAGAACATGTACAAAACACTTCTACAACTGAGTTGTTCATGTACAAAAGGTATCTTAGATCCAGGAATTCCTTAATTCCAGTTTAGAGCACATTAAACAGTGTCTGAAACCTATGTTGTTTCCTTTAAGGAGACTAGAATGGTGAATGCGTGAAATACACGGCAGAATGCACATGAAATAGAGAAATAAACACATTTAGCCGCTTCGGAAAGCCTTACACTTCACTGAGATGTATCATTAAATTCTAAAACATAGTTGAGAGACAATGTTCCCGAGCATTTCAGGGTCATAACAGTGTTTAGGTAGTTGTTTGTCCATGTTCTCAATGTTTATACCTGGACAAGAAGGCCTAATGTTAGAAACTACAAGAAAACATCAGTAATTCTGGGAAAACGAAAATAAATAGATGAGAACTCGCATAGAACATGTACAAAACACTTCTACAACTGAGTTGTTCATGTACAAAAGGTATCTTAGATCCAGTAATTCCTTAATTCCAGTTTAGAGCACATTAAACAGTGTCTGAATCCTATGTTGTTTCCTTTAAGGAGATTGGAATGGTGAATGCGTGAAATACACGGCAGAATACACTTGAAATAGAGAAATAAACACATTTAGACCCTTCGGAAAGCCTTACACTTCACTGAGATGTATCATTAAACTTTAAAACATAGTTGAGAGACAATGTTCCCGAGCTTTTCAGGGTCATAACAGTGTTTAGGTAGTTGTTTGTCCATGTTCTCAATGTTTATACCGGACAAGAAGGCCAAATGTTAGAAACTACAAGAAAACATCAGTATTTCTGGGAAAATGACAATAAATAGATGAGAACTCACAAAGAACATGTGTAAAACACTTGTCCAACTGAGTTGTTCCTGTAGAAAACTTATCTTAAATCCAAGAATTCCTAAATTTGATTTAGAGGACATTAAACAGTGTATGAATCCTATGTTGTTTACTTAAAGGAGCCTAGAATGGTAAATGTGTGAAATACATGGCAGAATACACTTGAAATAGAGAAATAAACACATTTAGCCACTTCGTAAAGCCTTACACTTCACTGGCATGTATCATTAAACTCTAAAACATAGTTGAGAGACAATGTTCCCGAGCTTTTCAGAGTCATAACAGTGTTTAGGTAGTTGTTTGTGCATGTTCCCAATATGCATTCCTGGACAAGAAGGCCTAATGTTAGAAACTACAAGAAAACATCAGTAATTCTGGGAAAATGACAATAAATAGATGAGAACTCGCATAGAACATGTATAAAACATTTCTTCAACTTAATTGTTCATGTAGAAAACATATCTTAGATCCAGGAATTCCTTAATTCGAGTTTAGAGCACATTATACAGTGTATGAATCCTATGTTGTTTCCTTTAAGGAGATTGGAATGGTGAATGTGTGAAATACACGGCAGAATACACATGAAATAGAGAAATAAAAACATTTAGCCAGTTCGGAAAGCCTTAAACTTCACTGAGATGTATCATTAAACTCTAAAACATAGTTGAGAGACAATGTTCCCGAACTTTACAGGTTCATACCAGTGTTTAGGTAGTTGTTTGTCCATGTTCTCAATGTTTATACGTGGACAAGAAGGCCAAATGTTAGAAACTACAAGAAAACATCAGTAATTCTGGGAAAACAACAATAAATAGATGAGAACTCACATAGAACATGTGTAAAACACTTGTCCAACTGAGGTGTTCCTGTAGAAAACCTATCTTAGATACAGGAATTCCTTAATTTGAGTTTAGAGGACATTAAACAGTGTATGAATCCTATGTTGTTTACTTAAAGGAGTCTAGAATGGTGAATGTGTGAAATACACGGCAGAATACACTTGAAATAGAGAAATGAACACATTTAGCAGCTTTGGAAAGCCTTACACTTCACTGGCATGTATCATTAAACTCTAAAACATAGTTGAGAGACAATGTTCCTTAGCTTTTCAGGGTCATAACAGTGTGTAGGTAGTTGGTTGTCCATGTTCCCAATGTTTATACCTGGACAAGAAGGCCTAATGTTAGAAACTACAAGAAAACATCAGTAATTCTGGGAAAATGACAATAAATAGAAGAGAACTCGCATAGAACATGTATAAAACACTTCTCCAACTGAGTTGTTCATGTACAAAAGGTATCTTAGATCCAGTAATTCCTTAATTCCAGTTTGGAGCACATTAAACAGTGTCTGAATCCTATGTTGTTTCCTTTAAGGAGATTGGAATGGTGAATGTGTGAAATACACGGCAGAATACACTTGAAATAGAGAAATAAACACATTTAGCAGCTTTGGAAAGCCTTACACTTCACTGGCATGTATCATTAAACTCTAAAACATAGTTGAGAGACAATGTTCCTTAGCTTTTCAGGGTCATAACAGTGTGTAGGTAGTTGGTTGTCCATGTTCCCAATGTTTATACCTGGACAAGAAGGCCTAATGTTAGAAACTACAATAAAACATCAGTAATTCTAGGAAAACGAAAATAAATAGATGAGAACTCGCATAGAACATGTACAAAACACTTCTACAACTGAGTTGTTCATGTACAAAAGGTATCTTAGATCCAGGAATTCCTTAATTCCAGTTTAGAGCACATTAAACAGTGTCTGAAACCTATGTTGTTTCCTTTAAGGAGACTAGAATGGTGAATGCGTGAAATACACGGCAGAATGCACATGAAATAGAGAAATAAACACATTTAGCCGCTTCGGAAAGCCTTACACTTCACTGAGATGTATCATTAAATTCTAAAACATAGTTGAGAGACAATGTTCCCGAGCATTTCAGGGTCATAACAGTGTTTAGGTAGTTGTTTGTCCATGTTCTCAATGTTTATACCTGGACAAGAAGGCCTAATGTTAGAAACTACAAGAAAACATCAGTAATTCTGGGAAAACGAAAATAAATAGATGAGAACTCGCATAGAACATGTACAAAACACTTCTACAACTGAGTTGTTCATGTACAAAAGGTATCTTAGATCCAGTAATTCCTTAATTCCAGTTTAGAGCACATTAAACAGTGTCTGAATCCTATGTTGTTTCCTTTAAGGAGATTGGAATGGTGAATGCGTGAAATACACGGCAGAATACACTTGAAATAGAGAAATAAACACATTTAGACCCTTCGGAAAGCCTTACACTTCACTGAGATGTATCATTAAACTTTAAAACATAGTTGAGAGACAATGTTCCCGAGCTTTTCAGGGTCATAACAGTGTTTAGGTAGTTGTTTGTCCATGTTCTCAATGTTTATACCGGACAAGAAGGCCAAATGTTAGAAACTACAAGAAAACATCAGTATTTCTGGGAAAATGACAATAAATAGATGAGAACTCACAAAGAACATGTGTAAAACACTTGTCCAACTGAGTTGTTCCTGTAGAAAACTTATCTTAAATCCAAGAATTCCTAAATTTGATTTAGAGGACATTAAACAGTGTATGAATCCTATGTTGTTTACTTAAAGGAGCCTAGAATGGTAAATGTGTGAAATACATGGCAGAATACACTTGAAATAGAGAAATAAACACATTTAGCCACTTCGTAAAGCCTTACACTTCACTGGCATGTATCATTAAACTCTAAAACATAGTTGAGAGACAATGTTCCCGAGCTTTTCAGAGTCATAACAGTGTTTAGGTAGTTGTTTGTGCATGTTCCCAATATGCATTCCTGGACAAGAAGGCCTAATGTTAGAAACTACAAGAAAACATCAGTAATTCTGGGAAAATGACAATAAATAGATGAGAACTCGCATAGAACATGTATAAAACATTTCTTCAACTTAGTTGTTCATGTAGAAAACATATCTTAGATCCAGGAATTCCTTAATTCGAGTTTAGAGCACATTATACAGTGTATGAATCCTATGTTGTTTCCTTTAAGGAGATTGGAATGGTGAATGTGTGAAATACACGGCAGAATACACATGAAATAGAGAAATAAAAACATTTAGCCAGTTCGGAAAGCCTTAAACTTCACTGAGATGTATCATTAAACTCTAAAACATAGTTGAGAGACAATGTTCCCGAACTTTACAGGTTCATACCAGTGTTTAGGTAGTTGTTTGTCCACGTTCTCAATGTTTATACGTGGACAAGAAGGCCAAATGTTAGAAACTACAAGAAAACATCAGTAATTCTGGGAAAACAACAATAAATAGATGAGAACTCACATAGAACATGTGTAAAACACTTGTCCAACTGAGGTGTTCCTGTAGAAAACCTATCTTAGATACAGGAATTCCTTAATTTGAGTTTAGAGGACATTAAACAGTGTATGAATCCTATGTTGTTTACTTAAAGGAGTCTAGAATGGTGAATGTGTGAAATACACGGCAGAATACACTTGAAATAGAGAAATGAACACATTTAGCAGCTTTGGAAAGCCTTACACTTCACTGGCATGTATCATTAAACTCTAAAACATAGTTGAGAGACAATGTTCCTTAGCTTTTCAGGGTCATAACAGTGTGTAGGTAGTTGGTTGTCCATGTTCCCAATGTTTATACCTGGACAAGAAGGCCTAATGTTAGAAACTACAAGAAAACATCAGTAATTCTGGGAAAATGACAATAAATAGAAGAGAACTCGCATAGAACATGTATAAAACACTTCTCCAACTGAGTTGTTCATGTACAAAAGGTATCTTAGATCCAGTAATTCCTTAATTCCAGTTTGGAGCACATTAAACAGTGTCTGAATCCTATGTTGTTTCCTTTAAGGAGATTGGAATGGTGAATGTGTGAAATACACGGCAGAATACACTTGAAATAGAGAAATAAACACATTTAGCAGCTTTGGAAAGCCTTACACTTCACTGGCATGTATCATTAAACTCTAAAACATAGTTGAGAGACAATGTTCCTTAGCTTTTCAGGGTCATAACAGTGTGTAGGTAGTTGGTTGTCCATGTTCCCAATGTTTATACCTGGACAAGAAGGCCTAATGTTAGAAACTACAATAAAACATCAGTAATTCTAGGAAAACGAAAATAAATAGATGAGAACTCGCATAGAACATGTACAAAACACTTCTACAACTGAGTTGTTCATGTACAAAAGGTATCTTAGATCCAGGAATTCCTTAATTCCAGTTTAGAGCACATTAAACAGTGTCTGAAACCTATGTTGTTTCCTTTAAGGAGACTAGAATGGTGAATGCGTGAAATACACGGCAGAATGCACATGAAATAGAGAAATAAACACATTTAGCCGCTTCGGAAAGCCTTACACTTCACTGAGATGTATCATTAAATTCTAAAACATAGTTGAGAGACAATGTTCCCGAGCATTTCAGGGTCATAACAGTGTTTAGGTAGTTGTTTGTCCATGTTCTCAATGTTTATACCTGGACAAGAAGGCCTAATGTTAGAAACTACAAGAAAACATCAGTAATTCTGGGAAAACGAAAATAAATAGATGAGAACTCGCATAGAACATGTACAAAACACTTCTACAACTGAGTTGTTCATGTACAAAAGGTATCTTAGATCCAGTAATTCCTTAATTCCAGTTTAGAGCACATTAAACAGTGTCTGAATCCTATGTTGTTTCCTTTAAGGAGATTGGAATGGTGAATGCGTGAAATACACGGCAGAATACACTTGAAATAGAGAAATAAACACATTTAGACCCTTCGGAAAGCCTTACACTTCACTGAGATGTATCATTAAACTTTAAAACATAGTTGAGAGACAATGTTCCCGAGCTTTTCAGGGTCATAACAGTGTTTAGGTAGTTGTTTGTCCATGTTCTCAATGTTTATACCGGACAAGAAGGCCAAATGTTAGAAACTACAAGAAAACATCAGTATTTCTGGGAAAATGACAATAAATAGATGAGAACTCACAAAGAACATGTGTAAAACACTTGTCCAACTGAGTTGTTCCTGTAGAAAACTTATCTTAAATCCAAGAATTCCTAAATTTGATTTAGAGGACATTAAACAGTGTATGAATCCTATGTTGTTTACTTAAAGGAGCCTAGAATGGTAAATGTGTGAAATACATGGCAGAATACACTTGAAATAGAGAAATAAACACATTTAGCCACTTCGTAAAGCCTTACACTTCACTGGCATGTATCATTAAACTCTAAAACATAGTTGAGAGACAATGTTCCCGAGCTTTTCAGAGTCATAACAGTGTTTAGGTAGTTGTTTGTGCATGTTCCCAATATGCATTCCTGGACAAGAAGGCCTAATGTTAGAAACTACAAGAAAACATCAGTAATTCTGGGAAAATGACAATAAATAGATGAGAACTCGCATAGAACATGTATAAAACATTTCTTCAACTTAGTTGTTCATGTAGAAAACATATCTTAGATCCAGGAATTCCTTAATTCGAGTTTAGAGCACATTATACAGTGTATGAATCCTATGTTGTTTCCTTTAAGGAGATTGGAATGGTGAATGTGTGAAATACACGGCAGAATACACATGAAATAGAGAAATAAAAACATTTAGCCAGTTCGGAAAGCCTTAAACTTCACTGAGATGTATCATTAAACTCTAAAACATAGTTGAGAGACAATGTTCCCGAACTTTACAGGTTCATACCAGTGTTTAGGTAGTTGTTTGTCCATGTTCTCAATGTTTATACGTGGACAAGAAGGCCAAATGTTAGAAACTACAAGAAAACATCAGTAATTCTGGGAAAACAACAATAAATAGATGAGAACTCACATAGAACATGTGTAAAACACTTGTCCAACTGAGGTGTTCCTGTAGAAAACCTATCTTAGATACAGGAATTCCTTAATTTGAGTTTAGAGGACATTAAACAGTGTATGAATCCTATGTTGTTTACTTAAAGGAGTCTAGAATGGTGAATGTGTGAAATACACGGCAGAATACACTTGAAATAGAGAAATGAACACATTTAGCAGCTTTGGAAAGCCTTACACTTCACTGGCATGTATCATTAAACTCTAAAACATAGTTGAGAGACAATGTTCCTTAGCTTTTCAGGGTCATAACAGTGTGTAGGTAGTTGGTTGTCCATGTTCCCAATGTTTATACCTGGACAAGAAGGCCTAATGTTAGAAACTACAAGAAAACATCAGTAATTCTGGGAAAATGACAATAAATAGAAGAGAACTCGCATAGAACATGTATAAAACACTTCTCCAACTGAGTTGTTCATGTACAAAAGGTATCTTAGATCCAGTAATTCCTTAATTCCAGTTTGGAGCACATTAAACAGTGTCTGAATCCTATGTTGTTTCCTTTAAGGAGATTGGAATGGTGAATGTGTGAAATACACGGCAGAATACACTTGAAATAGAGAAATAAACACATTTAGCAGCTTTGGAAAGCCTTACACTTCACTGGCA
This sequence comes from Pipistrellus nathusii, assembly GCA_963693515.1. Lineage (NCBI taxonomy): Eukaryota > Metazoa > Chordata > Mammalia > Chiroptera > Vespertilionidae > Pipistrellus > Pipistrellus nathusii. Next base: position 78,176 of record CAVNZX010000059.1, read on the forward strand.
TGTATCATTAAACTCTAAAACATAGTTGAGAGACAATGTTCCTTAGCTTTTCAGGGTCATAACAGTGTGTAGGTAGTTGGTTGTCCATGTTCCCAATGTTTATACCTGGACAAGAAGGCCTAATGTTAGAAACTACAATAAAACATCAGTAATTCTAGGAAAACGAAAATAAATAGATGAGAACTCGCATAGAACATGTACAAAACACTTCTACAACTGAGTTGTTCATGTACAAAAGGTATCTTAGATCCAGGAATTCCTTAATTCCAGTTTAGAGCACATTAAACAGTGTCTGAAACCTATGTTGTTTCCTTTAAGGAGACTAGAATGGTGAATGCGTGAAATACACGGCAGAATGCACATGAAATAGAGAAATAAACACATTTAGCCGCTTCGGAAAGCCTTACACTTCACTGAGATGTATCATTAAATTCTAAAACATAGTTGAGAGACAATGTTCCCGAGCATTTCAGGATCATAACAGTGTTTAGGTAGTTGTTTGTCCATGTTCTCAATGTTTATACCTGGACAAGAAGGCCAAATGTTAGAAACTACAAGAAAACATCAGTAATTCTGGGAAAATGACAATAAATAGATGAGAACTCGCATAGAACATGTATAAAACACTTCTCCAACTGAGTTGTTCATGTACAAAAGGTATCTTAGATCCAGTAATTCCTTAATTCCAGTTTAGAGCACATTAAACAGTTTCTGAATCCTATGTTGTTTCCTTTAAGGAGATTGGAATGATAAATGTGTGAAATACACGGCAGAATACACTTGAAATAGAGAAATAAACACATTTAGCCAGTTCGGAAAGCCTTACACTTCACTGAGATGTATCATTAAACTCTAAAACATAGTTGAGAGACAATGTTCCTGAGCTTCTCAGGGTCATAACAGTGTTTAGGTAGTTGTTTGTTCATGTTCCAAATGTGTATTCCTGGAAAAGGAGGCCTAATGTTAGAAACTACAAGAAAACATCAGTAATTCTGGGAAAATGACAATAAATAGATGAGAACTCGCATAGAACATGTATAAAACATTTCCTCAACTGAGTTGTTCATTTAGAAAACATATCTTAGATCCAGGAATTCCTTAATTCCAGTTTAGAGCACATTAAACAGTGACTGAATCCTATGTTGTTTACTTAAAGGAGCCTAGAATGGTAAATGTGTGCAATACAAGGCAGAATACACTCGAAATAGAGAAATAAACACATTTAGCCGCTTCGGAAAGCCTTACACTTCACTGAGATGTATCATTAAACTCTAAAACATAGTTGAGAAACAATGTTCCCGAGCTTTTCTGGGTCATAACAGTGTTTAGGTAGTTGTTTGTCCATGTTCTCAATGTTTATACCTGGACAAGAAGGCCAAATGTTAGAAACTACAAGAAAATATCAGTAATTCTGGGAAAACGACAATAAATAGATGAGAACTCACATAGAACATGTGTAAAACACTTGTCCAACTGAGTTGTTCCTGTAGAAAACCTATCTTAGATCCAGGAATTCCTCAATTTGAGTTTAGAGGACATTAAACAGTGTATGAATCCTATGTTGTTTACTTAAAGGAGCCTAGAATGGTAAATGTGTTTAATACAAGGCAGAATACACTTCAAATAGAGAAATAAACACGTTTAGCAGCTTTGGAAAGCCTTATACTTCACTGGCATGTATCATTAAACTCTAAAACATAGTTGAGAGACAATGTTCCCGAGATTTTCAGGGTCAAAACAGTGTGTAGGTAGTTGGTTGTCCATGTTCCCAATGTTTATACCTGGACAAGAAGGCCTAATGTTAGAAACTACAATAAAACATCAGTAATTCTGGGAAAACGACAATCAATAGATGAGAACTCGCATAGAACATGTACAAAACACTTCTCAAACTGAGTTGTTCATATACAAAAGGTATCTTAGATCCAGGAATTCATTAATTCCAGTTTAGAGCACATTAACAGTTTATGAATCCTATGTTGTTTCCTTTAAGGAGACTAGAATGATGAATGCGTGAAATACACGGCAGAATGCACTTGAAATAGAGAAATAAACACATTTAGTCGCTTCGGAAAGTCTTACACTTCACTGAGATGTATCATTAAACTCTAAAACATAGTTGAGAGACAATGTTCCCGAGCATTTCAGGGTCATAACAGTGTTTAGGTAGTTGTTTGTCCATGTTCCCAATGTGTATTCTTGGACAAGAAGGCCTAATGGTAGAAACTACAAGAAAACATCAGTAATTCTGGGAAAATGACAATAAATAGATGAGAACTCGCATAGAACATGTATAAAACATTTCTTCAACTGAGTTGTTCATGAGAAAACTATCTTAGATCCAGGAATTCCTTAATTTGAGTTTAGACGACATTAAACAGTGTATGAATTATATGTTGTTTACTTAAAGGAGCCAAGAATGGTAAATGTGTGAAATACAAGGCAGAATACACTTGAAATAGAGAAATAAACACATTTAGCAGCTTTGGAAAGCCTTACACTTCACTGGCATGTATCATTAAACTCTAAAACATAGTTGAGAGACAATGTTACCGAGCTTTTCAGGGTCATAACAGTGTGTAGGTAGTTGTTTATCCATGTTCCCAATGTTTATACCTGGACAAGAAGGCCTAATGTTAGAAACTACAATAAAACATCAGTAATTCTGGGAAAACGAAAATAAATAGATGAGAACTCGTATAGAACATGTACAAAACACTTCTCCAACTGAGTTGTTCTTGTACAAAAGGTATCTTAGATCCAGGAATTCCTTATATCCAGTTTAGAGCACATTAAACAGTGTATGATTCCTATGTTGTTTCCTTTAAGGAGACTAGAATGGTGAACGTGTGAAATACACGGCAGAATACACAGAAATAGAGAAAAAAACACATTTAGCCACTTCGGAATGCCTTACACTTCACTGAGATATATCATTAAACTCTAAAACATAGTTGAGAGACAATGTTCCTGAGCTTCTCACCGTCATAACAGTGTTTAGGTAGTTGTTTGTTCATGTTCCCAATGTGTATTCCTGGACAAGAAGGCCTAATGTTAGAAACTACAAGAAAACATCAGTAATTCTGGGAAAATGACAATAAATAGATGAGAACTAGCATAGAACATGTATAAAACATTTCTTCAACTGAGTTTTTCATTTAGAAAACATATCTTAGATCCAGGAATTCCTTAATTCCAGTTTAGAGCACATTATACAGTGTATGAATCCTATGTTGTTTACTTAAAGGAGCCTAGAATGGTAAAAGTGTGAAATATAAGGCAGAATACACTTCAAATAGAGAAATAAAAACATTTAGCCAGTTCGGAAAGCCTTAAACTTCACTGAGATGTATCATTAAACTCTAAAACATAGTTGAGAGACAATGTTCCCGAACTTTACAGGTTCATAACAGTGTTTAGGTAGTTGTTTGTCCATGTTCTCAATGTTTATACCTGGACAAAAAGCCCAAATGTTAGAAACTACAAGAAAAAATCAGTAATTCTGGGAAAACGACAATAAATATATGAGAACTCACATAGAACATGTGTAAAACACTTGTCCAACTGAGTTGTTCCTGTAGAAAACCTATCTTAGATACAGGAATTCCTTAATTTGAGTTTAGAGGACATTAAACAGTGTATGAATCCTATGTTGTTTACTTAAAGGAGTCTAGAATGGTGAATGTGTGAAATACACGGCAGAATACACTTGAAATAGAGAAATAAACACATTTAGCAGCTTTGGAAAGCCTTACACTTCACTGGCATGTATCATTAAACTCTAAAACATAGTTGAGAGACAATGTTCCTTAGCTTTTCAGGGTCCTAACAGTGTGTAGGTAGTTGGTTGTCCATGTTCCCAATGTTTATACCTGGACAAGAAGGCCTAATGTTAGAAACTACAATAAAACATCAGTAATTCTAGGAAAACGAAAATAAATAGATGAGAACTCGCATAGAACATGTACAAAACACTTGTACAACTGAGTTGTTCATGTACAAAAGGTATCTTAGATCCAGGAATTCCTTAATTCCAGTTTAGAGCACATTAAACAGTGTCTGAAACCTATGTTGTTTCCTTTAAGGAGACTAGAATGGTGAATGCGTGAAATACACGGCAGAATGCACATGAAATAGAGAAATAAACACATTTAGCCGCTTCGGAAAGCCTTACACTTCACTGAGATGTATCATTAAATTCTAAAACATAGTTGAGAGACAATGTTCCCGAGCATTTCAGGGTCATAACAGTGTTTAGGTAGTTGTTTGTCCATGTTCTCAATGTTTATACCTGGACAAGAAGGCCAAATGTTAGAAACTACAAGAAAACATCAGTAATTCTGGGAAAATGACAATAAATAGATGAGAACTCGCATAGAACATGTATAAAACACTTCTCCAACTGAGTTGTTCATGTACAAAAGGTATCTTAGATCCAGTAATTCCTTAATTCCAGTTTAGAGCACATTAAACAGTTTCTGAATCCTGTGTTGTTTCCTTTAAGGAGATTGGAATGGTAAATGTGTGAAATACACGGCAGAATACACTTGAAATAGAGAAATAAACACATTTAGCCAGTTCGGAAAGCCTTACACTTCACTGAGATGTATCATTAAACTCTAAAACATAGTTGAGAGACAATGTTCCTGAGCTTCTCAGGGTCATAACAGTGTTTAGGTAGTTGTTTGTTCATGTTCCCAATGTGTATTCCTGGAAAAGGAGGCCTAATGTTAGAAACTACAAGAAAACATCAGTAATTCTGGGAAAATGACAATAAATAGATGAGAACTCGCATAGAACATGTATAAAACATTTCTTCAACTGAGTTTTTCATTTAGAAAACATATCTTAGATCCAGGAATTCCTTAATTCCAGTTTAGAGCACATTATACAGTGTATGAATCCTATGTTGTTTACTTAAAGGAGCCTAGAATGGTAAATGTTGAAATATAAGGCAGAATACACTTCAAATAGAGAAATAAATACATTTAGCCAGTTCGGAAAGCCTTAAAACTTCACTGAGATGTATCATTAAACTCTAAAACATAGTTGAGAGACAATGTTCCCGAACTTTACAGGTTCATAACAGTGTTTAGGTAGTTGTTTGTCCATGTTCTCAATGTTTATACCTGGACAAAAAGGCCAAATGTTAGAAACTACAAGAAAAAATCAGTAATTCTGGGAAAACGACAATAAATAGATGAGAACTCACATAGAACATGTGTAAAACACTTGTCCAACTGAGTTGTTCCTGTAGAAAACCTATCTTAGATACAGGAATTCCTTAATTTGAGTTTAGAGGACATTAAACAGTGTATGAATCCTATGTTGTTTACTTAAAGGAGTCTAGAATGGTGAATGTGTGAAATACACGGCAGAATACACTTGAAATAGAGAAATAAACACATTTAGCAGCTTTGGAAAGCCTTACACTTCACTGGCATGTATCATTAAACTCTAAAACATAGTTGAGAGACAATGTTCCTTAGCTTTTCAGGGTCATAACAGTGTGTAGGTAGTTGGTTGTCCATGTTCCCAATGTTTATACCTGGACAAGAAGGCCTAATGTTAGAAACTACAATAAAACATCAGTAATTCTAGGAAAACAAAAATAAATAGATGAGAACTCGCATAGAACATGTACAAAACACTTCTACAACTGAGTTGTTCATGTACAAAAGGTATCTTAGATCCAGGAATTCCTTAATTCCAGTTTAAAGCACATTAAACAGTGTCTGAAACCTATGTTGTTTCCTTTAAGGAGACTAGAATGGTGAATGCGTGAAATACACGGCAGAATGCACATGAAATAGAGAAATAAACACATTTAGCCGCTTCGGAAAGCCTTACACTTCACTGAGATGTATCATTAAATTCTAAAACATAGTTGAGAGACAATGTTCCCGAGCATTTCAGGGTCATAACAGTGTTTAGGTAGTTGTTTGTCCATGTTCTCAATGTTTATACCTGGACAAGAAGGCCAAATGTTAGAAACTACAAGAAAACATCAGTAATTCTGGGAAAATGACAATAAATAGATGAGAACTCGCATAGAACATGTATAAAAACACTTCTCCAACTGAGTTGTTCATGTACAAAAGGTATCTTAGATCCAGTAATTCCTTAATTCCAGTTTAGAGCACATTAAACAGTTTCTGAATCCTATGTTGTTTCCTTTAAGGAGATTGGAATGGTAAATGTGTGAAATACACGGCAGAATACACTTGAAATAGAGAAATAAAACACATTTAGCCAGTTCGGAAAGCCTTACACTTCACTGAGATGTATCATTAAACTCTAAAACATAGTTGAGAGACAATGTTCCTGAGCTTCTCAGGGTCATAACAGTGTTTAGGTAGTTGTTTGTTCATGTTCCCAATGTGTATTCCTGGAAAAGGAGGCCTAATGTTAGAAACTACAAGAAAACATCAGTAATTCTGGGAAAATGACAATAAATAGATGAGAACTCGCATAGACATGTATAAAACATTTCTTCAACTGAGTTTTTCATTTAGAAAACATATCTTAGATCCAAGAATTCCTTAATTCCAGTTTAGAGCACATTATACAGTGTATGAATCCTATGTTGTTTACTTAAAGGAGCCTAGAATGGTAAAAGTGTGAAATATAAGGCAGAATACACTTCAAATAGAGAAATAAAAACATTTAGCCAGTTCGGAAAGCCTTAAACTTCACTGAGATGTATCATTAAACTCTAAACATAGTTGAGAGACAATGTTCCCGAACTTTACAGGTTCATAACAGTGTTTAGGTAGTTGTTTGTCCATGTTCTCAATGTTTATACCTGGACAAGAAGGCCAAAAGTCAGAAACTACAAGAAAACATCAGTAATTCTGGGAAAACGACAATAAATAGATGAGAACTCACATAGAACATGTGTAAAACACTTGTCCAACTGAGTTGTTCCTGTAGAAAACCTATATTAGATACAGGAATTCCTTAATTTGAGTTTAGAGGATATTAAACAGTGTATGAATCCTATGTTGTTTACTTAAAGGAGTCTAGAATGGTGAATGTGTGAAATACACGGCAGAATACACTTGAAATAGAGAAATAAACACATTTAGCAGCTTTGGAAAGCCTTACACTTCACTGGCATGTATCATTAAACTCTAAAACATAGTTGAGAGACAATGTTCCTTAGCTTTTCAGGGTCATAACAGTGTGTAGGTAGTTGGTTGTCCATGTTCCCAATGTTTATACCTGGACAAGAAGGCCTAATGTTAGAAACTACAATAAAAACATCAGTAATTCTAGGAAAACGAAATAAATAGATGAGAACTCGAATAGAACATGTACAAAACACTTCTACAATTGGGTTGTTCATGTACAAAAGGTATCTTAGATCCTGGAATTCCTTAATTCCAGTTTACAGCACATTAAACAGTGTCTGAAACCTATGTTGTTTCCTTTAAGGAGACTAGAATGGTGAATGCGTGAAATACACTTCAGAATGCACATGAAATAGAGAAATAAACACATTTAGCCGCTTCGGAAAGCCTTACACTTCACTGAGATGTATCATTAAACTCTAAAACATAGTTGACAGACAATGTTCCCGAGCATTTCAGGGTCATAACAGTGTTTAGGTAGTTGTTTGTCCATGTTCTCAATGTTTATACCTGGACAAGAAGGCCAAATGTTAGAAACTACAAGAAAACATCAGTAATTCTGGGAAAATGACAATAAATAGATGAGAACTCGCATAGAACATGTATAAAACACTTCTCCAACTGAGTTGTTCATGTACAAAAGGTATCTTAGATCCAGTAATTCCTTAATTCCAGTTTGGAGCACATTAAACAGTGTCTGAATCCTATGTTGTTTCCTTTAAGGAGATTGGAATGGTGAATGTGTGAAATACACGGCAGAATACACTTGAAATAGAGAAATAAACACATTTAGCAGCTTTGGAAAGCCTTACACTTCACTGGCATGTATCATTAAACTCTAAAACATAGTTGAGAGACAATGTTCCTTAGCTTTTCAGGGTCATAACAGTGTGTAGGTAGTTGGTTGTCCATGTTCCCAATGTTTATACCTGGACAAGAAGGCCTAATGTTAGAAAACAACAATAAAACATCAGTAATTCTAGGAAAACGAAAATAAATAGATGAGAACTCGCATAGAACATGTACAAAACACTTCTACAACTGAGTTGTTCATGTACAAAAGGTATCTTAGATCCAGGATTCCTTAATTCCAGTTTAGAGCACATTAAACAGTGTCTGAAACCTATGTTGTTTCCTTTAAGGAGACTAGAATGGTGAATGCCTGAAATAAATGGCAGAATGCACATGAAATAGAGAAATAAACACATTTAGCCGCTTCAGAAAGCCTTACACTTCACTGAGATGTATCATTAAACTCTAAAACATAGTTGAGAGACAATGTTCCCGAGCATTTCAGGGTCATAACAGTGTTTAGGTAGTTGTTTGTCCATGTTCTCAATGTTTATACCTGGACAAGAAGGCCAAATGTTAGAAACTACAAGAAAACATCAGTAATTCTGGGAAAATGACAATAAATAGATGAGAACTCGCATAGAACATGTATAAAACACTTCTCCAACTGAGTTGTTCATGTACAAATGGTATCTTAAATCCAGTAATTCCTTAATTCCAGTTTGGAGCACATTAAACAGTGTCTGAACCCTATGTTGTTTCCTTTAAGGAGATTGGAATGGTGAATGTGTGAAATACACGGCAGAATACACTTGAAATAGAGAAATAAACACATTTAGCAGCTTTGGAAAGCCTTACACTTCACTGGCATGTATCATTAAACTCTAAAACATAGTTGAGAGACAATGTTCCTTAGCTTTTCAGGGTCATAACAGTGTGTAGGTAGTTGGTTGTCCATGTTCCCAATGTTTATACCTGGACAAGAAGGCCTACTGTTAGAAACTACAATAAAACATCAGTAATTCTAGGAAAACGAAAATAAATAGCTGAGAACTCACATAGAACATGTACAAAACACTTGTACAACTGAGTTGTTCATGTACAAAAGGTATCTTACATCCAGGAATTCCTTAATTCCAGTTTAGAGCACATTAAACAGTGTCTGAATCCTATGTTGTTTCCTTTAAGGAGATTGGAATGGTGAATGTGTGAAATACACGGCAGAATACACTTGAAATAGAGAAATAAACACATTTAGCAGCTTTGGAAAGCCTTACACTTCACTGGCATGTATCATTAAACTCTAAAACATAGTTGAGAGACAATGTTCCTTAGCTTTTCAGGGTCATAACAGTGTGTAGGTAGTTGGCTGTCCATGTTCCCAATGTTTATACCTGGACAAGAAGGCCTAATGTTAGAAACTACAATAAAACATCAGTAATTCTAGGAAAACGAAAATAAATAGATGAGAACTCGCATAGAACATGTACAAAACACTTCTGCAACTGAGTTGTTCATGAACAAAAGGTATCTTAGATCCAGGAATTTCTTAATTCCAGTATAGAGCACATTAAACAGTGTCTGAAACCTATGTTGTTTCCTTTAAGGAGACTAGAATGGTGAATGCGTGAAATACACGGCAGAATGCACATGAAATAGAGAAATAAACACATTTAGCCGCTTCAGAAAGCCTTACACTTCACTGAGATGTATCATTAAACTCTAAAACATAGTTGAGAGACAATGTTCCCAAGCATTTCAGGGTCATAACAGTGTTTAGGTAGTTGTTTGTCCATGTTCTCAATGTTTATACCTGGACAAGAAGTCCAAATGTTAGAAACTACAAGAAAACATCAGTAATTCTGGGAAAATGACAATAAATAGATGAGAACTTGCATAGAACATGTATAAAACACTTCTCCAACTGAGTTGTTCATGTACAAAAGGTATCTTAGATCCAGTAATTCCTTAATTCCAGTTTAGAGCACATTAAACAGTGTCTGAATCCTATGTTGTTTCCTTTAAGGAGATTGGAATGGTAAATGTGTGAAATACACGGCAGAATACACTTGAAATAGAGAAATAAACACATTTAGCCAGTTCGGAAAGCCTTACACTTCACTGAGATGTATCATTAAACTCTAAAACATAGTTGAGAGACAATGTTCCTGAGCTTTTCAGGGTCATAACAGTGTTTAGGTAGTTGTTTGTTCATGTTCCCAATGTGTATTCCTGGAAAAGGAGGCCTAATGTTAGAAACTACAAGAAAACATCAGTAATTCTGGGAAAATGACAATAAATAGATGAGAACTCGCATAGAACATGTATAAAACATTTCTTCAACTGAGTTTTTCATTTAGAAAACATATCTTAGATCCAGGAATTCCTTAATTCCAGTTTAGAGCACATTATACAGTGTATGAATCCTATGTTGTTTACTTAAAGGAGCCTAGAATGGTAAAAGTGTGAAATATAAGGCAGAATACACTTCAAATAGAGAAATAAAAACATTTAGCCAGTTCGGAAAGCCTTAAACTTCACTGAGATGTATCATTAAACTCTAAAACATAGTTGAGAGACAATGTTCCCGAACTTTACAGGTTCATAACAGTGTTTAGGTAGTTGTTTGTCCATGTTCTCAATGTTTATACCTGGACAAGAAGGCCAAATGTTAGAAACTACAAGAAAACATCAGTAATTCTGGGAAAACGACAATAAATAGATGAGAACTCACATAGAACATGTGTAAAACACTTGTCCAACTGAGGTGTTCCTGTAGAAAACCTATATTAGATACAGGAATTCCTTTATTTGAGTTTAGAGGACATTAAACAGTGTATGAATCCTATGTTGTTTACTTAAAGGAGTCTAGAATGGTGAATGTGTGAAATACACGGCAGAATACACTTGAAATAGAGAAATAAACACATTTAGCAGCTTTGGAAAGCCTTACACTTCACTGGCATGTATCATTAAACTCTAAAACATAGTTGAGAGACAATGTTCCCGAGCATTTCAGGGTCATAACAGTGTTTAGGTAGTTGTTTGTCCATGTTCTCAATGTTTATACCTGGACAAGAAGGCCAAATGTTAGAAACTACAAGAAAACATCAGTAATTCTGGGAAAATGACAATAAATAGATGAGAACTCACATAGAACATGTGTAAAACACTTGTCCAACTCAGTTGTTCCTGTAGAAAACTTATCTTAAATCCAAGAATTCCTAAATTTGATTTAGAGGACATTAAACAGTGTATGAATCCTATGTTGTTTACTTAAAGGAGCCTAGAATGGTAAATGTGTGAAATACATGGCAGAATACACTTGAAATAGAGAAATAAACACATTTAGCCGCTTCGGAAAGCCTTACAGTTCACTGAGATGTATCATTAAACTCTAAAACATAGTTGAGAGACAATGTTCCCAAGGTTTTCAGGTTCCTAACAGTGTTTAGGTAGTGGTTTGTCCATGTTCCCAATGTTTATACCTGGACAAGAAGGTCTAATGTTAGAAACTACAAGAAAACGAGTAATTCTGAGAAAATGACAATCAATATTTGGGAACTCGCCTAGTACATGTACAAAACACTTTTCCAACTGAGTTGTTCATGTACAAAAGGTATCTTAGATACAGTAATTCCTTAATTCAAGTTTAGAGCACCTTAAACAGAGTCTGAATCCTATGTTGTTTCCTTAAAGAGATTGGAATGGTGACTGTGTGAAATACACGGCAGAATACACTTGAAATAGAGAAATAAACACATTTAGCCAGTTCGGAAAGCCTTACACTTCACTGAGATGTATCATTAAACTCTAAAACATAGTTGAGAGACAATGTTCCCGAACTTTACAGGTTCATAACAGTGTTTAGGTAGTTGTTTGTCCATGTTCTCAATGTTTATACCTGGACAAGAAGGCCAAATGTTAGAAACTACAAGAAAACATCAGTAATTCTGGGAAAACGACAATCAATAGATTAGAACTCGCAGAGAACAGGTACAAAACACTTCTCCAACTGAATTGTTCATGTACAAAAGGTATCTTAGATCCAGGAATTCCTTAATTCCAGTTTAGAGCACATTAAACAGTTTATGAATCCTATGTTGTTTCCTTTAAGGAGACTAGAATGGTGAATGCGTGAAATACATGGCAGAATGCACTTGAAATAGAGAAAAAAACACATTTAGCCGCTTCGGAAAGTGTTACACTTCACTGAGATGTATCATTAAAATCTAAAACATAGTTGAGAGACAATGTTCCCGAGCTTTTCAGGGTCATAACAGTGTTTACAGTTGTTTGTCCATGTTCCCAATGTGTATTCCTGGACAAGAAGGCCTAATGTTAGAAACTACAAGAAAACAGCAGTAATTCTGGGAAAATGACAATAAATAGATGAGAACTCGCATAGAACATTTATAAAACATTTCTTCAACTGAGTTGTTCATGAAAAAACTATCTTAGATCCAGGAATTCCTTGATTTGAGTTTACAGGACATTAAACAGTGTATGAATCCTATGTTGTTCCTTTAAGGAGATTGGAGTGGTGAATGTGTGAAATACACGGCAGTATACACTTGAAACATAGAAATAAACACATTTAGCCAGTTCGGAAAGCCTTACACTTCACTGAGATGTATCATTAAACTCTAAAACATAGTTGAGAGACAATGTTCCCGAACTTTACAGGTTCATAACAGTGTTTAGGTAGTTGTTTGTCCATGTTCTCAATGTTTATACCTGGACAAGAAGGCCAAATGTTAGAAACTACAAGAAAACATCAGTAATTCTGGGAAAACGACAAAAAATAGATGAGAACTCACATAGAACATGTGTAAAACACTTGTCCAACTGAGTTGTTCCTGTAGAAAACCTATCTTACATACCCGAATTCCTTAATTTGAGTTTAGAGGACATTAAACAGTGTATGAATCCTATGTTGTTTACTTAAAGGAGCCTAGAATGGTGAATGTGTGAAATACACGGCAGAATACACTTGAAATAGAGAAATAAACACATTTAGCAGCTTTGGAAAGCCTTACACTTCACTGGCATGTATCATTAAACTCTAAAACATAGTTGAGAGACAATGTTCCTTAGCTTTTCAGGGTCATAACAGTGTGTAGGTAGTTGGTTGTCCATGTTCCCAATGTTTATACCTGGACAAGAAGGCCTAATGTTAGAAACTACAATAAAACATCAGTAATTCTGGGAAAACGAAAATAAATAGATGAGAACTCGCATAGAACATGTACAAAACACTTCTCCAACTGAGTTGTTCCTGTAGAAAAGGTATCTTAGATCCAGAAATTCCTTAATTCCAGTTTAGAGCACATTAAACAGTGTATGAATCCTATGTTGTTTCCTTTAAGGAGACTAGAATGGTGAATGCGTGAAATACACGGCAGAATGCACTTGAAATAGAGAAATAAACACATTTAGCCGCTTCGGAAAGCCTTACAGTTCACTGAGATGTATCAATAAACTCTAAAACATAGTTGAGAGACAATGTTCCTGAGGTTTTCAGTTTCCTAACAGTGTTTAGGTAGTGGTTTGTCCATGTTCCCAATGTTTATACCTGGACAAGAAGGTCTAATGTTAGAAACTACAAGAAAACGAGTAATTCTGGGAAAACGACAATCAATATATGAGAACTCGCATAGAACATGTACAAAACACTTCTCCAACTGAGTTGTTCATGTACAAAAGGTAATATAGATCCAGGAATTCCTTAATTCCAGTTTAGAGCACAATAAACAGTGTCTGAATCCTATGTTTTTTCCTTTAAGGAGACTAGAATGGTGAATGCGTGAAATACATGGCAGAATGCACATGAAATAGAGAAATAAACACATTTAGCCGATTCGGAAAGCCTTACACTTCACTGAGATTTACCATTAAACTCTAAAACATAGTTGAGAGACAATGTTCCCGAGCTTTTCAGGGTCATAACAGTGTTTAGGTAGTTGTTTGTCCATGTTCTCAATGTTTATACCTGGACAAGAAGTCCAAATGTTAGAAACTACAAGAAAACATCAGTAATTCTGGGAAAATGACAATAAATAGATGAGAACTCACATAGAACATGTGTAAAACACTTGTCCAACTCAGTTGTTCCTGTAGAAAACTTATCTTAAATCCAAGAATTCCTAAATTTGATTTAGAGGACATTAAACAGTGTATGAATCCTATGTTGTTTACTTAAAGGAGCCTAGAATGGTAAATGTGTGAAATACATGGCAGAATACACTTGAAATAGAGAAATAAACACATTTAGCCACTTTGTAAAGCCTTACACTTCACTGGCATGTATCATTAAACTCTAAAACATAGTTGAGAGACAATGTTCCCGAGCTTTTCAGGGTCATAACAGTGTTTAGGTAGTTGTTTGTGCATGTTCTTAATGTGCATTCCTGGACAAGAAGGCCTAATGTTAGAAACTACAAGAAAACATCAGTAATTCTGGGAAAATGACAATAAATAGATGAGAACTCGCATAGAACATGTATAAAAGACTTCTCCAACTGAGTTGTTCATGTACAAAAGGTATCTTAGATCTAGTAATTCCTTAATTCCAGTTTGGAGCACATTAAACAGTGTCTAAATCCTATGTTGTTTCCTTTAAGGAGCCTAGAATGGTGAATGTGTGAAATACAAGGCAGAATACACTTGAAATAGAGAAATAAACACATTTAGCCGCTTCGGAAAGTCTTACACTTCACTGAAATGTATCATTAAACTCTAAAACATAGTTGAGAGACAATGTTCCCGAGCTTTTCAGGGTCATAACAGTGTTTAGGTAGTTGTTTGTCCATGTTCCCAATGTGTATTCCTGGACAAGAAGGCCTAATGTTAGAAACTACAATAAAACATCAGTAATTCTGGGAAAACGAAAATAAATAGATGAGAACTCGCATAGAACATGTACAAAACACTTCTCCAACTGAGTTGTTCCTGTAGAAAAGGTATCTTAGATCCAGAAATTACTTAATTCGAGTTTAGAGCACATTAAACAGTGTATGAATCCTATGTTGTTTCCTTTAAGGAGACTAGAATGGTGAATGCGTGAAATACACTGCAGAATGCACTTGAAATAGAGAAATAAACACATTTAGCCGCTTCGGAAGGCCTTACAGTTCACTGAGATGTATCATTAAACTCTAAAACATAGTTGAGAGACAATGTTCCCGAGGTTTTCAGGTTCCTAACAGTGTTTAGGTAGTGGTTTGTCCATGTTCCCAATGTTTATACCTGGACAAGAAGGTCTAATGTTAGAAACTACAAGAAAACGAGTAATTCTGGGAAAATGACAATCAATATATGGGAACTCGAATAGTACATGTGTAAAACACTTGTCCAACTGAGTTGTTCCTGTAGAAAACTTATCTTAAATCCAAGAATTCCTAAATTTGATTTAGAGGACATTAAACAGTGTATGAATCCTATGTTGTTTCCTTTAAGGAGACTAGAATGGTGAATGCGTGAAATACACGGCAGAATGCACTTGAAATAGAGAAATAAACACATTTAGACGCTTCAGAAAGCCTTACACTTCACTGAGATGTATCATTAAACTCTAAAACATAGTTGACAGACAATGTTCCCGAGCTTTTCAGGGTCATAACAGTGTTTAGGTAGTTGTTTGTCCATGTTCTCAATGTTTATACCTGGACAAGAAGGCCAAAAGTTAGAAACTACAAGAAAACATCAGTAATTCTGGGAAAATGACAATAAATAGATGAGAACTCACATAGAACATGTGTAAAACACTTGTCCAACTGAGTTGTTCCTGTGGAAAACGTATCTTAAATCCAAGAATTCCTAAATTTGATTTAGAGGACATTAAACAGTGTATGAATCCTATGTTGTTTACTTAAAGGAGCCTAGAATGGTAAATGTGTGAAATACACGGCAGAATACACTTGAAATAGAGAAATAAACACATTTAGCCACTTCGTAAAGCCTTACACTTCACTGGCATGTATCATTAAACTCTAAAACATAGTTGAGAGACAATGTTCCCGAGCTTTTCAGGGTCATAACAGTGTTTGGGTAGTAGTTTGTGCATGTTCCCAATGTTTATACCTGGACAAGAAGGCCTAATGTTAGAAACTACAAGAAAACATCAGTAATTCTGGGAAAATGACAATAAATAGATGAGAACTCGCATAGAACATGTATAAAAAATTTCTTCCACTGAGTTGTTCATGTAGAAAACGTATCTTAGATCCAGGAATTCCTTAATTCGAGTTTAGAGCACATTATACAGTGTATGAATCCTATGTTGTTTCCTTTAAGGAGATTGGAGTGGTGAATGTGTGAAATACACGGCAGAATACACTTGAAATAGAGAAATAAACACATTTAGCCAGTTCGGAAAGCCTTACACTTCACTGAGATGTATCATTAAACTCTAAAACATAGTTGAGAGACAATGTTCCCGAACTTTACAGGTTCATAACAGTGTTTAGGTAGTTGTTTGTCCATGTTCTCAATGTTTATACCTGGACAAGAAGGCCAAATGTTAGAAACTACAAGAAAACATCAGTAATTCTGGGAAAACGACAATCAATAGATTAGAACTCGCAGAGAACATGTACAAAACACTTCTCCAACTGAATTGTTCATGTACAAAAGGTATCTTAGATCCAGGAATTCCTTAATTCCAGTTTAGAGCACATTAAACAGTTTATGAATCCTATGTTATTTCCTTTAAGGAGACTAGAATGGTGAATGCGTGAAATACACGGCAGAATGCACTTGAAATAGAGAAAAAAACACATTTAGCCGCTTCGGAAAGTGTTACACTTCACTGAGATGTATCATTAAAATCTAAAACATAGTTGAGAGACAATGTTCCCGAGCTTTTCAGGGTCATAACAGTGTTTACAGTTGTTTGTCCATGTTCCCAATGTGTATTCCTGGACAAGAAGGCCTAATGTTAGAAACTACAAGAAAACATCAGTAATTCTGGGGAAATGACAATAAATAGATGAGAACTCGCATAGAACATTTATAAAACATTTCTTCAACTGAGTTGTTCATGAGAAAACTATCTTAGATCCAGGAATTCTTTAATTTGAGTTTACAGGACATTAAACAGTGTATGAATCCTATGTTGTTTACTTAAAGGAGCCTAGAATGGTAAATGTGTGAAATACATGGCAGAATACACTTGAAATAGAGAAATAAACACATTTAGCCGCTTCGGAAAGCCTTACAGTTCACTGAGATGTATCATTAAACTCTAAAACATAGTTGAGAGACAATGTTCCCGAGGTTTTCAGGTTCCTAACAGTGTTTAGGTAGTGGTTTGTCCATGTTCCCAATGTTTATACCTGGACAAGAAGGTCTAATGTTAGAAACTACAAGAAAACGAGTGATTCTGGGAAAACGACTATCAATATATGAGAACTCACATAGAACATGTACAAAACACTTCTCCAACTGAGTTGTTCATGTACAAAAGGTATCTTAGATCCAGGAATTCCTTAATTCCAGTATAGAGCACATTAAACAGTGTCTGAATCCTATGTTGTTTCCTTTAAGGAGACTAGAATGGTGAATGCGTGAAATACACGGCAGAATGCACTTGAAAGAGAGAAATAAACACATTTAGACGCTTCGGAAAGCCTTACACTTCACTGAGATGTATCATTAAACTCTAAAACATAGTTGAGAGACAATGTTCCCGAGCTTTTCAGGGTCATAACAGTGTTTAGGTAGTTGTTTGTCCATGTTCTCAATGATTATACCTGGACAAGAAGGTCAAATGTTAGAAACTACAAGAAAACATCAGTAATTCTGGGAAAATGACAATATAGATGAGAACTCACATAGAACATGTGTAAAACACTTGTCCAACTGAGTTGTTCCTGTAGAAAACTTACCTTAAATCCAAGAATTCCTAAATTTGATTTAGAGGACATTAAACAGTGTATGAATCCTATGTTGTTTACTTAAAGGAGCCTAGAATGGTAAATGTGTGAAATACATGGCAGAATACACTTGAAATAGAGAAATAAACACATTTAGCCACTTCGTAAAGCCTTACACTTCACTGGCATGTATCATTAAACTCTAAAACATAGTTGACAGACAATGTTCCCGAGCTTTTCAGGGTCATAACAGTGTTTAGGTAGTTGTTTGTGCATGTTCCCAATGTGCATTCCTGGACAAGAAGACCTAATGTTAGAAACTACAAGAAAACATCAGTAATTCTGGGAAAATGACAATAAATAGATGAGAACTCGCATAGAACATGTATAAAACATTTCTTCAAGTGAGTTGTTCATGTAGAAAACGTATCTTAGTTCCAGGAATTCCTTAATTCGAGTTTAGAGCACATTATACAGTGTATGAATCCTATGTTGTTTCCTTTAAGGAGATTGGAGTGGTGAATGTGTGAAATACACGGCAGAATACACTTGAAATAGAGAAATAAACACATTTAGCCAGTTCGGAAAGCCTTACACTTCACTGAGATGTATCATTAAACTCTAAAACATAGTTGAGAGACAATGTTCCCGAACTTTACAGGTTCATAACAGTGTTTAGGTAGTTGTTTGTCCAAGTTCTCAATGTTTATACCTGGACAAGAAGGCCAAATGACAGAAACTACAAGAAAACATCAGTAATTCTGGGAAAACGACAATCAATATATGAGAACTCGCATAGAACATGTACAAAACACTTCTCCAACTGAGTTGTTCCTGTAGAAAAGGTATCTTAGATCCAGAAATTCCTTAATTCCAGTTTAGAGCACATTAAACAGTGTCTGAATCCTATGTTCTTTCCTTTAAGGAGACTAGAATGGTGAATGCGTGAAATACACTGCAGAATGCACTTGAAATAGAGAAATAAACACATTTAGCCACTTCGGAAGGCCTTACAGTTCACTGAGATGTATCAATAAACTCTAAAACATAGTTGAGAGACAATGTTCCCGAGCTTTTCAGGGTCAAAACAGTGTGTAGGTAGTGGTTTGTCCATGTTCCCAATGTTTATACCTGGACAAGAAGGTCTAATGTTAGAAACTACAAGAAAACGAATAATTCTGGGAAAACGACAATCAATATATGAGAACTCGCATAGAACATGTACAAAACACTTCTCCAACTGAGTTGTTCATGTACTAAAGGTAATTTAGATCCAGGAATTCCTTAATTCCAGTTTAGAGCACATTAAACAGTGTCTGAATCCTATGTTGTTTCCTTTAAGGAGACTAGAATGGTGAATGCGTGAAATACACTGCAGAATGCACTTGAAATAGAGAAATAAACACATCTAGACGATTCGGAAAGCCTTACACTTCACTGAGATGTATCATTAAACTCTAAAACATAGTTGAGAGACAATGTTCCCGAGCTTTTCAGGGTCATAACAGTCTTTACGTAGTTGTTTGTCCATGTTCTCAATGTTTATACCTGGACAAGAAGGCCAAATGTTAGAAACTACAAGAAAACATCAGTAATTCTGGGAAAACGACAATCAATAGATTAGAACTCGCAGAGAACATGTACAAAACACTTCTCCAACTGAATTGTTCATGTACAAAAGGTATCTTAGATCCAGGAATTCCTTAATTCCAGTTTAGAGCACATTAAACAGTTTATGAATCCTATGTTGTTTCCTTTAAGGAGACTAGAATGGTGAATGCGTTAAATACACGGCAGAATGCACTTGAAATAGAGAAAAAAACACATTTAGCCGCTTCGGAAAGTGTTACACTTCACTGAGATGTATCATTAAAATCTAAAACATAGTTGAGAGACAATGTTCCCGAGCTTTTCAGGGTCATAACAGTGTTTACAGTTGTTTGTCCATGTTCCCAATGTGTATTCCTGGACAAGAAGGCCTAATGTTAGAAACTACAAGAAAACATCAGTAATTCTGGGAAAATGACAATAAATAGATGAGAACTCGCATAGAACATTTATAAAACATTTCTTCAACTGAGTTGTTCATGAGAAAACTATCTTAGATCCAGGAATTCTTTAATTTGAGTTTACAGGACATTAAACAGTGTATGAATCCTATGTTGTTTACTTAAAGGAGCCTAGAATGGTAAATGTGTGAAATACATGGCAGAATACACTTGAAATAGAGAAATAAACACATTTAGCCGCTTCGGAAAGCCTTACAGTTCACTGAGATGTATCATTAAACTCTAAAACATAGTTGAGAGACAATGTTCCCGAGGTTTTCAGGTTCCTAACAGTGTTTAGGTAGTGGTTTGTCCATGTTCCCAATGTTTATACCTGGACAAGAAGGTCTAATGTTAGAAACTACAAGAAAACGAGTGATTCTGGGAAAACGACAATCAATATATGAGAACTCACATAGAACATGTACAAAACACTTCTCCAACTGAGTTGTTCATGTACAAAAGGTATCTTAGATCCAGGAATTCCTTAATTCCAGTTTAGAGCACATTAAACAGTGTATGAATCCTATGTTGTTTCCTTTAAGGAGACTAGAATGGTGAATGCGTTAAATACACGGCAGAATGCACTTGAAATAGAGAAATAAACACATTTAGACGCTTCGGAAAGCCTTACACTTCACTGAGATGTATCATTAAACTCTAAAACATAGTTGAGAGACAATGTTTCCGAGCTTTTCAGGGTCATAACAGTGTTTAGGTAGTTGTTTGCCATGTTCTCAATGTTTATACCTGGACAAGAAGGCCAAATGTTAGAAACTACAAGAAAACATCAGTAATTCTGGGAAAATGACAATAAATAGATGAGAACTCACATAGAACATGTGTAAAACACTTGTCCAACTGAGTTGTTCATGTAGAAAACGTATCTTAGATCCAGGAATTCCTTAATTCCAGTTTAGAGCACATTAAACAGTGTCTGAATCCTATGTTGTTTCCTTTAAGGAGACTAGAATGGTGAATGCGTGAAATACACGGCAGAATGCACTTGAAATAGAGAAATAAACACATTTAGCAGCTTTGGGAAGCCTTACACTTCACTGACATGTATCATTAACCTCAAAAACATAGTTGAGAGACAATGTTCCTGAGGTTTTCAGGTTCCTAACAGTGTTTAGGTAGTGGTTTGTCCATGTTCCCAATGTTTATACCTGGACAAGAAGGTCTAATGTTAGAAACTACAAGAAAACGAGAAATTCTGGGAAAGCGACAATCAATAGATGAGAACTCGCATAGAACATGTACAAAACACTTTTCCAAATGAGTTGTTCATGTACAAAAGGTATCTTACATCCAGTAATTCCTTAATTCCAGTTTAGAGCACATTAAACAGTGTCTGAATCCTATGTTGTTTCCTTTAAGGAGATTGGAATGGTGAATGTGTGAAATACACGGCAGAATGCTCTTGAAATAGAGAAATAAACACACTTAGCCACTTCGGAAAGCCTTACACTTCACTCAGATGTATCATTAAACTCTAAAACATAGTTGAGAGACAATGTTCCCGAGCTTTTCAGGGTCATAACAGTGTTTAGGTAGTTGTTTGTCCATGTTCTCAATGTTTATACCTGGACAAGAAGGCCAAATGTTAGAAACTACAAGAAAACATCAGTAATTCTGGGAAAATGACAATAAATAGATGAGAACTCACATAGAATATGTGTAAAACACTTGTCCAACTGAGTTGTTCCTGTAGAAAACTTATCTTAAATCCAAGAATTCCTAAATTTGATTTAGAGGACATTAAACTGTGTATGAATCCTATGTTGTTTACTTAAAGGAGCCTAGAATGGTAAATGTGTGAAATACATGGCAGAATACACTTGAAATAGAGAAATAAACACATTTAGCCACTTCGTAAAGCCTTACACTTCACTGGCATGTATCATTAAACTCTAAAACATAGTTGAGAGACAATGTTCCCGAGCTTTTCAGGGTCATAACAGTGTTTAGGTAGTTGTTTGTGCATGTTCCCAATGTGCATTCCGGGACAAGAAGGCCTAATGTTAGAAACTACAAGAAAAATCAGTAATTCTGGGAAAATGACAATAAATAGATGAGAACTCGCATAGAACATGTATAAAACACTTCTCCAACTGAGTTGTTCATGTACAAAAGGTAATTTAGATCCAGGAATTCCTTAATTCCAGTTTAGAGCACATTAAACAGTGTCTGAATCCTATGTTGTTTCCTTTAAGGAGACTAGAATGGTGAATGCGTGAAATACACTGCAGAATGCACTTGAAATAGAGAAATAAACACATCTAGACGATTCGGAAAGCCTTACACTTCACTGAGATGTATCATTAAACTCTAAAACATAGTTGAGAGACAATGTTCCCGAGCTTTTCAGGGTCATAACAGTCTTTACGTAGTTGTTTGTCCATGTTCTCAATGTTTATACCTGGACAAGAAGGCCAAATGTTAGAAACTACAAGAAAACATCAGCAATTCTGGGAAAACGACAATCAATAGATTAGAACTCGCAGAGAACATGTACAAAACACTTCTCCAACTGAATTGTTCATGTACAAAAGGTATCTTAGATCCAGGAATTCCTTAATTCCAGTTTAGAGCACATTAAACAGTTTATGAATCCTATGTTGTTTCCTTTAAGGAGACTAGAATGGTGAATGCGTGAAATACACGGCAGAATGCACTTGAAATAGAGAAAAAAACACATTTAGCCGCTTCGGAAAGTGTTACACTTCACTGAGATGTATCATTAAAATCTAAAACATAGTTGAGAGACAATGTTCCCGAGCTTTTCAGGGTCATAACAGTGTTTACAGTTGTTTGTCCATGTTCCCAATGTGTATTCCTGGACAAGAAGGCCTAATGTTAGAAACTACAAGAAAACATCAGTAATTCTGGGAAAATGACAATAAATAGATGAGAACTCGCATAGAACATTTATAAAACATTTCTTCAACTGAGTTGTTCATGAGAAAACTATCTTAGATCCAGGAATTCCTAAATTTGATTTAGAGGACATTAAACAGTGTATGAATCCTATGTTGTTTACTTAAAGGAGCCTAGAATGGTGAATGTGTGAAATACACGGCAGAATGCACTTGAAATAGAGAAATAAACACATTTAGCAGCTTGGGAAAGCCTTACACTTCACTGGCATGTATCATTAAACTCTAAAACATAGTTAAGAGACAATGTTCCCGAACTTTACAGGTTCATAACAGTGTTTAGGTGGTTGTTTGTCCATGTTCCCAATGTTTATACCTGGACAAGAAGGCCAAATGTTAGAAACTACAATAAAACATCAGTAATTCTAGGAAAACGAAAATAAATAGATGAGAACTCGCATAGAACATGTACAAAACACTTCTACAACTGAGTTGTTCATGTACAAAAGGTATCTTAGATCCAGGAATTCCTTAATTCCAGTTTAGAGCACATTAAACAGTGTCTGAATCCTATGTTGTTTCCTTTAAGGAGCCTAGAATGGTGAATGTGTGAAATACACGGCAGAATACTCTTGAAATAGAGAAATAAACACATTTAGCCACTTCGGAAAGCCTTACACTTCACTGACATGTATCATTAAACTCTAAAACATAGTTGAGAGACAATGTTCCTGAGCTTTTCAGCGTCATAACAGTGTTCAGGTAGTTGTTTGTCCATGTTCTCAATGTTTATACCTGGACAAAAAGGGCAAATGTTAGAAACTACAAGAAAACATCAGTAATTCTGGGAAAATGACAATAAATAGATGAGAACTCGCATAGAACATGTATAAAAAATTTCTTCCACTGAGTTGTTCATGTAGAAAACGTATCTTAGATCCAGGAATTCCTTAATTCGAGTTTAGAGCACATTATACAGTGTATGAATCCTATGTTGTTTCCTTTAAGGAGATTGGAGTGGTGAATGTGTGAAATACACGGCAGAATACACTTGAAATAGAGAAATAAACACATTTAGCCAGTTCGGAAAGCCTTACACTTCACTGAGATGTATCATTAAACTCTAAAACATAGTTGAGAGACAATGTTCCCGAACTTTACAGGTTCATAACAGTGTTTAGGTAGTTGTTTGTCCATGTTCTCAATGTTTATACCTGGACAAGAAGGCCAAATGTTAGAAACTACAAGAAAACATCAGTAATTCTGGGAAAACGACAATCAATAGATTAGAACTCGCAGAGAACATGTACAAAACACTTCTCCAACTGAATTGTTCATGTACAAAAGGTATCTTAGATCCAGGAATTCCTTAATTCCAGTTTAGAGCACATTAAACAGTTTATGAATCCTATGTTATTTCCTTTAAGGAGACTAGAATGGTGAATGCGTGAAATACACGGCAGAATGCACTTGAAATAGAGAAAAAAACACATTTAGCCGCTTCGGAAAGTGTTACACTTCACTGAGATGTATCATTAAAATCTAAAACATAGTTGAGAGACAATGTTCCCGAGCTTTTCAGGGTCATAACAGTGTTTACAGTTGTTTGTCCATGTTCCCAATGTGTATTCCTGGACAAGAAGGCCTAATGTTAGAAACTACAAGAAAACATCAGTAATTCTGGGGAAATGACAATAAATAGATGAGAACTCGCATAGAACATTTATAAAACATTTCTTCAACTGAGTTGTTCATGAGAAAACTATCTTAGATCCAGGAATTCTTTAATTTGAGTTTACAGGACATTAAACAGTGTATGAATCCTATGTTGTTTACTTAAAGGAGCCTAGAATGGTAAATGTGTGAAATACATGGCAGAATACACTTGAAATAGAGAAATAAACACATTTAGCCGCTTCGGAAAGCCTTACAGTTCACTGAGATGTATCATTAAACTCTAAAACATAGTTGAGAGACAATGTTCCCGAGGTTTTCAGGTTCCTAACAGTGTTTAGGTAGTGGTTTGTCCATGTTCCCAATGTTTATACCTGGACAAGAAGGTCTAATGTTAGAAACTACAAGAAAACGAGTGATTCTGGGAAAACGACAATCAATATATGAGAACTCACATAGAACATGTACAAAACACTTCTCCAACTGAGTTGTTCATGTACAAAAGGTATCTTAGATCCAGGAATTCCTTAATTCCAGTATAGAGCACATTAAACAGTGTCTGAATCCTATGTTGTTTCCTTTAAGGAGACTAGAATGGTGAATGCGTGAAATACACGGCAGAATGCACTTGAAAGAGAGAAATAAACACATTTAGACGCTTCGGAAAGCCTTACACTTCACTGAGATGTATCATTAAACTCTAAAACATAGTTGAGAGACAATGTTCCCGAGCTTTTCAGGGTCATAACAGTGTTTAGGTAGTTGTTTGTCCATGTTCTCAATGATTATACCTGGACAAGAAGGTCAAATGTTAGAAACTACAAGAAAACATCAGTAATTCTGGGAAAATGACAATATAGATGAGAACTCACATAGAACATGTGTAAAACACTTGTCCAACTGAGTTGTTCCTGTAGAAAACTTACCTTAAATCCAAGAATTCCTAAATTTGATTTAGAGGACATTAAACAGTGTATGAATCCTATGTTGTTTACTTAAAGGAGCCTAGAATGGTAAATGTGTGAAATACATGGCAGAATACACTTGAAATAGAGAAATAAACACATTTAGCCACTTCGTAAAGCCTTACACTTCACTGGCATGTATCATTAAACTCTAAAACATAGTTGACAGACAATGTTCCCGAGCTTTTCAGGGTCATAACAGTGTTTAGGTAGTTGTTTGTGCATGTTCCCAATGTGCATTCCTGGACAAGAAGACCTAATGTTAGAAACTACAAGAAAACATCAGTAATTCTGGGAAAATGACAATAAATAGATGAGAACTCGCATAGAACATGTATAAAACATTTCTTCAAGTGAGTTGTTCATGTAGAAAACGTATCTTAGTTCCAGGAATTCCTTAATTCGAGTTTAGAGCACATTATACAGTGTATGAATCCTATGTTGTTTCCTTTAAGGAGATTGGAGTGGTGAATGTGTGAAATACACGGCAGAATACACTTGAAATAGAGAAATAAACACATTTAGCCAGTTCGGAAAGCCTTACACTTCACTGAGATGTATCATTAAACTCTAAAACATAGTTGAGAGACAATGTTCCCGAACTTTACAGGTTCATAACAGTGTTTAGGTAGTTGTTTGTCCAAGTTCTCAATGTTTATACCTGGACAAGAAGGCCAAATGACAGAAACTACAAGAAAACATCAGTAATTCTGGGAAAACGACAATCAATATATGAGAACTCGCATAGAACATGTACAAAACACTTCTCCAACTGAGTTGTTCCTGTAGAAAAGGTATCTTAGATCCAGAAATTCCTTAATTCCAGTTTAGAGCACATTAAACAGTGTCTGAATCCTATGTTCTTTCCTTTAAGGAGACTAGAATGGTGAATGCGTGAAATACACTGCAGAATGCACTTGAAATAGAGAAATAAACACATTTAGCCACTTCGGAAGGCCTTACAGTTCACTGAGATGTATCAATAAACTCTAAAACATAGTTGAGAGACAATGTTCCCGAGCTTTTCAGGGTCAAAACAGTGTGTAGGTAGTGGTTTGTCCATGTTCCCAATGTTTATACCTGGACAAGAAGGTCTAATGTTAGAAACTACAAGAAAACGAATAATTCTGGGAAAACGACAATCAATATATGAGAACTCGCATAGAACATGTACAAAACACTTCTCCAACTGAGTTGTTCATGTACTAAAGGTAATTTAGATCCAGGAATTCCTTAATTCCAGTTTAGAGCACATTAAACAGTGTCTGAATCCTATGTTGTTTCCTTTAAGGAGACTAGAATGGTGAATGCGTGAAATACACTGCAGAATGCACTTGAAATAGAGAAATAAACACATCTAGACGATTCGGAAAGCCTTACACTTCACTGAGATGTATCATTAAACTCTAAAACATAGTTGAGAGACAATGTTCCCGAGCTTTTCAGGGTCATAACAGTCTTTACGTAGTTGTTTGTCCATGTTCTCAATGTTTATACCTGGACAAGAAGGCCAAATGTTAGAAACTACAAGAAAACATCAGTAATTCTGGGAAAACGACAATCAATAGATTAGAACTCGCAGAGAACATGTACAAAACACTTCTCCAACTGAATTGTTCATGTACAAAAGGTATCTTAGATCCAGGAATTCCTTAATTCCAGTTTAGAGCACATTAAACAGTTTATGAATCCTATGTTGTTTCCTTTAAGGAGACTAGAATGGTGAATGCGTGAAATACACGGCAGAATGCACTTGAAATAGAGAAAAAAACACATTTAGCCGCTTCGGAAAGTGTTACACTTCACTGAGATGTATCATTAAAATCTAAAACATAGTTGAGAGACAATGTTCCCGAGCTTTTCAGGGTCATAACAGTGTTTACAGTTGTTTGTCCATGTTCCCAATGTGTATTCCTGGACAAGAAGGCCTAATGTTAGAAACTACAAGAAAACATCAGTAATTCTGGGAAAATGACAATAAATAGATGAGAACTCGCATAGAACATTTATAAAACATTTCTTCAACTGAGTTGTTCATGAGAAAACTATCTTAGATCCAGGAATTCTTTAATTTGAGTTATAGGACATTAAACAGTGTATGAATCCTATGTTGTTTACTTAAAGGAGCCTAGAATGGTAAATGTGTGAAATACATGGCAGAATACACTTGAAATAGAGAAATAAACACATTTAGCCGCTTCGGAAAGCCTTACAGTTCACTGAGATGTATCATTAAACTCTAAAACATAGTTGAGAGACAATGTTCCCGAGGTTTTCAGGTTCCTAACAGTGTTTAGGTAGTGGTTTGTCCATGTTCCCAATGTTTATACCTGGACAAGAAGGTCTAATGTTAGAAACTACAAGAAAACGAGTGATTCTGGGAAAACGACAATCAATATATGAGAACTCACATAGAACATGTACAAAACACTTCTCCAACTGAGTTGTTCATGTACAAAAGGTATCTTAGATCCAGGAATTCCTTAATTCCAGTTTAGAGCACATTAAACAGTGTATGAATCCTATGTTGTTTCCTTTAAGGAGACTAGAATGGTGAATGCGTTAAATACACGGCAGAATGCACTTGAAATAGAGAAATAAACACATTTAGACACTTCGGAAAGCCTTACACTTCACTGAGATGTATCATTAAACTCTAAAACATAGTTGAGAGACAATGTTTCCGAGCTTTTCAGGGTCATAACAGTGTTTAGGTAGTTGTTTGCCATGTTCTCAATGTTTATACCTGGACAAGAAGGCCAAATGTTAGAAACTACAAGAAAACATCAGTAATTCTGGGAAAATGACAATAAATAGATGAGAACTCACATAGAACATGTGTAAAACACTTGTCCAACTGAGTTGTTCATGTAGAAAACGTATCTTAGATCCAGGAATTCCTTAATTCCAGTTTAGAGCACATTAAACAGTGTCTGAATCCTATGTTGTTTCCTTTAAGGAGACTAGAATGGTGAATGCGTGAAATACACGGCAGAATGCACTTGAAATAGAGAAATAAACACATTTAGCAGCTTTGGGAAGCCTTACACTTCACTGACATGTATCATTAACCTCAAAAACATAGTTGAGAGACAATGTTCCTGAGGTTTTCAGGTTCCTAACAGTGTTTAGGTAGTGGTTTGTCCATGTTCCCAATGTTTATACCTGGACAAGAAGGTCTAATGTTAGAAACTACAAGAAAACGAGAAATTCTGGGAAAGCGACAATCAATAGATGAGAACTCGCATAGAACATGTACAAAACACTTTTCCAAATGAGTTGTTCATGTACAAAAGGTATCTTACATCCAGTAATTCCTTAATTCCAGTTTAGAGCACATTAAACAGTGTCTGAATCCTATGTTGTTTCCTTTAAGGAGATTGGAATGGTGAATGTGTGAAATACACGGCAGAATGCTCTTGAAATAGAGAAATAAACACACTTAGCCACTTCGGAAAGCCTTACACTTCACTCAGATGTATCATTAAACTCTAAAACATAGTTGAGAGACAATGTTCCCGAGCTTTTCAGGGTCATAACAGTGTTTAGGTAGTTGTTTGTCCATGTTCTCAATGTTTATACCTGGACAAGAAGGCCAAATGTTAGAAACTACAAGAAAACATCAGTAATTCTGGGAAAATGACAATAAATAGATGAGAACTCACATAGAATATGTGTAAAACACTTGTCCAACTGAGTTGTTCCTGTAGAAAACTTATCTTAAATCCAAGAATTCCTAAATTTGATTTAGAGGACATTAAACTGTGTATGAATCCTATGTTGTTTACTTAAAGGAGCCTAGAATGGTAAATGTGTGAAATACATGGCAGAATACACTTGAAATAGAGAAATAAACACATTTAGCCACTTCGTAAAGCCTTACACTTCACTGGCATGTATCATTAAACTCTAAAACATAGTTGAGAGACAATGTTCCCGAGCTTTTCAGGGTCATAACAGTGTTTAGGTAGTTGTTTGTGCATGTTCCCAATGTGCATTCCGGGACAAGAAGGCCTAATGTTAGAAACTACAAGAAAAATCAGTAATTCTGGGAAAATGACAATAAATAGATGAGAACTCGCATAGAACATGTATAAAACACTTCTCCAACTGAGTTGTTCATGTACAAAAGGTAATTTAGATCCAGGAATTCCTTAATTCCAGTTTAGAGCACATTAAACAGTGTCTGAATCCTATGTTGTTTCCTTTAAGGAGACTAGAATGGTGAATGCGTGAAATACACTGCAGAATGCACTTGAAATAGAGAAATAAACACATCTAGACGATTCGGAAAGCCTTACACTTCACTGAGATGTATCATTAAACTCTAAAACATAGTTGAGAGACAATGTTCCCGAGCTTTTCAGGGTCATAACAGTCTTTACGTAGTTGTTTGTCCATGTTCTCAATGTTTATACCTGGACAAGAAGGCCAAATGTTAGAAACTACAAGAAAACATCAGCAATTCGGGGAAACGACAATCAATAGATTAGAACTCGCAGAGAACATGTACAAAACACTTCTCCAACTGAATTGTTCATGTACAAAAGGTATCTTAGATCCAGGAATTCCTTAATTCCAGTTTAGAGCACATTAAACAGTTTATGAATCCTATGTTGTTTCCTTTAAGGAGACTAGAATGGTGAATGCGTGAAATACACGGCAGAATGCACTTGAAATAGAGAAAAAAAACACATTTAGCCGCTTCGGAAAGTGTTACACTTCACTGAGATGTATCATTAAAATCTAAAACATAGTTGAGAGACAATGTTCCCGAGCTTTTCAGGGTCATAACAGTGTTTACAGTTGTTTGTCCATGTTCCCAATGTGTATTCCTGGACAAGAAGGCCTAATGTTAGAAACTACAAGAAAACATCAGTAATTCTGGGAAAATGACAATAAATAGATGAGAACTCGCATAGAACATTTATAAAACATTTCTTCAACTGAGTTGTTCATGAGAAAACTATCTTAGATCCAGGAATTCCTAAATTTGATTTAGAGGACATTAAACAGTGTATGAATCCTATGTTGTTTACTTAAAGGAGCCTAGAATGGTGAATGTGTGAAATACACGGCAGAATGCACTTGAAATAGAGAAATAAACACATTTAGCAGCTTGGGAAAGCCTTACACTTCACTGGCATGTATCATTAAACTCTAAAACATAGTTAAGAGACAATGTTCCCGAACTTTACAGGTTCATAACAGTGTTTAGGTGGTTGTTTGTCCATGTTCCCAATGTTTATACCTGGACAAGAAGGCCAAATGTTAGAAACTACAATAAAACATCAGTAATTCTAGGAAAACGAAAATAAATAGATGAGAACTCGCATAGAACATGTACAAAACACTTCTACAACTGAGTTGTTCATGTACAAAAGGTATCTTAGATCCAGGAATTCCTTAATTCCAGTTTAGAGCACATTAAACAGTGTCTGAATCCTATGTTGTTTCCTTTAAGGAGCCTAGAATGGTGAATGTGTGAAATACACGGCAGAATACTCTTGAAATAGAGAAATAAACACATTTAGCCACTTCGGAAAGCCTTACACTTCACTGACATGTATCATTAAACTCTAAAACATAGTTGAGAGACAATGTTCCTGAGCTTTTCAGCGTCATAACAGTGTTCAGGTAGTTGTTTGTCCATGTTCTCAATGTTTATACCTGGACAAAAAGGGCAAATGTTAGAAACTACAAGAAAACATCAGTAATTCTGGGAAAACGACAATAAATAGATGAGAACTCACATAGAACATGTGTAAAACACTTGTCCAACTGAGTTGTTCCTGTAGAAAACCTATCTTAGATCCATGAATTCCTTAATTTGAGTTTAGAGGACATTAAGCAGTGTATGAATCCTATGTTGTTTACTTAAAGGAGCCTAGAATGGTAAATGTGTGAAATACATGGCAGAATACACTTGAAATAGAGAAATAAACACATTTAGCAGCTTTGGAAATCCTTACACTTCACTGGCAGGTATCATTAAACTCTAAAACATAGTTGAGAGACAATGTTCCCGAGATTTTCAGGGTCAAAACAGTGTGTAGGTAGTTGGTTGTCCATGTTCCCAATGTTTATACCTGGACAAGAAGGCCTAATGTTAGAAACTACAATAAAACATCAGTAATTCTGGGAAAACGAAAATAAATAGATGAGAACTCACATAGAACATGTACAAAACACTTCTCCAACTTAGTTGTTCCTGTAGAAAAGGTATCTTAGATCCAGAAATTCCTTAATTCGAGTTTAGAGCACATTAAACAGTGTATGAATCCTATGTTGTTTCCTTTAAGGAGACTTGAATGGTGAATGCGTGAAATACACTGCAGAATGCACTTGAAATAGAGAAATAAACACATTTAGCCGCTTCGGAAAGCCTTACAGTTCACTGAGATGTATCATTAAACTCTAAAACATAGTTGAGAGACAATGTTCCCGAGGTTTTCAGGTTCCTAACAGTGTTTAGGTAGTGGTTTGTCCATGTTCCCAATGTTTATACCTGGACAAGAAGTACTAATGTTAGAAATTACAAGAAAACGAGTGATTCTGGGAAAACGACAATCAATATATGAGAACTCGCATAGAACATGTACAAAACACTTCTCCAACTGAGTTGTTCATGTACAAAAGGTATCTTAGATCCAGGAATTCCTTAATTCCAGTATAGAGCACATTAAACAGTGTCTGAATCCTATGTTGTTTCCTTTAAGGAGACAAGAATGGTGAATGCGTCAAATACACGGCAGAATACACGTGAAATAGAGAAATAAACACATTTAGCCAGTTCGGAAAGCCTTACACTTCACTGAGATGTATCATTAAACTCTAAAACATAGTTGAGAGACAATGTTCCCGAACTTTACAGGTTCATAACAGTGTTTAGGTAGTTGTTTGTCCTTGTTCTCAATGTTTATACCTGGACAAGAAGGCCAAATGTTAGAAACTACAAAAAAACATCAGTAATTCTGGGAAAACGACAATAAATAGATGAGAACTCACATAGAACATGTGTAAAACACTTGTCCAACTGAGTTGTTCCTGTAGAAAACTTATCTTAAATCCAAGAATTCCTAAATTTGATTTAGAGGACATTAAACAGTGTATGAATCCTATGTTGTTTACTTAAAGGAGCCTAGAATGGTAAATGTGTGAAATACATGGCAGAATACACTTGAAATAGAGAAATAAACACATTTAGCCACTTCGTAAAGCCTTACACTTCACTGGCATGTATCATTAAACTCTAAAACATAGTTGAGAGACAATGTTCCCGAGCTTTTCAGGGTCATAACAGTGTTTAGGTAGTTGTTTGTGCATGTTCCCAATGTGCATTCCGGGACAAGAAGGCCTAATGTTAGAAACTACAAGAAAAATCAGTAATTCTGGGAAAATGACAATAAATAGATGAGAACTCGCATAGAACATGTATAAAACACTTCTCCAACTGAGTTGTTCATGTACAAAAGGTAATTTAGATCCAGGAATTCCTTAATTCCAGTTTAGAGCACATTAAACAGTGTCTGAATCCTATGTTGTTTCCTTTAAGGAGACTAGAATGGTGAATGCGTGAAATACACTGCAGAATGCACTTGAAATAGAGAAATAAACACATCTAGACGATTCGGAAAGCCTTACACTTCACTGAGATGTATCATTAAACTCTAAAACATAGTTGAGAGACAATGTTCCCGAGCTTTTCAGGGTCATAACAGTCTTTACGTAGTTGTTTGTCCATGTTCTCAATGTTTATACCTGGACAAGAAGGCCAAATGTTAGAAACTACAAGAAAACATCAGCAATTCTGGGAAAACGACAATCAATAGATTAGAACTCGCAGAGAACATGTACAAAACACTTCTCCAACTGAATTGTTCATGTACAAAAGGTATCTTAGATCCAGGAATTCCTTAATTCCAGTTTAGAGCACATTAAACAGTTTATGAATCCTATGTTGTTTCCTTTAAGGAGACTAGAATGGTGAATGCGTGAAATACACGGCAGAATGCACTTGAAATAGAGAAAAAAACACATTTAGCCGCTTCGGAAAGTGTTACACTTCACTGAGATGTATCATTAAAATCTAAAACATAGTTGAGAGACAATGTTCCCGAGCTTTTCAGGGTCATAACAGTGTTTACAGTTGTTTGTCCATGTTCCCAATGTGTATTCCTGGACAAGAAGGCCTAATGTTAGAAACTACAAGAAAACATCAGTAATTCTGGGAAAATGACAATAAATAGATGAGAACTCGCATAGAACATTTATAAAACATTTCTTCAACTGAGTTGTTCATGAGAAAACTATCTTAGATCCAGGAATTCCTAAATTTGATTTAGAGGACATTAAACAGTGTATGAATCCTATGTTGTTTACTTAAAGGAGCCTAGAATGGTGAATGTGTGAAATACACGGCAGAATGCACTTGAAATAGAGAAATAAACACATTTAGCAGCTTGGGAAAGCCTTACACTTCACTGGCATGTATCATTAAACTCTAAAACATAGTTAAGAGACAATGTTCCCGAACTTTACAGGTTCATAACAGTGTTTAGGTGGTTGTTTGTCCATGTTCCCAATGTTTATACCTGGACAAGAAGGCCAAATGTTAGAAACTACAATAAAACATCAGTAATTCTAGGAAAACGAAAATAAATAGATGAGAACTCGCATAGAACATGTACAAAACACTTCTACAACTGAGTTGTTCATGTACAAAAGGTATCTTAGATCCAGGAATTCCTTAATTCCAGTTTAGAGCACATTAAACAGTGTCTGAATCCTATGTTGTTTCCTTTAAGGAGCCTAGAATGGTGAATGTGTGAAATACACGGCAGAATACTCTTGAAATAGAGAAATAAACACATTTAGCCACTTCGGAAAGCCTTACACTTCACTGACATGTATCATTAAACTCTAAAACATAGTTGAGAGACAATGTTCCTGAGCTTTTCAGCGTCATAACAGTGTTCAGGTAGTTGTTTGTCCATGTTCTCAATGTTTATACCTGGACAAAAAGGGCAAATGTTAGAAACTACAAGAAAACATCAGTAATTCTGGGAAAACGACAATAAATAGATGAGAACTCACATAGAACATGTGTAAAACACTTGTCCAACTGAGTTGTTCCTGTAGAAAACCTATCTTAGATCCATGAATTCCTTAATTTGAGTTTAGAGGACATTAAGCAGTGTATGAATCCTATGTTGTTTACTTAAAGGAGCCTAGAATGGTAAATGTGTGAAATACATGGCAGAATACACTTGAAATAGAGAAATAAACACATTTAGCAGCTTTGGAAATCCTTACACTTCACTGGCAGGTATCATTAAACTCTAAAACATAGTTGAGAGACAATGTTCCCGAGATTTTCAGGGTCAAAACAGTGTGTAGGTAGTTGGTTGTCCATGTTCCCAATGTTTATACCTGGACAAGAAGGCCTAATGTTAGAAACTACAATAAAACATCAGTAATTCTGGGAAAACGAAAATAAATAGATGAGAACTCACATAGAACATGTACAAAACACTTCTCCAACTGAGTTGTTCCTGTAGAAAAGGTATCTTAGATCCAGAAATTCCTTAATTCGAGTTTAGAGCACATTAAACAGTGTATGAATCCTATGTTGTTTCCTTTAAGGAGACTTGAATGGTGAATGCGTGAAATACACTGCAGAATGCACTTGAAATAGAGAAATAAACACATTTAGCCGCTTCGGAAAGCCTTACAGTTCACTGAGATGTATCATTAAACTCTAAAACATAGTTGAGAGACAATGTTCCCGAGGTTTTCAGGTTCCTAACAGTGTTTAGGTAGTGGTTTGTCCATGTTCCCAATGTTTATACCTGGACAAGAAGTACTAATGTTAGAAATTACAAGAAAACGAGTGATTCTGGGAAAACGACAATCAATATATGAGAACTCGCATAGAACATGTACAAAACACTTCTCCAACTGAGTTGTTCATGTACAAAAGGTATCTTAGATCCAGGAATTCCTTAATTCCAGTATAGAGCACATTAAACAGTGTCTGAATCCTATGTTGTTTCCTTTAAGGAGACAAGAATGGTGAATGCGTCAAATACACGGCAGAATACACGTGAAATAGAGAAATAAACACATTTAGCCAGTTCGGAAAGCCTTACACTTCACTGAGATGTATCATTAAACTCTAAAACATAGTTGAGAGACAATGTTCCCGAACTTTACAGGTTCATAACAGTGTTTAGGTAGTTGTTTGTCCTTGTTCTCAATGTTTATACCTGGACAAGAAGGCCAAATGTTAGAAACTACAAAAAAACATCAGTAATTCTGGGAAAACGACAATAAATAGATGAGAACTCACATAGAACATGTGTAAAACACTTGTCCAACTGAGTTGTTCCTGTAGAAAACTTATCTTAAATCCAAGAATTCCTAAATTTGATTTAGAGGACATTAAACAGTGTATGAATCCTATGTTGTTTACTTAAAGGAGCCTAGAATGGTAAATGTGTGAAATACATGGCAGAATACACTCGAAATAGAGAAATAAACACATTTAGCCACTTCGTAAAGCCTTACACTTCACTGGCATGTATCATTAATCTCTAAAACATAGTTGAGAGACAATGTTCCCGAGCTTTTCAGAGTCATAACAGTGTATAGGTAGTTGGTTGTCCATGTTCCCAATGTTTATACCTGGACAAGAAGGCCTAATGTTAGAAACTACAATAAAACATCAGTAATTCTAGGAAAACGAAAATAAATAGATGAGAACTCCCATAGAACATGTACAAAAAACTTCTACAACTGAGTTGTTCATGTACAAAAGGTATCTTAGATCCAGGAATTCCTTAATTCAAGTTTAGAGCACATTAAACAGTGTCTGAAACCTATGATGTTTCCTTTAAGGAGACTAGAATGGTGAATGCGTGAAATACAAGGCAGAATGCACATGAAATAGAGAAATAAACACATTTAGCCGCTTCGAAAAGCCTTACACTTCACTGAGATGTATCATTAAACTCTAAAACATAGTTGAGAGACAATGTTCCTGAGCTTCTCAGGGTCATAACAGTGTTTAGGTAGTTGTTTGTTCATGTTCCCAATGTGTATTCCTGGAAAAGGAGGCCTAATGTTAGAAACTACAAGAAAACATCAGTAATTCTGGGAAAATGACAATACATAGATGAGAACTCGCATAGAACATGTATAAAACATTTCTTCAACTTAGTTGTTCATGTAGAAAACATATCTTAGATCCAGGAATTCCTTAATTCGAGTTTAGAGCACATTATACAGTGTATGAATCCTATGTTGTTTCCTTTAAGGAGATTGGAATGGTGAATGTGTGAAATACACGGCAGAATACACATGAAATAGAGAAATAAAAACATTTAGCCAGTTCGGAAAGCCTTACACTTCACTGAGATGTATCATTAAACTCTAAAACATAGTTGAGAGACAATGTTCCCGAACTTTACAGGTTCATAACAGTGTTTAGGTAGTTGTTTGTCCATGTTCTCAATGTTTATACCTGGACAAGAAGGCCAAATGTTAGAAACTACAAGAAAACATCAGTAATTCTGGGAAAATGACAATAAATAGATGAGAACTCGCATAGAACATTTATAAAACATTTCTTCAACTGAGTTGTTCATGAGAAAACTATCTTAGATCCAGGAATTCCTTAATTTGAGTTTAGAGGACATTAAACAGTGTATGAATCCTATGTTGTTTACTTAAAGGAGCCTAGAATGGTAAATGTGTGAAATACATGGCAGAATACACTTGAAATAGAGAAATAAACACATTTAGCAGCTTTGGAAAGCCTTACACTTCACTGGCAGGTATCATTAAACTCTAAAACATAGTTGAGAGACAATGTTCCCGAGATTTTCAGGGTCAAAACAGTGTGTAGGTAGTTGGTTGTCCATGTTCCCAATGTTTATACCTGGACAAGAAGGCCTAATGTTAGAAACTACAATAAAACATCAGTAATTCTGGGAAAACGAAAATAAATAGATGAGAACTCGCATAGAACATGTACAAAACACTTCTCCAACTGAGTTGTTCCTGTAGAAAAGGTATCTTAGATCCCGAAATTCCTTAATTCGAGTTTAGAGCACATTAAACAGTGTATGAATCCTATGTTGTTTCCTTTAAGGAGACTTGAATGGTGAATGCGTGAAATACACTGCAGAATGCACTTGAAATAGAGAAGTAAACACATTTAGCCGCTTCGGAAAGCCTTACAGTTCACTCAGATGTATCATTAAACTCTAAAACATAGTTGAGAGACAATGTTCCCGAGGTTTTCAGGTTCCTAACAGTGTTTAGGTAGTGGTTTGTCCATGTTCCCAATGTTTATACCTGGACAAGAAGGTCTAATGTTAGAAACTACAAGAAAACGAGTGATTCTGGGAAAACGACAATCAATATATGAGAACTCGCATAGAACATGTACAAAACACTTCTCCAACTGAGTTGTTCATGTACAAAAGGTATCTTAGATCCAGGAATTCCTTAATTCCAGTATAGAGCACATTAAACAGTGTCTGAATCCTATGTTGTTTCCTTTAAGGAGACTAGAATGGTGAATGCGTGAAATACACGGCAGAATACACTTGAAATAGAGAAATAAACACATTTAGCCAGTTCGGAAAGCCTTACACTTCACTGAGATGTATCATTAAACTTTAAAACATAGTTGAGAGACAATGTTCCCGAGCTTTTCAGGGTCATAACAGTGTTTAGGTAGTTGTTTGTCCATGTTCTCAATGTTTATACCTGGACAAGAAGGCCAAATATTAGAAACTACAAGAAAACATCAGTAATTCTGGGAATTGACAATAAATAGATGAGAACTCACATAGAACATGTGTAAAACATTTGTCCAACTGAGTTGTTCCTGTAGAAAACCTATCTTAGATACAGGAATTCCTTAATTTGAGTTTAGAGGACATTAAACAGTGTATGAATCCTATTTTGTTTACTTAAAGGAGCCTAGAATGGTGAATGTGTGAAATACACGGCAGAATACACTTGAAATAGAGAAATAAACACATTTAGCAGCTTTGGAAAGCCTTACATTTCACTGGCATGTATCATTAAACTCTAAAAGATAGTTGAGAGACAATGTTCCCGAACTTTACAGGTTCATAACAGTGTTTAGGTAGTTGTTTGTCCATGTTCTCAATGTTTATACCTGGACAAGAAGGCCAAATGTTAGAAACTACAAGAAAACATCAGTAATTCTGGGAAAACGACAATAAATAGATGAGAACTCACATAGAACATGTGTAAAACACTTTTCCAACTGAGTTGTTCCTGTAGAAAACCTATCTTAGATACAGGAATTCCTTAATTTGAGTTTAGAGGACATTAAAAAGTGTATGAATCCTATGTTGTTTACTTAAAGGAGTCTAGAATGGTGAATGTGTGAAATACACGGCAGAATAAACTTGAAATAGAGAAATAAACACATTTAGCAGCTTTGGAAAGCCTTACACTTCACTGGCATGTATCATTAAACTCTAAAACATAGTTGAGAGACAATGTTCCTTAGCTTTTCAGGGTCATAACAGTGTGTAGGTAGTTGGTTGTCCATGTTCCCAATGTTTATACCTGGACAAGAAGGCCTAATGTTAGAAACTACAATAAAACATCAGTAATTCTAGGAAAACGAAAATAAATAGATGAGAACTCGCATAGAACATGTACAAAACACTTCTACAACTGAGTTGTTCATGTACAAAAGGTATCTTAGATCCAGGAATTCCTTAATTCCAGTTTAGAGCACATTAAACAGTGTCTGAAACCTATTATGTTTCCTTTAAGGAGACTAGAATGGTGAATGCGTGAAATACAAGGCAGAATGCACATGAAATAGAGAAATAAACACATTTAGCCGCTTCGGAAAGCCTTACACTTCACTGAGATGTATCATTAAACTCTAAAACATAGTTGAGAGACAATGTTCCTGACCTTCTCAGGGTCATAACAGTGTTTAGGTAGTTGTTTGTTCATGTTCCCAATGTGTATTCCTGGAAAAGGAGGCCTAATGTTAGAAACTACAAGAAAACATCAGTAATTCTGGGAAAATGACAATAAATAGATGAGAACTAACTCGCATAGAACATGTATAAAACATTTCTTCAACTTAGTTGTTCATGTAGAAAACATATCTTAGATCCAGGAATTCCTTAATTCGAGTTTAGAGCACATTATACAGTGTATGAATCCTATGTTGTTTCCTTTAAGGAGATTGGAATGGTGAATGTGTGAAATACACGGCAGAATACACATGAAATAGAGAAATAAAAAAATTTAGCCAGTTCGGAAAGCCTTACACTTCACTGAGATGTATCATTAAACTCTAAAACATAGTTGAGAGACAATGTTCCCGAACTTTACAGGTTCATAACAGTGTTTAGGTAGTTGTTTGTCCATGTTCTCAATGTTTATACCTGGACAAGAAGGCCAAATGTTAGAAACTACAAGAAAACATCAGTAATTCTGGGAAAATGACAATAAATAGATGAGAACTCGCATAGAACATTTATAAAACATTTCTTCAACTGAGTTGTTCATGAGAAAACTATCTTAGATCCAGGAATTCCTTAATTTGAGTTTAGAGGACATTAAAACAGTGTATGAATCCTATGTTGTTTACTTAAAGGAGCCTAGAATGGTAAATGTGTGAAATACATGGCAGAATACACTTGAAATAGAGAAATAAACACATTTAGCAGCTTTGGAAAGCCTTACACTTCACTGGCAGGTATCATTAAACTCTAAAACATAGTTGAGAGACAATGATCCCGAGATTTTCAGGGTCAAAACCGTGTGTAGGTAGTTGGTTGTCCATGTTCCCAATGTTTATACCTGGACAAGAAGGCCTAATGTTAGAAACTACAATAAAACATCAGTAATTCTGGGAAAACGAAAATAAATAGATGAGAACTCGCATAGAACATGTACAAAACACTTCTCCAACTGAGTTGTTCCTGTAGAAAAGGTATCTTAGATCCCGAAATTCCTTAATTCGAGTTTAGAGCACATTAAACAGTGTATGAATCCTATGTTGTTTCCTTTAAGGAGACTTGAATGGTGAATGCGTGAAATACACTGCAGAATGCACTTGAAATAGAGAAATAAACACATTTAGCCGCTTCGGAAAGCCTTACACTTCACTGAGATGTATCATTAAACTCTAAAACATAGTTGAGAGACAATGTTCCCGAGGTTTTCAGGTTCCTAACAGTGTTTAGGTAGTGGTTTGTCCATGTTCCCAATGTTTATACCTGGACAAGAAGGTCTAATGTTAGAAACTACAAGAAAACGAGTGATTCTGGGAAAACGACAATCAATATATGAGAACTCGCATAGAACATGTACAAAACACTTCTCCAACTGAGTTGTTCATGTACAAAAGGTATCTTAGATCCAGGAATTCCTTAATTCCAGTATAGAGCACATTAAACAGTGTCTGAATCCTATGTTGTTTCCTTTAAGGAGACTAGAATGGTGAATGCGTGAAATACACGGCAGAATACACTTGAAATAGAGAAATAAACACATTTAGCCAGTTCAGAAAGCCTTACACTTCACTGAGATGTATCATTAAACTTTAAAACATAGTTGAGAGACAATGTTCCCGAGCTTTTCAGGGTCATAACAGTGTTTAGGTAGTTGTTTGTCCATGTTCTCAATGTTTATACCTGGACAAGTAGGCCAAATATTAGAAACTACAAGAAAACATCAGTAATTCTGGGAAAACGAAAATAAATAGAAGAGAACTCGCATAGAACATGTACAAAACACTTCTCCAACTGAGTTGTTCCTGTAGAAAAGGTATCTTAGATCCCGAAATTCCTTAATTCGAGTTTAGAGCACATTAAACAGTGTATGAATCCTATGTTGTTTCCTTTAAGGAGACTTGAATGGTGAATGCGTGAAATACACTGCAGAATGCACTTGAAATAGAGAAATAAACACATTTAGCCGCTTCGGAAAGCCTTACACTTCACTGAGATGTATCATTAAACTCTAAAACATAGTTGAGAGACAATGTTCCCGAGGTTTTCAGGTTCCTAACAGTGTTTAGGTAGTGGTTTGTCCATGTTCCCAATGTTTATACCTGGACAAGAAGGTCTAATGTTAGAAACTACAAGAAAACGAGTGATTCTGGGAAAACGACAATCAATATATGAGAACTCGCATAGAACATGTACAAAACACTTCTCCAACTGAGTTGTTCATGTACAAAAGGTATCTTAGATCCAGGAATTCCTTAATTCCAGTATAGAGCACATTAAACAGTGTCTGAATCCTATGTTGTTTCCTTTAAGGAGACTAGAATGGTGAATGCGTGAAATACACGGCAGAATACACTTGAAATAGAGAAATAAACACATTTAGCCAGTTCGGAAAGCCTTACACTTCACTGAGATGTATCATTAAACTTTAAAACATAGTTGAGAGACAATGTTCCCGAGCTTTTCAGGGTCATAACAGTGTTTAGGTAGTTGTTTGTCCATGTTCTCAATGTTTATACCTGGACAAGTAGGCCAAATATTAGAAACTACAAGAAAACATCAGTAATTCTGGGAAAACGACAATAAATAGATGAGAACTCACATAGAACATGTGTAAAACACTTGTCCAACTGAGTTGTTCCTGTAGAAAACCTATCTTAGATACAGGAATTCCTTAATTTGAGTTTAGAGGACATTAAACAGTGTATGAATCCTATGTTGTTTACTTAAAGGAGCCTAGAATGGTGAATGTGTGAAATACACGGCAGAATACACTTGAAATAGAGAAATAAACACATTTAGCAGCTTTGGAAAGCCTTACACTTCACTGGCATGTATCATTAAACTCTAAAACATAGTTGAGAGACAATATTCCTTAGCTTTTCAGGGTCATAACAGTGTGTAGGTAGTTGGTTGTCCATGTTCCCAATGTTTATACCTGGACAAGAAGGCCTAATGTTAGAAACTACAATAAAACATCAGTAATTCTAGGAAAACGAAAATAAATAGATGAGAACTCGCATAGAACATGTACAAAACACTTCTACAACTGAGTTGTTCATGTACAAAAGGTATCTTAGATCCAGGAATTCCTTAATTCCAGTTTAGAGCACATTAAACTGTGTCTGAAACCTATGATGTTTCCTTTAAGGAGACTAGAATGGTGAATGCGTGAAATACAAGGCAGAATGCACATGAAATAGAGAAATAAACACATTTAGCTGCTTCGGAAAACCTTAC
The DNA here is from genome assembly GCA_963693515.1 of Pipistrellus nathusii. Taxonomy (NCBI): domain Eukaryota; kingdom Metazoa; phylum Chordata; class Mammalia; order Chiroptera; family Vespertilionidae; genus Pipistrellus; species Pipistrellus nathusii. The sequence continues at coordinate 120,809 of CAVNZX010000059.1, forward strand.
ACTTCACTGAGATGTATCATTAAACTCTAAAACATAGTTGAGAGACAATGTTCCTGAGCTTCTCAGGGTCATAACAGTGTTTAGGTAGTTGTTTGTTCATGTTCCCAATGTGTATTCCTGGAAAAGGAGGCCTAATGTTAGAAACTACAAGAAAACATCAGTAATTCTGGGAAAATGACAATAAATAGATGAGAACTCGCATAGAACATGTATAAAACATTTCTTCAACTTAGTTGTTCATGTAGAAAACATATCTTAGATCCAGGAATTCCTTAATTCGAGTTTAGAGCACATTATACAGTGTATGAATCCTATGTTGTTTCCTTTAAGGAGATTGGAATGGTGAATGTGTGAAATACACGGCAGAATACACATGAAATAGAGAAATAAAAACATTTAGCCAGTTCGGAAAGCCTTACACTTCACTGAGATGTATCATTAAACTCTAAAACATAGTTGAGAGACAATGTTCCCGAACTTTACAGGTTCATAACAGTGTTTAGGTAGTTGTTTGTCCATGTTCTCAATGTTTATACCTGGACAAGAAGGCCAAATGTTAGAAACTACAAGAAAACATCAGTAATTCTGGGAAAATGACAATAAATAGATGAGAACTCGCATAGAACATTTATAAAACATTTCTTCAACTGAGTTGTTCATGAGAAAACTATCTTAGATCCAGGAATTCCTTAATTTGAGTTTAGAGGACATTAAACAGTGTATGAATCCTATGTTGTTTACTTAAAGGAGCCTAGAATGGTAAATGTGTGAAATACATGGCAGAATACACTTGAAATAGAGAAATAAACACATTTAGCAGCTTTGGAAAGCCTTACACTTCACTGGCAGGTATCATTAAACTCTAAAACATAGTTGAGAGACAATGTTCCCGAGATTTTCAGGGTCAAAACAGTGTGTAGGTAGTTGGTTGTCCATGTTCCCAATGTTTATACCTGGACAAGAAGGCCTAATGTTAGAAACTACAATAAAACATCAGTAATTCTGGGAAAACGAAAATAAATAGATGAGAACTCGCATAGAACATGTACAAAACACTTCTCCAACTGAGTTGTTCCTGTAGAAAAGGTATCTTAGATCCCGAAATTCCTTAATTCGAGTTTAGAGCACATTAAACAGTGTATGAATCCTATGTTGTTTCCTTTAAGGAGACTTGAATGGTGAATGCGTGAAATACACTGCAGAATGCACTTGAAATAGAGAAGTAAACACATTTAGCCGCTTCGGAAAGCCTTACAGTTCACTCAGATGTATCATTAAACTCTAAAACATAGTTGAGAGACAATGTTCCCGAGGTTTTCAGGTTCCTAACAGTGTTTAGGTAGTGGTTTGTCCATGTTCCCAATGTTTATACCTGGACAAGAAGGTCTAATGTTAGAAACTACAAGAAAACGAGTGATTCTGGGAAAACGACAATCAATATATGAGAACTCGCATAGAACATGTACAAAACACTTCTCCAACTGAGTTGTTCATGTACAAAAGGTATCTTAGATCCAGGAATTCCTTAATTCCAGTATAGAGCACATTAAACAGTGTCTGAATCCTATGTTGTTTCCTTTAAGGAGACTAGAATGGTGAATGCGTGAAATACACGGCAGAATACACTTGAAATAGAGAAATAAACACATTTAGCCAGTTCGGAAAGCCTTACACTTCACTGAGATGTATCATTAAACTTTAAAACATAGTTGAGAGACAATGTTCCCGAGCTTTTCAGGGTCATAACAGTGTTTAGGTAGTTGTTTGTCCATGTTCTCAATGTTTATACCTGGACAAGTAGGCCAAATATTAGAAACTACAAGAAAACATCAGTAATTCTGGGAAAACGACAATAAATAGATGAGAACTCACATAGAACATGTGTAAAACACTTGTCCAACTGAGTTGTTCCTGTAGAAAACCTATCTTAGATACAGGAATTCCTTAATTTGAGTTTAGAGGACATTAAACAGTGTATGAATCCTATGTTGTTTACTTAAAGGAGCCTAGAATGGTGAATGTGTGAAATACACGGCAGAATACACTTGAAATAGAGAAATAAACACATTTAGCAGCTTTGGAAAGCCTTACACTTCACTGGCATGTATCATTAAACTCTAAAACATAGTTGAGAGACAATGTTCCCGAACTTTACAGGTTCATAACAGTGTTTAGGTAGTTGTTTGTCCATGTTCTCAATGTTTATACCTGGACAAGAAGGCCAAATGTTAGAAACTACAAGAAAACATCAGTAATTCTTGGAAAACCACAATAAATAGATGAGAACTCACATAGAACATGTGTAAAACACTTGTCCAACTGAGTTGTTCCTGTAGAAAACCTATCTTAGATCCTGGAATTCCTTAATTTGAGTTTAGAGCACATTAAACAGTGTATGAATCCTATGTTGTTTACTTAAAGGAGCCTAGAATGGTAAATGTGTGAAATACATGGCAGAATACACTTGAAATAGAGAAATAAACACATTTAGGCACTTCGTAAAGCCTTACACTTCACTGGCATCTATCATCTTTCTCTAAAACATAGTTGAGAGACAATGTTCCCGAGATTTTCAGGGTCAAAACAGTGTGTAGGTAGTTGGTTGTCCATGTTCCCAATGTTTATACCTGGACAAGAAGTCCTAATGTTAGAAACTTCAATAAAACATCAGTAATTCTGGGAAAATGACAATCAATAGATGAGAACTCGCATAGAACATGTACAAAACACTTCTCCAACTGAGTTGTTCATGTACAAAATGTACCTTAGATCCAGGAATTCCTTAATTCCAGTTTAGAGCACATTAAACAGTTTATGAATCCTATGTTGTTTCCTTTAAGGAGACTAGAATGGTGAATGCGTGAAATACACGACAGAATGCACTTGAAATAGAGAAATAAACACATTTAGCCGCTTCGGAAAGTCTTACACTTCACTGAGATGTATCATTAAACTCTAAAACATATTTGAGAGACAATGTTCCCGAGCTTTTCAGGGTCATAACAGTGTTTAGGTAGTTGTTTGTCCATGTTCCCAATGTGTATTCCTGGACAAGAAGGCCAAATGTTAGAAACTACAAGAAAACATCAGTAATTCTGGGAAAATGACAATAAATAGATGAGAACTCACATAGAACATGTGTAAAACAGTTGTACAACTGAGTTGTTCCTGTAGAAAACTTATCTTAAATCCAAGAATTCCTAAATTTGATTTAGAGGACATTAAACAGTTTATGAATCATATGTTGTTTACTTAAAGTAGCCTAGAATGGTAAATGTGTGAAATACATGGCAGAATACACTTGAAATAGAGAAATAAACACATTTAGCCACTTCGTAAAGCCTTACACTTCACTGGCATGTATCATTAAACTCTAAAACATAGTTGAGAGACAATGTTCCTGAGATTTTCAGAGTCATAACAGTGTTTAGGTAGTTGTTTCTGCATGTTCCCAATGTGCATTCCTGGACAAGAAGGCCTATTGTTAGAAACTACAAGAAAACATCAGTAATTCTGGGAAAATGACAATAAATAGATGAGAACTCGCATAGAACATGTATAAAACATTTCTTCAACTTAGTTGTTCATGTAGAAAACATATCTTAGATCCAGGAATTCCTTCATTTGAGTTTAGAGGACATTAAACAGTGTATGAATCCTATGTTGTTTACTTAAAGGAGCCTAGAATGGAAAATGTGTGAAATACATGGCAGAATACACTTGAAATAGAGAAATAAACACACTTAGCAGCTTTGGAAAGCCTTACACTTCACTGGCAGGTATCATTTAACTCTAAAACATAGTTGAGAGACAATGTTCCCGAGATTTTCAGGGTCAAAACAGTGTGTAGGTAGTTGGTTGTCCATGTTCCCAATGTTTATACCTGGACAAGAAGGCCTAATGTTAGAAACTACAATAAAACATCAGTAATTCTGGGAAAACGTAAATAAATAGATGAGAACTCGCATAGAACATGTACAAAACACTTCTCCAACTGAGTTGTTAATGTAGAAAAGGTATCTTAGATCCAGTAATTCCTTAATTCGAGTTTAGAGCACATTAAACAGTGTATGAATCCTATGTTGTTTCCTTTAAGGAGACTAGAATGGTGAATGCGTGAAATACACTGCACAATGCACTTGAAATAGAGAAATAAACACATTTAGCCGCTTCGGAAAGCCTTACACTTCACTGAGATGTATCATTAAACTCTAAAACATAGTTGAGAGACAATATTCCCGAGCATTTCAGGGTCCTAACAGTGTTTAGGTAGTGGTTTGTCCATGTTCCCAATGTTTATACCTGGACAAGAAGGTCTAATGTTAGAAACTACAAGAAAACGAGTGATTCTGGGAAAACGACAATCAATATATGAGAACTCGCATAGAACATGTACAAAACACTTCTCCAACTGAGTTGTTCATGTACAAAAGGTATCTTAGATCCAGGAATTCCTTAATTCCAGCATAGAGCACATTAAACAGTGTCTGAATCCTATGTTGTTTCCGTTAAGGAGACTAGAATGGTGAATGCGTGAAATACACGGCAGAATGCACTTGAAATAGAGAAATAAACACATTTAGTCCCTTCGGAAAGCCTTACACTTCACTGAGATGTATCATTAAACTTTAAAACTTAGTTGAGAACAATGTTCCCGAGCTTTTCAGGGTCATAACAGTGTTTAGGTAGTTGTTTGTCCATGTTCTCAATGTTTATACCTGGACAAGAAGGCCAAATGTTAGAAACTACAAGAAAACATCAGTATTTCTTGGAAAATGACAATAAATAGATGAGAACTCACATAGAACATGTGTAAAACACTTGTCCAACTGAGTTGTTCCTGTAGAAAACTTATCTTAAATCCAAGAATTCCTAAATTTGATTTAGAGGACATTAAACAGTGTATGAATCCTATGTTGTTTACTTAAAGGAGCCTAGAATGGTAAATGTGTGAAATACATGGCAGAATACACTAGAAATAGAGAAATAAACACACTTAGCAGCTTTGGAAAGCCTTACACTTCACTGGCAGGTATCATTTAACTCTAAAACATAGTTGAGAGACAATGTTCCCGAGATTTTCAGGGTCAAAACAGTGTGTAGGTAGTTGGTTGTCCATGTTCCCAATGTTTATACCTGGACAAGAAGGCCTAATGTTAGAAACTACAATAAAACATCAGTAATTCTGGGAAAACGTAAATAAATAGATGAGAACTCGCATAGAACATGTACAAAACACTTCTCCAACTGAGTTGTTAATGTAGAAAAGGTATCTTAGATCCAGTAATTCCTTAATTCGAGTTTAGAGCACATTAAACAGTGTATGAATCCTATGTTGTTTCCTTTAAGGAGACTAGAATGGTGAATGCGTGAAATACACTGCAGAATGCACTTGAAATAGAGAAATAAACACATTTAGCCGCTGCGGAAAACCTTACACTTCACTGAGATGTATCATGAAACTCTAAAACATAGTTGAGAGACAATATTCCCGAGCATTTCAGGGTCCTAACAGTGTTTAGGTAGTGGTTTGTCCATGTTCCCAATGTTTATACCTGGACAAGAAGGTCTAATGTTAGAAACTACAAGAAAACGAGTGATTCTGGGAAAACGACAATCAATATATGTGAACTCGCATAGAACATGTACAAAACACTTCTCCAACTGAGTTGTTCATGTAAAAAGGTATCTTAGATCCAGGAATTCCTTAATTCCAGTATAGAGCACATTAAACAGTGTCTGAATCCTATGTTGTTTCCTTTAAGGAGACTAGAATGGTGAATGCGTGAAATACACGGCAGAATACACTTGAAATAGAGAAATAAACACATTTAGCCAGTTCGGAAAGCCTTACACTTCACTGAGATGTATCATTAAACTTTAAAACATAGTTGAGAGACAATGTTCCCGAGGTTTTCAGGGTCATAACAGTGTTTAGGTAGTTGTTTGTCCATGTTCTCAATGTTTATACCTGGACAAGTAGGCCAAATATTAGAAACTACAAGAAAACATCAGTGATTCTGGGAAAATGACAATAAATAGATGAGAACTCACATAGAACATGTGTAAAACACTTGTCCAACTGAGTTGTTCCTGTAGAAAACCTATCTTAGATACAGGAATTCCTTAATTTGAGTTTAGAGGACATTAAACAGTGTATGAATCCTATGTTGTTTACTTAAAGGAGCCTAGAATGGTGAATGTGTGAAATACACGGCAGAATACACTTGAAATAGAGAAATAAACACATTTAGCAGCTTTGGAAAGCCTTACACTTCACTGGTATGTATCATTAAACTCTAAAACATAGTTGAGAGACAATGTTCCCGAACTTTACAGGTTCATAACAGTGTTTAGGTAGTTGTTTGTCCATGTTCTCAATGTTTATACCTGGACAAGAAGGCCAAATGTTAGAAACTACAAGAAAACATCAGTAATTCTGGGAAAACGACAATAAATAGATGAGAACTCACATAGAACATGTGTAAAACACTTGTCCAACTGAGTTGTTCCTGTAGAAAACCTATCTTAGATCCTGGAATTCCTTAATTTGAGTTTAGAGCACATTAAACAGTGTATGAATCCTATGTTGTTTACTTAAAGGAGCCTAGAATGGTAAATGTGTGAAATACATGGCAGAATACACTTGAAATAGAGAAATAAACACATTTAGGCACTTCGTAAAGCCTTACACTTCACTGGCATGTATCATCTTTCTCTAAAACATAGTTGAGAGACAATGTTCCCGAGATTTTCAGGGTCAAAACAGTGTGTAGGTAGTTGGTTGTCCATGTTCCCAATGTTTATACCTGGACAAGAAGTCCTAATGTTAGAAACTTCAATAAAACATCTGTAATTCTGGGAAAATGACAATAAATAGATGAGAACTCGCATAGAACATGTACAAAACACTTCTCCAACTGAGTTGTTCATGTAGAAAATGTATCTTAGATCCAGGAATTCCTTAATTCCAGTTTAGAGCACATTAAACAGTTTATGAATCCTATGTTGTTTCCTTTAAGGAGACTAGAATGGTGAATGCGTGAAATACAAGGCAGAATGCACTTGAAATAGAGAAATAAACACATTTAGCCGCTTCGGAAAGTCTTACACTTCACTGAGATGTATCATTAAACTCTAAAACATAGTTGAGAGACAATGTTCCCGAGCTTTTCAGGGTCATAACAGTGTTTAGGTAGTTGTTTGTCCATGTTCCCAATGTGTATTCCTGGACAAGAAGGCCAAATGTTAGAAACTACAAGAAAACATCAGTAATTCTGGGAAAATGACAATAAATAGATGAGAACTCACATAGAACATGTGTAAAACAGTTGTCCAACTGAGTTGTTCCTGTAGAAAACTTATCTTAAATCCAAGAATTCCTAAATTTGATTTAGAGGACATTAAACAGTTTATGAATCATATGTTGTTTACTTAAAGTAGCCTAGAATGGTAAATGTGTGAAATACATGGCAGAATACACTTGAAATAGAGAAATAAACACATTTAGCCACTTCGTAAAGCCTTACACTTCACTGGCATGTATCATTAAACTCTAAAACATAGTTGAGAGACAATGTTCCTGAGATTTTCAGAGTCATAACAGTGTTTAGGTAGTTGTTTCTGCATGTTCCCAATGTGCATTCCTGGACAAGAAGGCCTATTGTTAGAAACTACAAGAAAACATCAGTAATTCTGGGAAAATGACAATAAATAGATGAGAACTCGCATAGAACATGTATAAAACATTTCTTCAACTTAGTTGTTCATGTAGAAAACATATCTTAGATCCAGGAATTCCTTAATTTGAGTTTAGAGGACATTAAACAGTGTATGAATCCTATGTTGTTTACTTAAAGGAGCCTAGAATGGTAAATGTGTGAAATACATGGCAGAATACACTTGAAATAGAGAAATAAACACACTTAGCAGCTTTGGAAAGCCTTACACTTCACTGGCAGGTATCATTTAACTCTAAAACATAGTTGAGAGACAATGTTCCCGAGATTTTCAGGGTCAAAACAGTGTGTAGGTAGTTGGTTGTCCATGTTCCCAATGTTTATACCTGGACAAGAAGGCCTAATGTTAGAAACTACAATAAAACATCAGTAATTCTGGGAAAACGTAAATAAATAGATGAGAACTCGCATAGAACATGTACAAAACACTTCTCCAACTGAGTTGTTAATGTAGAAAAGGTATCTTAGATCCAGTAATTCCTTAATTCGAGTTTAGAGCACATTAAACAGTGTATGAATCCTATGTTGTTTCCTTTAAGGAGACTAGAATGGTGAATGCGTGAAATACACTGCAGAATGCACTTGAAATAGAGAAATAAACACATTTAGCCGCTTCGGAAAGCCTTACACATCACTGAGATGTATCATTAAACTCTAAAACATAGTTGAGAGACAATATTCCCGAGCATTTCAGGGTCCTAACAGTGTTTAGGTAGTGGTTTGTCCATGTTCCCAATGTTTATACCTGGACAAGAAGGTCTAATGTTAGAAACTACAAGAAAACGAGTGATTCTGGGAAAACGACAATCAATATATGAGAACTCGCATAGAACATGTACAAAACACTTCTCCAACTGAGTTGTTCATGTACAAAAGGTATCTTAGATCTAGGAATTCCTTAATTCCAGCATAGAGCACATTAAACAGTGTCTGAATCCTATGTTGTTTCCGTTAAGGAGACTAGAATGGTGAATGCGTGAAATACACGGCAGAATGCACTTGAAATAGAGAAATAAACACATTTAGACCCTTCGGAAAGCCTTACACTTCACTGAGATGGATCATTAAACTTTAAAACTTAGTTGAGAACAATGTTCCCGAGCTTTTCAGGGTCATAACAGTGTTTAGGTAGTTGTTTGTCCATGTTCTCAATGTTTATACCTGGACAAGAAGGCCAAATGTTAGAAACTACAAGAAAACATCAGTATTTCTTGGAAAATGACAATAAATAGATGAGAACTCACATAGAACATGTGTAAAACACTTGTCCAACTGAGTTGTTCCTGTAGAAAACTTATCTTAAATCCAAGAATTCCTAAATTTGATTTAGAGGACATTAAACAGTGTATGAATCCTATGTTGTTTACTTAAAGGAGCCTAGAATGGTAAATGTGTGAAATACATGGCAGAATACACTTGAAATAGAGAAATAAACACACTTAGCAGCTTTGGAAAGCCTTACACTTCACTGGCAGGTATCATTTAACTCTAAAACATAGTTGAGAGACAATGTTCCCGAGATTTTCAGGGTCAAAACAGTGTGTAGGTAGTTGGTTGTCCATGTTCCCAATGTTTATACCTGGACAAGAAGGCCTAATGTTAGAAACTACAATAAAACATCAGTAATTCTGGGAAAACGTAAATAAATAGATGAGAACTCGCATAGAACATGTACAAAACACTTCTCCAACTGAGTTGTTAATGTAGAAAAGGTATCTTAGATCCAGTAATTCCTTAATTCGAGTTTAGAGCACATTAAACAGTGTATGAATCCTATGTTGTTTCCTTTAAGGAGACTAGAATGGTGAATGCGTGAAATACACTGCAGAATGCACTTGAAATAGAGAAATAAACACATTTAGCCGCTTCGGAAAGCCTTACACTTCACTGAGATGTATCATTAAACTCTAAAACATAGTTGAGAGACAATATTCCCGAGCATTTCAGGGTCCTAACAGTGTTTAGGTAGTGGTTTGTTCATGTTCCCAATGTTTATACCTGGACAAGAAGGTCTAATGTTAGAAACTACAAGAAAACGAGTGATTCTGGGAAAACGACAATCAATATATGAGAACTCGCATAGAACATGTACAAAACACTTCTCCAACTGAGTTGTTCATGTACAAAAGGTATCTTAGATCCAGGAATTCCTTAATTCCAGCATAGAGCACATTAAACAGTGTCTGAATCCTATGTTGTTTCCGTTAAGGAGACTAGAATGGTGAATGCGTGAAATACACGGCAGAATGCACTTGAAATAGAGAAATAAACACATTTAGACCCTTCGGAAAGCCTTACACTTCACTGAGATGTATCATTAAACTTTAAAACTTAGTTGAGAACAATGTTCCCGAGCTTTTCAGGGTCATAACAGTGTTTAGGTAGTTGTTTGTCCATGTTCTCAATGTTTATACCTGGACAAGAAGGCCAAATGTTAGAAACTACAAGAAAACATCAGTATTTCTTGGAAAATGACAATAAATAGATGAGAACTCACATAGAACATGTGTAAAACACTTGTCCAACTGAGTTGTTCCTGTAGAAAACTTATCTTAAATCCAAGAATTCCTAAATTTGATTTAGAGGACATTAAACAGTGTATGAATCCTATGTTGTTTACTTAAAGGAGCCTAGAATGGTAAATGTGTGAAATACATGGCAGAATACACTTGAAATAGAGAAATAAACACATTTAGCCACTTCGTAAAGCCTTACACTTCACTGGCATGTATCATTAAACTCTAAAACATAGTTGAGAGACAATGTTCCCGAGCTTTTCAGAGTCATAACAGTGTTTAGGTAGTTGTTTGTGCATGTTCCCAATGTGCATTCCTGGACAAGAAGGCCTAATGTTAGAAACTACAAGAAAACATCAGTAATTCTGGGAAAATGACAATAAATAGATGAGAACTCGCATAGAACATGTATAAAACATTTCTTCAACTTAGTTGTTCATGTAGAAAACATATCTTAGATCCAGGAATTCCTTAATTCGAGTTTAGAGCACATTATACAGTGTATGAATCCTATGTTGTTTCCTTTAAGGAGATTGGAATGGTGAATGTGTGAAATACACGGCAGAATACACTTGAAATAGAGAAATAAAAACATTTAGCCAGTTTGGAAAGCCTTAAACTTCACTGAGATGTATCATTAAACTCTAAAACATAGATGAGAGACAATGTTCCCGAACTTTACAGGTTCATAACAGTGTTTAGGTAGTTGTTTGTCCATGTTCTCAATGTTTATACCTGGACAAGAAGGCCAAATGTTAGAAACTACAAGAAAACATCAGTAATTCTGGGAAAACGACAATAAATAGATGAGAACTCACATAGAACATGTGTAAAACACTTGTCCAACTGAGTTGTTCCTGTAGAAAACCTATCTTAGATACAGGAATTCCTTAATTTGAGTTTAGAGGACATTAAACAGTGTATGAATCCTATGTTGTTTACTTAAAGGAGTCTAGAATGGTGAATGTGTGAAATACACGGCAGAATACACTTGAAATAGAGAAATAAACACATTTAGCAGCTTTGGAAAGCCTTACACTTCACTGGCATGTATCATTAAACTCTAAAACATAGTTGAGAGACAATGTTCCTTAGCTTTTCAGGGTCATAACAGTGTGTAGGTAGTTGGTTGTCCATGTTCCCAATGTTTATACCTGGACAAGAAGGCCTAATGTTAGAAACTACAATAAAACATCAGTAATTCTAGGAAAACGAAAATAAATAGATGAGAACACGCATAGAACATGTACAAAACACTTCTACAACTGAGTTGTTCATGTACAAAAGGTATCTTAGATCCAGGAATTCCTTAATTCCAGTTTAGAGCACATTAAACAGTGTCTGAAACCTATGTTGTTTCCTTTAAGGAGACTAGAATTGTGAATGCGTGAAATATACGGTAGAATGCACATGAAATAGAGAAATAAACACATTTAGACGCTTCGGAAAGCCTTACACTTCACTGAGATGTATCATTAAACTCTAAAACCTAGTTGAGAGACAATGTTACCGAGCATTTCAGGGTCATAACAGTGTTTAGGTAGTTGTTTGTCCATGTTCTCAATGTTTATACCTGGACAAGAAGGCCAAATGTTAGAAACTACAAGAAAACATCAGTAATTCTGGGAAAATGACAATAAATAGATGAGAACTCGCATAGAACATGTATAAAACACTTCTCCAACTGAGTTGTTCATGTACAAAAGGTATCTTAGATCCAGTAATTCCTTAATTCCAGTTTGGAGCACATTAAACAGTGTCTGAATCCTATGTTGTTTCCTTTAAGGAGATTGGAATGTTGAATGTGTGAAATACACGGCATAATACACTTGAAATAGAGAAATAAACACATTTAGCAGCTTTGGAAAGCCTTACACTTCACTGGCATGTATCATTAAACTCTAAAACATAGTTGAGAGACAATGTTCCTTAGCTTTTCAGGGTCATAACAGTGTGTAGGTAGTTGGTTGTCCATGTTCCCAATGTTTATACCTGGACAAGAAGGCCAAATGTTAGAAACTACAAGAAAACATCAGTAATTCTGGGAAAATGACAATAAATAGATGAGAACTCGCATAGAACATGTATAAAACACTTCTCCAACTGAGTTGTTCATGTACAAAAGGTATCTTAGATCCAGTAATTCCTTAATTCCAGTTTAGAGCACATTAAACAGTGTCTGAATCCTATGTTGTTTCCTTTAAGGAGATTGGAATGGTGAATGCGTGAAATACACGGCAGAATACACTTGAAATAGTGAAATAAACACATTTAGACCCTTCGGAAAGCCTTACACTTCACTGAGATGTATCATTAAACTTTAAAACATAGTTGAGAGACAATGTTCCCGAGCTTTTCAGGGTCATAACAGTGTTTAGGTAGTTGTTTGTCCATGTTCTCAATGTTTATACCGGACAAGAAGGCCAAATGTTAGAAACTACAAGAAAACATCAGTATTTCTGGGAAAATGTCAATAAATAGATGAGAACTCACATAGAACATGTGTAAAACACTTGTCCAACTGAGTTGTTCCTGTAGAAAAGTTATCTTAAATCCAAGAATTCCTAAATTTGATTTAGAGGACATTAAACAGTGTATGAATCCTATGTTGTTTACTTAAAGGAGCCTAGAATGGTAAATGTGTGAAATACATGGCAGAATACACTTGAAATAGAGAAATAAACACATTTAGCCACTTCGTAAAGCCTTACACTTCACTGGCATGTATCATTAATCTCTAAAACATAGTTGAGAGACAATGTTCCCGAGCTTTTCAGAGTCATAACAGTGTTTAGGTAGTTGTTTGTGCATGTTCCCAATGTGCATTCCTGGACAAGAAGGGCTAATGTTAGAAACTACAAGAAAACATCAGTAATTCTGGGAAAATGACAATAAATAGATGAGAACTCGCATAGAACATGTATAAAACATTTCTTCAACTTAGTTGTTCATGTAGAAAACATATCTTAGATCCAGGAATTCCTTATTCGAGTTTAGAGCACATTATACAGTGTATGAATTCTATGTTGTTTCCTTTAAGGAGATTGGAATGGTGAATGTGTGAAATACACGGCAGAATACACTTGAAATAGAGAAATAAAAACATTTAACCAGTTCGGAAAGCCTTAAACTTCACTGAGATGTATCATTAAACTCTAAAACATAGTTGAGAGACAATGTTCCCGAACTTTTCAGGTTCATAACAGTGTTTAGGTAGTTGTTTGTCCATGTTCTCAATGTTCATAACTGGACAAGAAGGCCAAATGTTAGAAACTACAAGAAAACATCAGTAATTCTGGGAAAACGACAATAAATAGATGAGAACTCACATAGAACATGTGTAAAACACTTGTCCAACTGAGTTGTTCCTGTAGAAAACCTATCTTAGATACAGGAATTCCTTAATTTGAGTTTAGAGGACATTAAACAGTGTATGAATCCTATGTTGTTTTCTTAAAGGAGTCTAGAATGGTGAATGTGTGAAATACACGGCAGAATACACTTGAAATAGAGAAATAAACACATTTAGCAGCTTTGGAAAGCCTTACACTTCACTGGCATGTATCATTAAACTCTAAAACATAGTTGAGAGACAATGTTCCTTAGCTTTTCAGGGTCATAACAGTGTGTAGGTAGTTGGTTGTCCATGTTCCCAATGTTTATACCTGGACAAGAAGGCCTAATGTTAGAAACTACAATAAAACATCAGTAATTCTAGGAAAACGAAAATAAATAGATGAGAACTCGCATAGAACATGTACAAAACACTTCTACAACTGATTTGTTCATGTACAAAAGGTATCTTAGATCCGGGAATTCCTTAATTCCAGTTTGGAGCACATTAAACAGTGTCTGAATCCTATGTTGTTTCCTTTAAGGAGATTGGAATGGTGAATGCGTGAAATACACGGCAGAATACACTTGAAATAGAGAAATAAACACATTTAGACCCTTCGGAAAGCCTTACACTTCACTGAGATGTATCATTAAACTTTAAAACATAGTTGAGAGACAATGTTCCCGAGCTTTTCAGGGTCATAACAGTGTGTAGGTAGTTGGTTGTCCATGTTCCCAATGTTTATACCTGGACAAGAAGGCCTAATGTTAGAAACTACAATAAAACATCAGTAATTCTAGGAAAACGAAAATAAATAGATGAGAACTCGCATAGAACATGTACAAAACACTTCTACAACTGAGTTGTTCATGTACAAAAGGTATCTTAGAACCAGGAATTCCTTAATTCCAGTTTAGAGCACATTAAACAGTGTCTGAAACCTATGTTGTTTCCTTTAAGGAGACTAGAATGGTGAATGCGTGAAATACACGGCAGAATGCACATGAAATATAGAAATAAACACATTTAGCCGCTTCGGAAAGCCTTACACTTCACTGAGATGTATCATTAAATTCTAAAACATAGTTGAGAGACAATGTTCCCAAGCATTTCAGGGTCATAACAGTGTTTAGGTAGTTGCTTGTCCATGTTCTCAATGTTTATACCTGGACAAGTAGGCCAAATGTTAGAAACTACAAGAAAACATCAGTAATTCTGGGAAAATGACAATAAATAGATGAGAACTCGCATAGAACATGTATAAAACACTTCTCCAACTGAGTTGTTCATGTACAAAAGGTATCTTAGATACAGTAATTCCTTAATTCCAGTTTAGAGCACATTAAACAGTGTCTGAATCCTATGTTGTTTCCTTTAAGGAGATTGGAATGGTAAATGTGTGAAATACACGGCAGAATACACTTGAAATAGAGAAATAAACACATTTAGCCAGTTCGGAAAGCCTTACACTTCACTGAGATGTATCATTAAACTCTAAAACATAGTTGAGAGACAATGTTCCTGAGCTTCTCAGGGTTATAACAGTGTTTAGGTAGTTGTTTGTTCATGTTCCCAATGTTTATTCCTGGAAAAGGAGGCCTAATGTTAGAAACTACAAGAAAACATCAGTAATTCTGGGAAAATGACAATGAATAGATGAGAACTCGCATAGAACATGTATAAAACATTTCTTCAACTGAGTTGTTCATTTAGAAAACATATCTTAGATCCAGGAATTCCTTAATTCCAGTTTAGAGCACATTAAACAGTGACTGAATCCTATGTTGTTTACTTAAAGGAGCCTAGAATGGTAAATGTGTGAAAAAGAAGGCAGAATACACTCGAAACAGAGAAATAAAAACATTTAGCCAGTTCGGAAAGCCTTAAACTTCACTGAGATGTATCATTAAACTCTAAAACATAGTTGAGAGACAATGTTCCCGAACTTTACAGGTTCATAACAGTGTTAGGTAGTTGTTTGTCCATGTTCTCAATGTTTATACCTGGACAAGAAGGCCAAATGTTAGAAACTACAAGAAAACATCAGTAATTCTGGGAAAACGACAATAAATAGATGAGAACTCACATAGAATATGTGTAAAACACTTGTCCAACTGAGTTGTTCCTGTAGAAAACCTATCTTAGATACAGGAATTCCTTAATTTGAGTTTAGAGGACATTAAACAGTGTATGAATCCTATGTTGTTTACTTAAAGGAGTCTAGAATGGTGAATGTGTGAAATACACGGCAGAATACACTTGAAATAGAGAAATAAACACATTTAGCAGCTTTGGAAAGCCTTACACTTCACTGGCATGTATCAATAAACTCTAAAACATAGTTGAGAGACAATGTTCCCGAGCATTTCAGGGTCATAACAGTGTTTAGGTAGTTGTTTGTCCATCTTCTCAATGTTTAAACCTGGACAAGAAGGCCAAATGTTAGAAACTACAAGAAAACATCAGTAATTCTGGGAAAATGACAATAAATAGATGAGAACTCGCATAGAACATGTATAAAACACTTCTCCAACTGAGTTGTTCATGTACAAAAGGTATCTTAGATACAGTAATTCCTTAATTCCAATTTGGAGCACATTAAACAGTGTCTGAATCCTATGTTGTTTCCTTTAAGGAGATTGGAATGTTGAATGTGTGAAATACACGGCAGAATACACTTGAAATAGAGAAATAAAAACATGTAGCAGCTTTGCAAAGCCTTACACTTCACTGGCATGTATCATTAAACTCTAAAACATAGTTGAGAGACAATGTTCCTTAGCTTTTCAGGGTCATAACAGTGTGTAGGTAGTTGGTTGTCCATGTTCCCAATGTTTATACCTGGACAAGAAGGCCTAATGTTAGAAACTACAATAAAACATCAGTAATTCTAGGAAAACAAAAATAAATAGATGAGAACTCGCATAGAACATGTACAAAACACTTCTACAACTGAGTTGTTCATGTACAAAAGGTATCTTAGAACCACGAATTCCTTAATTCCAGTTTAGAGCACATTAAACAGTGTCTGAAACCTATGTTGTTTCCTTTAAGGAGACTAGAATGGTGAATGCGTGAAATACACGGCAGAATGCACATGAAATATAGAAATAAACACATTTAGCCGCTTCGGAAAGCCTTACACTTCACTGAGATGTATCATTAAATTCTAAAACATAGTTGAGAGACAATGTTCCCAAGCATTTCAGGGTCATAACAGTGTTCAGGTAGTTGCTTGTCCATGTTCTCAATGTTTATACCTGGACAAGTAGGCCAAATGTTAGAAACTACAAGAAAACATCAGTAATTCTGGGAAAATGACAATAAATAGATGAGAACTCGCATAGAACATGTATAAAACACTTCTCCAACTGAGTTGTTCATGTACAAAAGGTATCTTAGATCCAGTAATTCCTTAATTCCAGTTTAGAGCACATTAAACAGTGTCTGAATCCTATGTTGTTTCCTTTAAGGAGATTGGAATGGTAAATGTGTGAAATACACGGCAGAATACACTTGAAATAGAGAAATAAACACATTTAGCCAGTTCGGAAAGCCTTACACTTCACTGAGATGTATCATTAAACTCTAAAACATAGTTGAGAGACAATGTTCCTGAGCTTCTCAGGGTCATAACTGTGTTTAGGTAGTTGTTTGTTCATGTTCCCAATGTGTATTCCTGGAAAAGGAGGCCTAATGTTAGAAACTACAAGAAAACATCAGTAATTCTGGGAAAATGACAATGAATAGATGAGAACTCGCATAGAACATGTATAAAACATTTCTTCAACTGAGTTGTTCATTTAGAAAACATATCTTAGATCCAGGAATTCCTTAATTCCAGTTTAGAGCACATTAAACAGTGACTGAATCCTATGTTGTTTACTTAAAGGAGCCTAGAATGGTAAATGTGTGAAATACAAGGCAGAATACACTCGAAACAGAGAAATAAAAACATTTAGCCAGTTCGGAAAGCCTTAAACTTCACTGAGATGTATCATTAAACTCTAAAACATAGTTGAGAGACAATGTTCCCGAACTTTACAGGTTCATAACAGTGTTAGGTAGTTGTTTGTCCATGTTCTCAATGTTTATACCTGGACAAGAAGGCCAAATGTTAGAAACTACAAGAAAACATCAGTAATTCTGGGAAAACGACAATAAATAGATGAGAACTCACATAGAATATGTGTAAAACACTTGTCCAACTGAGTTGTTCCTGTAGAAAACCTATCTTAGATACAGGAATTCCTTAATTTGAGTTTAGAGGACATTAAACAGTGTATGAATCCTATGTTGTTTACTTAAAGGAGTCTAGAATGGTGAATGTGTGAAATACACGGCAGAATACACTTGAAATAGAGAAATAAACACATTTAGCAGCTTTGGAAAGCCTTACACTTCACTGGCATGTATCATTAAACTCTAAAACATAGTTGAGAGACAATGTTCCCGAGCATTTCAGGGTCATAACAGTGTTTAGGTAGTTGTTTGTCCATCTTCTCAATGTTTAAACCTGGACAAGAAGGCCAAATGTTAGAAACTACAAGAAAACATCAGTAATTCTGGGAAAATGACAATAAATAGATGAGAACTCGCATAGAACATGTATAAAACACTTCTCCAACTGAGTTGTTCATGTACAAAAGGTATCTTAGATCCAGTAATTCCTTAATTCCAGTTTGGAGCACATTAAACAGTGTCTGAATCCTATGTTGTTTCCTTTAAGGAGATTGGAATGTTGAATGTGTGAAATACACGGCAGAATACACTTGAAATAGAGAAATAAAAACATTTAGCAGCTTTGGAAAGCCTTACACTTCACTGGCATGTATCATTAAACTCTAAAACATAGTTGAGAAACGATGTTCCTTAGCTTTTCAGGGTCATAACAGTGTGTAGGTAGTTGGTTGTCCATGTTCCCAATGTTTATACCTGGACAAGAAGGCCTAATGTTAGAAACTACAATAAAACATCAGTAATTCTAGGAAAACGAAAATAAATAGATGAGAACTCGCATAGAACATGTACAAAACACTTCTACAACTGAGTTGTTCATGTACAAAAGGTATCTTAGATCCAGGAATTCCTTAATTCCAGTTTAGAGCACATTAAACAGTGTCTGAAACCTATGTTGTTTCCTTTAAGGAGACTAGAATGGTGAATGCGTGAAATACACGGCAGAATGCACATGAAATATAGAAATAAACACATTTAGCCTCTTCGGAAAGCCTTACACTTCACTGAGATGTATCATTAAATTCTAAAACATAGTTGAGAGACAATGTTCCCGAGCATTTCAGGGTCATAACAGTGTTTAGGTAGTTGTTTGTCCATGTTCTCAATGTTTATACCTGGACAAGAAGGCCAAATGTTAGAAACTACAAGAAAACATCAGTAATTCTGGGAAAATGACAATAAATAGATGAGAACTCGCATAGAACAAGTATAAAACACTTCTCCAACTGAGTTGTTCATGTACAAAAGGTATCTTAGATCCAGTAATTCCTTAATTCCAGTTTAGAGCACATTAAACAGTGTCTGAATCCTATGTTGTTTCCTTTAAGGAGATTGGAATGGTAAATGTGTGAAATACACGGCAGAATACACTTGAAATAGAGAAATAAACACATTTAGCCAGTTCAGAAAGCCTTACACTTCACTGAGATGTATCATTAAACTCTAAAACATAGTTGAGAGACAATGTTCCTGAGCTACTCACCGTCATAACAGTGTTTAGGTAGTTGTTTGTTCATGTTCCCAATGTGTATTCCTGGAAAAGGAGGCCTAATGTTAGAAACTACAAGAAAACATCAGTAATTCTGGGAAAATGACAATGAATAGATGAGAACTCGCATAGAACATGTATAAAACATTTCTTCAACTGAGTTGTTCATTTAGAAAACATATCTTAGATCCAGGAATTCCTTAATTCCAGTTTAGAGCACATTAAACAGTGACTGAATCCTATGTTGTTTACTTAAAGGAGCCTAGAATGGTAAATGTGTGAAATACAAGGCAGAATACACTCGAAATAGAGAAATAAACACATTTAGCCGCTTCGGAAAGCCTTACACTTCACTGAGATGTATCATTAAACTCTAAAACATAGTTGAGAAACAATGTTCCCGAGCTTTTCAGGGTCATAACAGTGTTTAGGTAGTTGTTTGTCCATGTTCTCAATGTTTATACCTGGACAAGAAGGCCAAATGTTAGAAACTACAAGAAAATATCAGTTATTCTTGGGAAACGACAATAAATAGATGAGAACTCACATAGAACATGTGTAAAACACTTGTCCAACTGAGTTGTTCCTGTAGAAAATCTATCTTAGATCCAGGAATTCCTTAATTTGAGTTTAGAGGACATTAAACAGTGTATGAATCCTATGTTGTTTTCTTAAAGGAGCCTAGAATGGTAAAAGTGTGAAATACAAGGCAGAATACACTTCAAATAGAGAAATAAACACATTTAGCAGCTTTGGAAAGCCTTATACCTCACTGGCATGTATCATTAAACTCTAAAACATAGTTGAGAGACAATGTTCCCGAGATTTTCAGGGTCAAAACAGTGTGTAGGTAGTTGATTGTCCATGATCCCAATGTTTATACCTGGACAAGAAGGCCTAATGTTAGAAACTACAATAAAACATCAATAATTCTGGGAAAACGACAATCAATAGATGAGAACTCGCATAAAACATGTACAAAACACTTCTCCAACTGAGTTGTTCATATACAAAAGGTATCTTAGATCCAGGAATTCCTTAATTCCAGTTTAGAGCACATTAAACAGTGTCTGAAACCTATGTTGTTTCCTTTAAGGAGACTAGAATGGTGAATGCGTGAAATACACGGCAGAATGCACATGAAATAGAGAAATAAACACATTTAGCCGCTTCGGAAAGCCTTACACTTCACTGAGATGTATCATTAAACTCTAAAACATAGTTGAGAGACAATGTTCCCGAGCATTTCAGGGTCATAACAGTGTTTAGGTAGTTGTTTGTCCATGTTCTCAATGTTTATACCTGGACAAGACGGCCAAATGTTAGAAACTGCAAGAAAACATCAGTAATTCTAGGAAAATGACAATAAATAGATGTGAACTCGCATAGAACATGTATAAAACACTTCTCCAACTTAGTTGTTCATGTACAAAAGGTATCTTAGATCCAGTAATTCCTTAATTCCAGTTTGGAGCACATTAAACAGTGTCTGAATCCTATGTTGTTTCCTTTAAGGAGATTGGAATGGTGAATGTGTGAAATACAGGGCAGAATACACTTGAAATAGAGAAATAAACACATTTAGCAGCTTTGCAAAGCCTTACACTTCACTGGCATGTATCATTAAACTCTAAAACATAGTTGAGAGACAATGTTCCTTAGCTTTTCAGGGTCATAACAGTGTGTAGGTAGTTGGTTGTCCATGTTCCCAATGTTTATACCTGGACAAGAAGGCCTAATGTTAGAAACTACAATAAAACATCAGTAATTCTAGGAAAACGAAAATAAATAGATGAGAACTCGCATAGAACATGTACAAAACACTTCTACAACTGAGTTGTTCATGTACAAAAGGTATCTTAGAACCAGGAATTCCTTAATTCCAGTTTAGAGCACATTAAACAGTGTCTGAAACCTATGTTGTTTCCTTTAAGGAGACTAGAATGGTGAATGCGTGAAATACACGGCAGAATGCACATGAAATATAGAAATAAACACATTTAGCCGCTTCGGAAAGCCTTACACTTCACTGAGATGTATCATTAAATTCTAAAACATAGTTGAGAGACAATGTTCCCAAGCATTTCAGGGTCATAACAGTGTTTAGGTAGTTGTTTGTCCATGTTCTCAATGTTTATACCTGGACAAGTAGGCCAAATGTTAGAAACTACAAGAAAACATCAGTAATTCTGGGAAAATGACAATAAATAGATGAGAACTCGCATAGAACATGTATAAAACACTTCTCCAACTGAGTTGTTCATGTACAAAAGGTATCTTAGATCCAGTAATTCCTTAATTCCAGTTTAGAGCACATTAAACAGTGTCTGAATCCTATGTTGTTTCCTTTAAGGAGATTGGAATGGTAAATGTGTGAAATACACGGCAGAATACACTTGAAATAGAGAAATAAACACATTTAGCCAGTTCGGAAAGCCTTACACTTCACTGAGATGTATCATTAAACTCTAAAACATAGTTGAGAGACAATGTTCCTGAGCTTCTCAGGGTCATAACAGTGTTTAGGTAGTTGTTTGTTCATGTTCCCAATGTGTATTCCTGGAAAAGGAGGCCTAATGTTAGAAACTACAAGAAAACATCAGTAATTCTGGGAAAATGACAATGAATAGATGAGAACTCGCATAGAACATGTATAAAAGATTTCTTCAACTGAGTTGTTCATTTAGAAAACATATCTTAGATCCAGGAATTCCTTAATTCCAGTTTAGAGCACATTAAACAGTGACTGAATCCTATGTTGTTTACTTAAAGGAGCCTAGAATGGTAAATGTGTGAAATACAAGGCAGAATACACTCGAAATAGAGAAATAAAAACATTTAGCCAGTTCGGAAAGCCTTAAACTTCACTGAGATGTATCATTAAACTCTAAAACATAGTTGAGAGACAATGTTCCCGAACTTTACAGGTTCATAACAGTGTTAGGTAGTTGTTTGTCCATGTTCTCAATGTTTATACCTGGACAAGAAGGCCAAATGTTAGAAACTACAAGAAAACATCAGTAATTCTGGGAAAACGACAATAAATAGATGAGAACTCACATAGAATATGTGTAAAACACTTGTCCAACTGAGTTGTTCCTGTAGAAAACCTATCTTAGATACAGGAATTCCTTAATTTGAGTTTAGAGGACATTAAACAGTGTATGAATCCTATGTTGTTTACTTAAAGGAGTCTAGAATGGTGAATGTGTGAAATACACGGCAGAATACACTTGAAATAGAGAAATAAACACATTTAGCAGCTTTGGAAAGCCTTACACTTCACTGGCATGTATCATTAAACTCTAAAACATAGTTGAGAGACAATGTTCCCGAGCATTTCAGGGTAATAACAGTGTTTAGGTAGTTGTTTGTCCATGTTCTCAATGTTTAAACCTGGACAAGAAGGCCAAATGTTAGAAACTACAAGAAAACATCAGTAATTCTGGGAAAATGAAAATAAATAGATGAGAACTCGCATAGAACATGTATAAAACACTTCTCCAACTGAGTTGTTCATGTACAAAAGGTATCTTAGATCCAGTAATTCCTTAATTCCAGTTTGGAGCACATTAAACAGTGTCTGAATCCTATGTTGTTTCCTTTAAGGAGATTGGAATGTTGAATGTGTGAAATACACGGCAGAATACACTTGAAATAGAGAAATAAAAACATTTAGCAGCTTTGGAAAGCCTTACACTTCACTGGCATGTATCATTAAACTCTAAAACATAGTTGAGAAACGATGTTCCTTAGCTTTTCAGGGTCATAACAGTGTGTAGGTAGTTGGTTGTCCATGTTCCCAATGTTTATACCTGGACAAGAAGGCCTAATGTTAGAAACTACAATAAAACATCAGTAATTCTAGGAAAACGAAAATAAATAGATGAGAACTCGCATAGAACATGTACAAAACACTTCTACAACTGAGTTGTTCATGTACAAAAGGTATCTTAGATCCAGGAATTCCTTAATTCCAGTTTAGAGCACATTAAACAGTGTCTGAAACCTATGTTGTTTCCTTTAAGGAGACTAGAATGGTGAATGCGTGAAATACACGGCAGAATGCACATGAAATAGAGAAATAAACACATTTAGCCGCTTCGGAAAGCCTTACACTTCACTGAGATGTATCATTAAACTCTAAAACATAGTTGAGAGACAATGTTCCCGAGCATTTCAGGGTCATAACAGTGTTTAGGTAGTTGTTTGTCCATGTTCTCAATGTTTATACCTGGACAAGAAGGCCAAATGTTAGAAACTACAATAAAACATCAGTAATTCTAGGAAAACGAAAATAAATAGATGAGAACTCGCATAGAACATGTACAAAACACTTCTACAACAGAGTTGTTCATGTACAAAAGGTATCTTAGAACCAGGAATTCCTTAATTCCAGTTTAGAGCACATTAAACAGTGTCTGAAACCTATGTTGTTTCCTTTAAGGAGACTAGAATGGTGAATGCGTGAAATACACGGCAGAATGCACATGAAATATAGAAATAAACACATTTAGCCGCTTCGGAAAGCCTTACACTTCATTGGCATGTATCATTAAACTCTAAAACATAGTTGAGAGACAATGTTCCCAAGCATTTCAGGGTCATAACAGTGTTTAGGTAGTTGTTTGTCCATGTTCTCAATGTTTATACCTGGACAAGTAGGCCAAATGTTAGAAACTACAAGAAAACATCAGTAATTCTGGGAAAATGACAATAAATAGATGAGAACTCGCATAGAACATGTATAAAACACTTCTCCAACTGAGTTGTTCATGTACAAAAGGTATCTTAGATCCAGTAATTCCTTAATTCCAGTTTAGAGCCCATTAAACAGTGTCTGAATCCTATGTTGTTTCCTTTAAGGAGATTGGAATGGTAAATGTGTGAAATACACGGCAGAATACACTTGAAATAGAGAAATAAACACATTTAGCCAGTTCGGAAAGCCTTACACTTCACTGAGATGTATCATTAAACTCTAAAACATAGTTGAGAGACAATGTTCCTGAGCTTCTCAGGGTCATAACAGTGTTTAGGTAGTTGTTTGTTCATGTTCCCAATGTGTATTCCTGGAAAAGGAGGCCTAATGTTAGAAACTACAAGAAAACATCAGTAATTCTGGGAAAATGACAATGAATAGATGAGAACTCGCATAGAACATGTATAAAAGATTTCTTCAACTGAGTTGTTCATTTAGAAAACATATCTTAGATCCAGGAATTCCTTAATTCCAGTTTAGAGCACATTAAACAGTGACTGAATCCTATGTTGTTTACTTAAAGGAGCCTAGAATGGTAAATGTGTGAAATACAAGGCAGAATACACTCGAAATAGAGAAATAAAAACATTTAGCCAGTTCGGAAAGCCTTAAACTTCACTGAGATGTATCATTAAACTCTAAAACATAGTTGAGAGACAATGTTCCCGAACTTTACAGGTTCATAACAGTGTTAGGTAGTTGTTTGTCCATGTTCTCAATGTTTATACCTGGACAAGAAGGCCAAATGTTAGAAACTACAAGAAAACATCAGTAATTCTGGGAAAACGACAATAAATAGATGAGAACTCACATAGAATATGTGTAAAACACTTGTCCAACTGAGTTGTTCCTGTAGAAAACCTATCTTAGATACAGGAATTCCTTAATTTGAGTTTAGAGGACATTAAACAGTGTATGAATCCTATGTTGTTTACTTAAAGGAGTCTAGAATGGTGAATGTGTGAAATACACGGCAGAATACACTTGAAATAGAGAAATAAACACATTTAGCAGCTTTGGAAAGCCTTACACTTCACTGGCATGTATCATTAAACTCTAAAACATAGTTGAGAGACAATGTTCCCGAGCATTTCAGGGTAATAACAGTGTTTAGGTAGTTGTTTGTCCATGTTCTCAATGTTTAAACCTGGACAAGAAGGCCAAATGTTAGAAACTACAAGAAAACATCAGTAATTCTGGGAAAATGACAATAAATAGATGAGAACTCGCATAGAACATGTATAAAACACTTCTCCAACTGAGTTGTTCATGTACAAAAGGTATCTTAGATCCAGTAATTCCTTAATTCCAGTTTAGAGCCCATTAAACAGTGTCTGAATCCTATGTTGTTTCCTTTAAGGAGATTGGAATGGTAAATGTGTGAAATACACGGCAGAATACACTTGAAATAGAGAAATAAACACATTTAGCCAGTTCGGAAAGCCTTACACTTCACTGAGATGTATCATTAAACTCTAAAACATAGTTGAGAGACAATGTTCCTGAGCTTCTCAGGGTCATAACAGTGTTTAGGTAGTTGTTTGTTCATGTTCCCAATGTGTATTCCTGGAAAAGGAGGCCTAATGTTAGAAACTACAAGAAAACATCAGTAATTCTGGGAAAATGACAATGAATAGATGAGAACTCGCATAGAACATGTATAAAAGATTTCTTCAACTGAGTTGTTCATTTAGAAAACATATCTTAGATCCAGGAATTCCTTAATTCCAGTTTAGAGCACATTAAACAGTGACTGAATCCTATGTTGTTTACTTAAAGGAGCCTAGAATGGTAAATGTGTGAAATACAAGGCAGAATACACTCGAAATAGAGAAATAAAAACATTTAGCCAGTTCGGAAAGCCTTAAACTTCACTGAGATGTATCATTAAACTCTAAAACATAGTTGAGAGACAATGTTCCCGAACTTTACAGGTTCATAACAGTGTTAGGTAGTTGTTTGTCCATGTTCTCAATGTTTATACCTGGACAAGAAGGCCAAATGTTAGAAACTACAAGAAAACATCAGTAATTCTGGGAAAACGACAATAAATAGATGAGAACTCACATAGAATATGTGTAAAACACTTGTCCAACTGAGTTGTTCCTGTAGAAAACCTATCTTAGATACAGGAATTCCTTAATTTGAGTTTAGAGGACATTAAACAGTGTATGAATCCTATGTTGTTTACTTAAAGGAGTCTAGAATGGTGAATGTGTGAAATACACGGCAGAATACACTTGAAATAGAGAAATAAACACATTTAGCAGCTTTGGAAAGCCTTACACTTCACTGGCATGTATCATTAAACTCTAAAACATAGTTGAGAGACAATGTTCCCGAGCATTTCAGGGTAATAACAGTGTTTAGGTAGTTGTTTGTCCATGTTCTCAATGTTTAAACCTGGACAAGAAGGCCAAATGTTAGAAACTACAAGAAAACATCAGTAATTCTGGGAAAATGACAATAAATAGATGAGAACTCGCATAGAACATGTATAAAACACTTCTCCAACTGAGTTGTTCATGTACAAAAGGTATCTTAGATCCAGTAATTCCTTAATTCCAGTTTAGAGCCCATTAAACAGTGTCTGAATCCTATGTTGTTTCCTTTAAGGAGATTGGAATGGTAAATGTGTGAAATACACGGCAGAATACACTTGAAATAGAGAAATAAACACATTTAGCCAGTTCGGAAAGCCTTACACTTCACTGAGATGTATCATTAAACTCTAAAACATAGTTGAGAGACAATGTTCCTGAGCTTCTCAGGGTCATAACAGTGTTTAGGTAGTTGTTTGTTCATGTTCCCAATGTGTATTCCTGGAAAAGGAGGCCTAATGTTAGAAACTACAAGAAAACATCAGTAATTCTGGGAAAATGACAATGAATAGATGAGAACTCGCATAGAACATGTATAAAAGATTTCTTCAACTGAGTTGTTCATTTAGAAAACATATCTTAGATCCAGGAATTCCTTAATTCCAGTTTAGAGCACATTAAACAGTGACTGAATCCTATGTTGTTTACTTAAAGGAGCCTAGAATGGTAAATGTGTGAAATACAAGGCAGAATACACTCGAAATAGAGAAATAAAAACATTTAGCCAGTTCGGAAAGCCTTAAACTTCACTGAGATGTATCATTAAACTCTAAAACATAGTTGAGAGACAATGTTCCCGAACTTTACAGGTTCATAACAGTGTTAGGTAGTTGTTTGTCCATGTTCTCAATGTTTATACCTGGACAAGAAGGCCAAATGTTAGAAACTACAAGAAAACATCAGTAATTCTGGGAAAACGACAATAAATAGATGAGAACTCACATAGAATATGTGTAAAACACTTGTCCAACTGAGTTGTTCCTGTAGAAAACCTATCTTAGATACAGGAATTCCTTAATTTGAGTTTAGAGGACATTAAACAGTGTATGAATCCTATGTTGTTTACTTAAAGGAGTCTAGAATGGTGAATGTGTGAAATACACGGCAGAATACACTTGAAATAGAGAAATAAACACATTTAGCAGCTTTGGAAAGCCTTACACTTCACTGGCATGTATCATTAAACTCTAAAACATAGTTGAGAGACAATGTTCCCGAGCATTTCAGGGTAATAACAGTGTTTAGGTAGTTGTTTGTCCATGTTCTCAATGTTTAAACCTGGACAAGAAGGCCAAATGTTAGAAACTACAAGAAAACATCAGTAATTCTGGGAAAATGACAATAAATAGATGAGAACTCGCATAGAACATGTATAAAACACTTCTCCAACTGAGTTGTTCATGTACAAAAGGTATCTTAGATCCAGTAATTCCTTAATTCCAGTTTGGAGCACATTAAACAGTGTCTGAATCCTATGTTGTTTCCTTTAAGGAGATTGGAATGTTGAATGTGTGAAATACACGGCAGAATACACTTGAAATAGAGAAATAAAAACATTTAGCAGCTTTGGAAAGCCTTACACTTCACTGGCATGTATCATTAAACTCTAAAACATAGTTGAGAAACGATGTTCCTTAGCTTTTCAGGGTCATAACAGTGTGTAGGTAGTTGGTTGTCCATGTTCCCAATGTTTATACCTGGACAAGAAGGCCTAATGTTAGAAACTACAATAAAACATCAGTAATTCTAGGAAAACGAAAATAAATAGATGAGAACTCGCATAGAACATGTACAAAACACTTCTACAACTGAGTTGTTCATGTACAAAAGGTATCTTAGATCCAGGAATTCCTTAATTCCAGTTTAGAGCACATTAAACAGTGTCTGAAACCTATGTTGTTTCCTTTAAGGAGACTAGAATGGTGAATGCGTGAAATACACGGCAGAATGCACATGAAATATAGAAATAAACACATTTAGCCGCTTCGGAAAGCCTTACACTTCACTGGCATGTATCATTAAACTCTAAAACATAGTTGAGAGACAATGTTCCCAAGCATTTCAGGGTCATAACAGTGTTTAGGTAGTTGTTTGTCCATGTTCTCAATGTTTATACCTGGACAAGTAGGCCAAATGTTAGAAACTACAAGAAAACATCAGTAATTCTGGGAAAATGACAATAAATAGATGAGAACTCGCATAGAACATGTATAAAACACTTCTCCAACTGAGTTGTTCATGTACAAAATGTATCTTAGATCCAGTAATTCCTTAATTCCAGTTTAGAGCACATTAAACAGTGTCTGAATCCTATGTTGTTTCCTTTAAGGAGATTGGAATGGTAAATGTGTGAAATACACGGCAGAATACACTTGAAATAGAGAAATAAACACATTTAGCCAGTTCGGAAAGCCTTACACTTCACTGAGATGTATCATTAAACTCTAAAACATAGTTGAGAGACAATGTTCCTGAGCTTCTCAGGGTCATAACAGTGTTTAGGTAGTTGTTTGTTCATGTTCCCAATGTGTATTCCTGGAAAAGGAGGCCTAATGTTAGAAACTACAAGAAAACATCAGTAATTCTGGGAAAATGACAATGAATAGATGAGAACTCGCATAGAACATTTATAAAACATTTCTTCAACTGAGTTGTTCATGAGAAAACTATCTTAGATCCAGGAATTCCTTAATTCCAGTTTAGAGCACATTAAACAGTGACTGAATCCTATGTTGTTTACTTAAAGGAGCCTAGAATGGTAAAAGTGTGAAATACAAGGCAGAATACACTTCAAATAGAGAAATAAACACATTTAGCAGCTTTGGAAAGCCTTATACTTCACTGGCATGTATCATTAAACTCTAAAACATAGTTGAGAGACAATGTTCCCGAGATTTTCAGGGTCAAAACAGTGTGTAGGTAGTTGGTTGTCCATGTTCCCAATGTTTATACCTGGACAAGAAGGCCTAATGTTAGAAACTACAATAAAACATCAGTAATTCTGGGAAAACGACAATCAATAGATGAGAACTCGCATAGAACATATACAAAACACTTCTCCAACTGAGTTGTTCATATACAAAAGGTATCTTAGATCCAGGAATTCATTAATTCCAGTTTAGAGCGCATTAAACAGTTTATGAATCCTATGTTGTTTCCTTTAAGGAGACTAGAATGGTGAATGCGTGAAATACACGGCAGAATGCACATGAAATAGAGAAATAAACACATTTAGCCGCTTCGGAAAGCCTTACACTTCACTGAGATGTATCATTAAACTCTAAAACATAGTTGAGAGACAATGTTCCCGAGCATTTCAGGGTTATAACAGTGTTTAGGTAGTTGTTTGTCCATGTTCTCAATGTTTATACCTGGACAAGAAGGCCAAATGTTAGAAACTACAAGAAAACATCAGTAATTCTGGGAAAATGACAATAAATAGATGAGAACTCGCATAGAACATGTATAAAACACTTCTCCAACTGAGTTGTTCATCTACAAAAGGTATCTTAGATCCAATAATTCCTTAATTCCACTTTGGAGCACATTAAACAGTGTCTGAATCCTATGTTGTTTCCTTTAAGGAGATTGGAATGGTGAATGTGTGAAATACACGGCAGAATACACTTGAAATAGAGAAATAAACACATTTAGCAGCTTTGGAAAGCCTTACACTTCACTGGCATGTATCATTAAACTCTAAAACATAGTTGAGAGACAATGTTCCTTAGCTTTTCAGGGTCATAACAGTGTGTAGGTAGTTGGTTGTCCATGTTCCCAATGTTTATACCTGGACAAGAAGGCCTAATGTTAGAAACTACAATAAAACATCAGTAATTCTAGGAAAACGAAAATAAATAGATGAGAACTTGCATAGAACATGTACAAAACACTTCTACAACTGAGTTGTTCATGTACAAAAGGTATCTTAGATCCAGGAATTCCTTAATTCCAGTTTAGAGCACATTAAACAGTGTCTGAAACCTATGTTGTTTCCTTTAAGGAGACTAGAATGGTGAATGCGTGAAATACACGGCAGAATGCACATGAAATAGAGAAATAAACACATTTAGCCGCTTCGGAAAGCCTTACACTTCACTGAGATGTATCATTAAACTCTAAAACATAGTTGAGAGACAATGTTCCCGAGCATTTCAGGGTCCTAACAGTGTTTAGGTAGTTGTTTGTCCATGTTCTCAATGTTTATACCTGGACAAGAAGGCCAAATGTTAGAAACTACAAGAAAACATCAGTAATTCTGGGAAAATGACAATAAATAGATGAGAACTCGCATAGAACATGTATAAAACACTTCTCCAACTGAGTTGTTCATGTACAAAAGGTATCTTGTATCCAGTAATTCCTTAATTCCAGTTTCGAGCACATTAAACAGTGTCTGAATCCTATGTTGTTTCCTTTAAGGAGATTGGAATGGTAAATGTGTGAAATACACGGCAGAATACACTTGAAATAGAGAAATAAACACATTTAGCCAGTTCGGAAAGCCTTACATTTCACTGAGATGTATCATTAAACTCTAAAACATAGTTGAGAGACAATGTTCCTGAGCTTCTCAGGGTCATAACAGTGTTTAGGTAGTTGTTTGTTCATGTTCCCAATGTGTATTCCTGGAAAAGGAGGCCTAATGTTAGAAACTACAAGAAAACATCAGTAATTCTGGGAAAATGACAATAAATAGATGAGAACTCGCATAGAACATGTATAAAACATTTCTTCAACTGAGTTGTTCCTGTAGAAAATCTATCTTAGATCCAGGAATTCCTTAATTTGAGTTTAGAGGACATTAAACAGTGTATGAATCCTATGTTGTTTACTTAAAGGAGCCTAGAATGGTAAAAGTGTGAAATACAAGGCAGAATACACTTCAAATAGAGAAATAAACACATTTAGCAGCTTTGGAAAGCCTTATACTTCACTGGCATGTATCATTAAACTCTAAAACATAGTTGAGAGACAATGTTCCCGAGATTTTCAGGGTCAAAACAGTGTGTAGGTAGTTGGTTGTCCAGGTTCCCAATGTTTATCCCTGGACAAGAAGGCCTAATGTTAGAAACTACAATAAAACATCAGTAATTCTGGGAAAACGACAATCAATAGATGAGAACTCGCATAGAACATGTACAAAACACTTCACCAACTGAGTTGTTCATATACAAAAGGTATCTTAGATCCAGGAATTCATTAATTCCAGTTTAGAGCACATTAAACAGTTTATGAATCCTATGTTGTTTCCTTTAAGGAGACTAGAATGGTGAATGCGTGAAATACACGGCAGAATGCACTTGAAATAGAGAAATAAACACATTTAGTCGCTTCGGAAAGTCTTACACTTCACTGAGATGTATCATTAAACTCTAAAACATAGTTGAGAGACAATGTTCCCGAGCTTTTCAGGGTCATAACAGTGTTTAGGTAGTTGTTTGTCCATGTTCCCAATGTGTATTCCTGGACAAGAAGGCCTAATGGTAGAAACTACAAGAAAACATCAGTAATTCTGCGAAAATGACAATAAATAGATGAGAACTCGCATAGAACATTTATAAAACATTTCTTCAACTGAGTTGTTCATGAGAAAACTATCTTAGATCCAGGAATTCCTTAATTTGAGTTTAGACGACATTAAACAGTGTATGAATTATATGTTGTTTACTTAAAGGAGCCAAGAATGGTAAATGTGTGAAATACAAGGCAGAATACACTTGAAATAGAGAAATAAACACATTTAGCAGCTTTGGAAAGCCTTACACTTCACTGGCAGGTATCATTAAACTCTAAAACATAGTTGAGAGACAATGTTCCCGAGATTTTTAGGGTCAAAACAGTGTGTAGGTAGTTGGTTGTCCATGTTCCCAATGTTTATACCTGGACAAGAAGGCCTAATGTTAGAAACTACAATAAAACATAGGTAATTCTGGGAAAACGACAATCAATAGATGAGAACTCGCATAGAACATGTACAAAACACTTCTCCAACTGAGTTGTTCATATACAAAAGGTATCTTAGATCCAGGAATTCCTTAATTCCAGTTTAGAGCACATTAAACAGTTTATGAATACTATGTTGTTTCCTTTAAGGAGACTAGAATGGTGAATGCGTGAAATACACGGCAGAATGCACTTGACATAGAGAAATAAACACATTTAGTCGCTTCGGAAAGTCTTACACTTCACTGAGATGTATCATTAAACTCTAAAACATAGTTGAGAAACAATGTTCCCGAGCTTTTCGGGGTCATAACAGTGTTTAGGTAGTTGTTTGTCCCATGTTCCCAATGTGTATTACTGGACAAGAAGGCCTAATGTTAGAAACTACAAGAAAACATCAGTAATTCTGGGAAAATGACAATAAATAGATGAGAACTCGCATAGAACATTTATAAAACATTTCTTCAACTGAGTTGTTCATGAGAAAACTATCTTAGATCCAGGAATTTCTTAATTTGAGTTTAGACGACATTAAACAGTGTATGAATCCTATGTTGTTTACTTAAAAGGAGCCAAGAATGGTAAATGTGTGAAATACAAGCAGAATACACTTGAAATAGAGAAATAAACACATTTAGCAGCTTTGGAAAGCCTTATACTTCACTGGCATGTATCATTAAAGTCTAAAACATAGTTGAGAGACAATGTTCCCAAGATTTTCAGGGTCATAACAGTGTTTAGGTAGTTGTTTGTCCATGTTCCCAATGTGTATTACTGGACAGAAGGCCTAATGTTAGAAACTACAATAAAACATCAGTAATTCTGGGAAAACGAAAATAAATAGATGAGAACTCGCATAGAACAATGTACAAAAGACTTCTCCAACTGAGTTGTTCCTGTAGAAAAGTTTATCTTATATCCAGAAATTCCTTAATTCGAGTTTAGAGCACATTAAACAGTGTATGATTCCTATGTTGTTTCGTTTAAGGAGACTAGAATGGTGAATGTGTGAAATACACGGCAGAATACACTTGAAATAGAGAAAAAAACACATTTATACACTTCGGAATGCCTTACACTTCACTGAGATATATCATTAAACTCTAAAACATAGTTGAGAGACAATGTTCCTGAGCTTCTCACCGTTATAACAGTGTTTAGGTAGTTGTTTGTTCATGTTCCCAATGTGTATTTCCTGGACAAGAAGGCCTAATGTTAGAAACTACAAGAAAACATCAGTAATTCTGGGAAAATGACAATAAATAGATGAGAACTCGCATAGAACATGTACAAAACACTTCTCCAACTGAGTTGTTCATATACAAAAGGTATCTTAGATCCAGGAATTCATTAATTCCAGTTTAGAGCGCATTAAACAGTTTATGAATCCTATGTTGTTTCCTTTAAGGAGACTAGAATGGTGAATGCGTGAAATACATGGCAGAATGCACTTCAAATAGAGAAATAAAAACATTTAGCCAGTTCGGAAAGCCTTAAACTTCACTGAGATGTATCATTAAACTCCTAAAACATAGTTGAGAGACAATGTTCCCGAACTTTTGAGGTTCATAACCGTGTTTAGGTAGTTGTTTGTCCATGTTCTCAATGTTTATACCTGGACAAGAAGGCCAAAATGTTAGAAACTACAAGAAAACATCAGTAATTCTGGGAAAACGACAATAAATAGATGAGAACTCACATAGAACATGTGTAAAACACTTGTCCAACTGAGTTGTTCCTGTAGAAAACCTATCTTAGATACAGGAATTCCTTAATTTTGAGTTTAGAGGACATTAAACAGTGTATGAATCCTATGTTGTTTACTTAAAGGAGTCTAGAATGGGTGAATATGTGAAAATACACGGCAGAATACACTTGAAATAGAGAAATAAACACATTTAGCAGCTTTGGAAAGCCTTACACTTCACTGGCATGTATCATTTAAACTCTAAAACATAGTTGAGAGACAATGTTCTTAGCTTTTTCAGGGTCATAACAGTGTGTAGGTAGTTGGTTGTCCATGTTACCAAGTGTTATACTGGACAAGAAGGCCTAATGTTAGAAACTACAAGAAAACATCAGTAATTCTGGGGAAAATGACAATGAATAGATGAGAACTCGCATAGAACATGTACAAAACACTTCTCCAACTGAGTTGTTCATATACAAAAGGTATCTTAGATCCAGGAATTCATTAATTCCAGTTTAGAGCGCATTAAACAGTTTATGAATCCTATGTTGTTTCCTTTAAGGAGACTAGAATGGTGAATGCGTGAAATTACATGGCAGAATGCACTTCAAATAGAGAAATAAAAAACATTTAGCCAGTTCGGAAAGCCTTAAACTTCACTGAGATGTATCATTAAACTCTAAAACATAGTTGAGAGACAATTGTTCCTTAGCTTTTCAGGGTCATAACAGTGTGTAGGTAGTTGGTTGTCCATGTTTCCAATGTTTATACCTGGACAAGAAGGCCTAATGTTAGAAACTACAATAAAACATCAGTAATTCTAGGAAAACGAAAATAAATAGATGAGAACTCGCATAGAACATGTACAAAACACTTCTACAACTGAGTTGTTCATGTACAAAAGGTAATTTAGATCCAGGAATTCCTTAATTCCAGTTTAGAGCACATTAAACAGTGTCTGAATCCTATGTTGTTTCCTTTAAGGAGACTAGAATGGTGAATGCGTGAAATATACGGCGAATGCACATGAAATAGAGAAATAAACACATTTAGCCGCTTCGGAAAGCCTTACACTTCACTGAGATGTATCATTAAACTCTAAAACATAGTTGAGAGACAATGTTCCTGAGCTTTTCAGGGTCATAACAGTGTTTAGGTAGTTGTTTGTCCATGTTCTCAATGTTTATGCCTGGACAAGAAGGCCAAATGTTAGAAACTACAAGAAAACTTCAGTAATTCTGGGAAAACGACAATAAATAGATGAGAACTCAACATAGAACATGTGTAAAACACTTGTTCAACTGAGTTGTTCCTGTAGAAAAACCTATCTTAGATACAGGAATTCCTTAATTTGAGTTTAGAGGACATTAAAAAGTGTATGGAATCCTATGTTGTTTACTTAAAGGAGACCTATAATGGTGAATGCGTGAAATAACACGGCAGAATGCACATGAAATAGAGAAATAAACACATTTAGCCACTTCGAAAGCCTTACACTTCACTGAGATGTACTCATTAAACTATAAAACATAGTTGAGAGACAATGTACCCGGTCATAACAGTGTTTAGGTAGTTGTTTGTCCATGTTCTCAATGTTTATACCTGGACAAGAAGGCCAAATGTTAGAAACTAGAAGAAAACATCAGTAATTCTGGGAAAATGACAATAAATAGATGAGAACTCGCATAGAAACATGTATAAAAGACTTCTCCAACTGAGTTGTTCATGTACAAAAGGTATCTTAGATCTAGTAATTCCTTAATTCCAGTTTGGAGCACATTAAACAGTGTCTGAATCCTATGTTGTTTCCTTTAAGGAGACTAGAATGGTGAATGCGTGAAATATACGGCAGAATGCACATGAAATAGAGAAATAAACACATTTAGCCGCTTCGAAAAGCCTTACACTTCACTGAGATGTATCATTAAACTCTAAAACATAGTTGAGAGACAATGTTCCTGAGCTTCTCAGGGTCATAACAGTGTTTAGGTAGTTGTTTGTTCATGTTCCCAATGTGTATTCCTGGAAAAGGAGGCCTAATGTTAGAAACTACAAGAAAACATCAGTAATTCTGTGAAAATGACAATAAATAGATGAAAACTCGCATAGAACATGTATAAAACATTTCTTCAACTGAGTTGTTCATTTAGAAAACATATCTTAGATCCAGGAATTCCTTAATTCCAGTTTAGAGCACATTAAACAGTGTCTGAATCCTATGTTGTTTACTTAAATTAGCCTAGAATGGTAAATGTGTGAAATACATGGCAGAATACACTCGAAATAGAGAAATAAACACATTTAGCAGCTTCGGAAAGCCTTACACTTCACTGAGATGTATCATTAAACTCTAAAACATAGTTGAGAGACAATGTTCCCGAGCTTTTCAGGGTCATAACAGTGTTAGGTAGTTGTTTGTCCATGTTCTCAATGTTTATACCTGGACAAGAAGGCCAAATGTTAGAAACTACAAGAAAACATCAGTAATTCTGGGAAAACGACAATAAATAGATGAGAACTCACATAGAACATGTGTAAAACACTTGTCCAACTGAGTTGTTCCTGTAGAAAACCTATCTTAGATCCAGGAATTCCTTAATTTGAGTTTAGAGCACATTAAACAGTGTATGAATCCTATGTTGTTTACTTAAAGGAGCCTAGAATGGTACAAGTGTGAAATACAAGGCAGAATACACTTGAAATAGAGAAATAAACACATTTAGCAGCTTTGGGAAGCCTTAGACTTCACTGACATGTATCATTAACCTCAAAAACATAGTTGAGAGAAAATGTTCCTGAGGTTTTCAGGTTCCTAACAGTGTTTAGGTAGTGGTTTGTCCATGTTCCCAATGTTTATACCTGGACAAGAAGGTCTAATGTTAGAAACTACAAGAAAACGAGAAATTCTGGGAAAGCGACAATCAATAGATGAGAACTCGCATAGAAACCTGTACAAAACACTTCTCCAACTGAGTTGTTCATGTACAAAAGTTATCTTAGATCCAGGAATTCCTTAATTCCTGTTTAGAGCACATTAAACAGTGTATGAATCCTATGTTGTTTCCTTTAAGGAGACTAGAATGGTGAATGCGTTAATACACTGCAGAATGCACTTGAAATAGAGAAATAAACACATTTAGCCGCTTCGGAGAGCCTTACAGTTCACTGACATGTATCATTAAACTCTAAAACATAGTTGAGAGACAATGTTCCCGAGGTTTTCAGGTTCCTAACAGTGTTTAGGTAGTTGTTTGTCCATGGTCTCAATGTTTATACCTGGACAAGAAGGCCAAATGTTAGAAACGACAAGAAAACATCAGTAATTCTGGGAAAATGACAATAAATAGATGAGAACTCACATAGAACATGTGTAAAACACTTGTCCAACTGAGTTGTTCCTGTATAAAACTTATTCTTAGATCCAAGAATTCCCTAAATTTAATTTAGACGACATTAAACAGTGTCTGAATCCTATGTTGTTTCCTTTAAGGAGATTGGAATGGTGAATGTGTGAAATACACGGCAGAATACACTTGAAATAGAGAAATAAACACATTTAGCCAGTTCGGAAAGCCTTACACTTCACTGAGATGTATCATTAAACTCTAAAACATAGTTGAGAGACAATGTTCCCGAACTTTACAGGTTCATAACAGTGTTTAGGTAGTTGTTTGTCTATGTTCTCAATGTTTATACCTAGACAAGAAGGCCAAATGTTAGAAACTACAAGAAAACATCAGTAATTCTGGGAAAATGACAATAAATAGATGAGAACTCACATAGACCATGTGTAAAACACTAGTCCAACTGAGTTGTTCCTGTATAAAACTTATCTTAGATCCAAGAATTCCTAAATTTGATTTAGACGACATTAAACAGTGTATGAATCCTATGTTGTTTACTTAAAGGAGCCTAGAATGGTGAATGTGTGAAATACACGGCAGAATACACTTGAAATAGAGAAATAAACACATTTAGCAGCATTGGAAAGTCTTACACCTCACTGGCATGTATCATTAAACTCTAAAACATAGTTGAGAGACAATGTTCCCGAGCTTTTCAGGGTCATAACAGTGTTTAGGTAGTTGTCTATGTTCCCAATGTATATTCCTGGACAAGAAAGCCTAATGTTAGAAACTACAAGAAAACATCAGTAATTCTGGGAAAATGACAATAAATAGATGAGAACTCACATAGAACATGTGTAAAAAACTTGTCCAACTGGGTTGTTCCTGTAGAAAAACGTATCTTAGTTCCAGGAATTCCTAAATTTGAGTTTAGAGGACATTAAACAGTGTATGAATCCTATGTTGTTTACTTAAAGGAGAATAGAATGGTAAAATGTGTGAAATTCATGGCAGAATAAACTTGAAATAGAGAAATAAACACACTTAGCAACTTTTTAAAGCCTTACACTTCACTGGCATGTATCATTAAACTCTAAAACTTAGTTGAGAGACAATGTTCCCGAGTTTTTCAGGGTCATAACAGTGCGTAGGTAGTTGGTTGTCCACGTTCCCAATGGTTATACCTGGACAAGAAGGCCTTAATGTTAGAAACTACAAGAAAACATCAGTAATTCTGGGAAAATAACAATAAATAGGTGAGAACTCGCATAGAACATGTATAAAACACTTCTTCAACTGAATTGTTCATGTGGAAAATGTATCTTAGATCCAGGAATTCCTTAATTCGAGTTTAGAGCACATTAAACACTGTATGAATCCTATGTTGTTTCCTTTAAGTTGACTACAATGGTGAATGTGTGAAATACACGGCAGAGTGCACTTGAAATAGAGAAAATAAACACATTTAGCAGCTTTGGAAAGCCTTACAGTTCACTGAGATGTATCATTAAACTCTAAAACATAGTTTAGAGACAATGTTCCTGAGGTTTTCAAGTTCATAACAGTGTTTAGGTAGTTGTTTGACATGTTCCTAATGTTTATACCTGGACAAGAAGGCCAAATGGTTAGAAAATACAAGAAAACATCAGTAATTCTGGGAAAATGACAATAAACAGATGAGAACTCACATAGAACATGTGTAAAACACTTGTCCAACTGCGTTGTTCCTGTGCAAAATGTATCTTCCATGAAGGAATTCCTTAATTTGAGTTTAGAGGACATTAAACAGTGTATGAATCCTATGTTGTTTACTTAAAGGGAGCCTAGGATGGTGAATGTGTGAAATACACGGCAGAATACACTTGAAATAGAGAAATAAACACATTTAGCAGCTTTGGAAAGCCTTACAGTTCACTGAGATGTATCATTAACCTCTAAAACATAGTTGAGAAACAAGTTCCCGAGCTTTTCAGGTTCATAACAGTGTTTAAGTAGTCGTTTGTACATGTTCCCTATGTTTGTACCTGGACAAGAAGGCCTAGTGTTAGAAACTACAAGAAAACATCAGTAATTCTGGGAAAATGACAATAAATAGATGAGAACTCACATGGAACATGTGTAAAACACTTGTCCAACTGAGTAGTTCATGTAGAAAACGTTTCTTCGATCCAGGAATTTCTTAATTCGAGTTTAGAGCACATTAAACAGAGTATGAATCCTATGTTGTTTCCTTTAAGGAAACTAGAATGATGATTGTGTGAAATACACGGCAGACTACACTTGAAATAGAGAAATAAACACATTTAGCAGCTTTGGAAAGCCTTACAGTTCACTGAGATGTATCATTAACCTCTAAAACATAGTTGAGAAACAATGTTCCCGAGCTTTTCAGGTTCATAAAAGTGTTTAGGTAGTCATTTGTACATGTTCCCTATGCTTGTACCTGAACAAGAAGGCCTAATGTTAGAAACTACAAGAAAACACCAGTAATTCTGGGAAAATGACAATAAATAGATGAGAACTCACATAGAACATGTGTAAAACACTTGTCCAACTGAGTTGTTCCTGTAGAAAACGTATCTTAGATCAAGGAATTCCTTAATTTGAGTTTAGAGGACATTAAACAGTGTATAAATCCTATGTTGTTTACTTAAAGGAGCCTAGGATGGTGAATGTGTGAAATACACGGCAGAATGCACTTGCAATAGAGAAATAAACACATTTAGCTGCTTTGGAAAGCCTTTCACTTCACTGAGATGTATCACTAAACTCTAAAACATAGTTGAGAGCCAATGTTCCCGAGGTTTTCAGGTTCATAACAGTGTTTAGGTAGTTTTTTGTCCATGTTCCCAATGTTTATACCTCGACAAGTAGGCCTAATGTTAGAAACTACAAGAAAACATCAGTAATCTTGATAAAATTACAATAAATAGATGAGAACTCACATAGAACATGTATATAACACTATCCAACTGGGTTATTCCTGCAGAAAACGTATCTTAGATCCAGGAATTCCTTAATTTGAGTTTAGAGGACATTAAACATTGTATGATTCATATGTTGTTTACTTAATGGAGCCTAGGATGGTGAATGTGTGAAATACACAGCAGAATACACTTGAAATAGAGAAATAAACACATTTCGCAGCTTTGGAAAGCCTTACACTTCACTGAGATGTATCATTATACTCTAAAACATAGTTGAGAGACAATGTTTCCCAGCTTTTCAGGTTCATAACAATGTTTAGGTAGTTGTTTGTCCATATGCCCAATGCTTATACCTGGAAAAGAAGGCCTAATGTTAGAAATTACAAGAAAACATCAGTCATTCTGGGAAAATGACAATAAATAGATGAGAACTCGCATAGAACATGTATAAAACACTTCTTCAACTGAGTTGTTCATATAGAAAACGTATCTTAGATCCAGGAATTCATTAAGTCGTGTTTAGAGCACATTAAACAGAGTATGAATCCTATGTTGTTTCCTTTAAGGTGACTATAATGGTGAATGTGTGAAATACATGGCAGAATAGTCTTTAAACAGAGAAATAAACACATTTCGCAGCTTTGGAAAGCCTTACACTTCACTGAGATGTATCATTAAACTCTAAAACATAGTTGAGAGAAAATGTTCCTGAGGTTTTCAGGTTCATAACAGTGTTTAGGTAGTGGTTTGTCCATGTTCCCAATGTTTATACCTGGAAAAGAATGCCTAATGCTAGAAACTACTAGAAAACATCAGTAATACTGGGAAAAATGTCAATAAATAGATGAGAAATCACATAGAACATGTATTAAACACTCCTCCAACTGAGTTGTTCCTGTAGAAAACGTGTCCTAGATCCAGGAATTCCTTAATTTGAGTTTAGAGGACATTAAACAGTGTATAAATCCTATGTTGTTTACTTAAAGGAGCCAAGAATGGTGAATTTGTGAAATACACGGCAGAATACACTTGAAATAGAGAAATAAACACATTTAGCAGCTTTGGAAAGGCTTACACTTCACTGAGATGTATCACTAAACTCTAAAACATAGTTGAGAGACAATGTTCCCGAGGTTTTCAGGTTCATAACAGTGTTTAGGTAGTTGTTTGTCCATGTTCCCAATGTTTATACCTGGACAAGAAGGACTAATGTTAGAAACTACAAGAGAACATCAGTACTTCTGGGAAAATGACAATAAATAGATGAGAACTCACATAGAACATGTGTAAAACACTTGTCCAACTGAGTAGTTCATGTAGAAAACGTATCTTAGATCCAGGAATTCCTTAATTCGAGTTTAGAGCACATTAATCAGAGTATGAATCCTATGTTGTTTCCTTTAAGGAGACTAGAATGATAAATGTGTGAAATACACGGCAGACTACATATGAAATAGAGAAATAAACACATTTAGCCCCTTCGGAAAGCCTTACACTTCACTGAGATGTATCATTAAACTCTAAAACATAGTTGAGAGACAATGTTCCCGAGCTTTACAGGTTCATAACAGAGTTTAGGTAGTTGTTTGTCCATGTTCCTAATGTTTATACCTGGACAAGAAGGCCAAATGTTAGAAACTACAAGAAAACATCAGTAATTCTGGGAAAATGACAATAAATAGATGAGAACTCATATAGAACATGTGTAAAACACTTGTCCAACTGCGTTGTTCCCGTGCAAAACGTATCTTAGTTCAAGGAATTCCTTAATTTGAGTTTAGAGGACATTAAACAGTGTAAGAATCCTATGTTGTTTACTTAAAGGAGCCTAGGATGGTGAATGTGTGAAATACACGGCAGAATACACTTGAAATAGAGAAATAAACACATTTAGCACCTTTGGAAAGCCTTACACTTCACTGAGATGTATCATTATACTCTAAAACATAGTTGAAAGACAATGTTCCCCAGCTTTTCAGGTTCATAACAGTGTTTAGGTAGTTGTTTGTCCATGTGCCCAATGCTTATACCTGGACTAGAAAGCCTAACGTTAGAAATTACAAGAAAAGATCAGTAATTCTGGATAAATGACAATAAATAGATGAGAACTCGCATAGAACTTGTATAAAACACTTCTTCAAATGAGTTGGTCATGTAGAAAACGTATCTTAGATGCAGGAATTCCTTTATTCGAGTTTAGAGCACATTACACGGTGTATGAATCCCATGTTTTTCCTTTTAAGGAGACTAGAATGGTGAATGTTTGAAATACATGGCAGAATACACTTGAAATAGGGAAATGATCACATTTAGCAGCTTTGGAAAGCCTTACACTTCATTGAGATGTATCATTAAACGCTAAAACATTAGTGAGAGACAATATTACCAAGGTTTTCAGGTACATAACAGTGTG
Source organism: Pipistrellus nathusii (assembly GCA_963693515.1). Taxonomy (NCBI): domain Eukaryota; kingdom Metazoa; phylum Chordata; class Mammalia; order Chiroptera; family Vespertilionidae; genus Pipistrellus; species Pipistrellus nathusii. The sequence continues at coordinate 163,595 of CAVNZX010000059.1, forward strand.
TAGGTAGTTGTTTGTCCATGTTCCCAATGTTTATACCTGGATAAGAAGGCCTAATGTTAGAAACTACAAGAAAACATCAGTAATTTTGATAAAATTACAATAAATAGATGAGAACTCACATAGAACATGTATATAACACTATCCAACTGGGTTATTCCTGCAGAAAACGTATCTTAGATCCAGGAATTCCTTAATTTGAGTTTAGAGGACATTAAACATTGTATGATTCATATGTTGTTTACTTAATGGAGCCTAGGATGGTGAATGTGTGAAATACACAGCAGAATACACTTGAAATAGAGAAATAAACACATTTCGCAGCTTTGGAAAGCCTTACACTTCACTGAGATGTATCTTTATACTCTAAAACATAGTTGAGAGACAATGTTTCCCAGCTTTTCAGGTTCATAACAATGTTTAGGTAGTTGTTTGTCCATATGCCCAATGCTTATACCTGGAAAAGAAGGCCTAATGTTAGAAATTACAAGAAAACATCAGTCATTCTGGGAAAATGACAATAAATAGATGAGAACTCGCATAGAACATGTATAAAACACTTCTTCAACTGAGTTGTTCATATAGAAAACGTATCTTAGATCCAGGAATTCATTAAGTCATGTTTAGAGCACATTAAACAGAGTATGAATCCTATGTTGTTTCCTTTAAGGTGACTATAATGGTGAATGTGTGAAATACATGGCAGAATACTCTTTAAACAGAGAAATAAACACATTTCGCAGCTTTGGAAAGCCTTACACTTCACTGAGATGTATCATTAAACTCTAAAACATAGTTGAGAGAAAATGTTCCTGAGGTTTTCAGGTTCATAACAGTGTTTAGGTGGTGGTTTGTCCATGTTCCCAATGTTTATACCTGGAAAAGAATGCCTAATGCTAGAAACTACTAGAAAACATCAGTAATACTGGGAAAAATGTCAATAAATAGATGAGAAATCACATAGAACATGTATTAAACACTCCTCCAACTGAGTTGTTCCTGTAGAAAACGTGTCCTAGATCCAGGAATTCCTTAATTTGAGTTTAGAGGACATTAAACAGTGTATAAATCCTATGTTGTTTACTTAAAGGAGCCTAGGATGGTGAATTTGTGAAATACACGGAAGAATACACTTGAAATAGAGAAATAAACACATTTAGCAGCTTTGGAAAGGCTTACACTTCACTGAGATGTATCACTAAACTCTAAAACATAGTTGAGAGACAATGTTCCCGAGGTTTTCAGGTTCATAACAGTGTTTAGGTAGTTGTTTGTCCATGTTCCCAATGTTTATACCTGGACAAGAAGGACTAATGGTAGAAACTACAAGAGAACATCAGTACTTCTGGGAAAATGACAATAAATAGATGAGAACTCACATAGAACATGTGTAAAACACTTGTCCAACTGAGTAGTTCATGTAGAAAACGTATCTTAGATCCAGGAATTCCTTAATTCGAGTTTAGAGCACATTAATCAGAGTATGAATCCTATGTTGTTTCCTATAAGGAGACTAGAATGATAAATGTGTGAAATACACGGCAGACTACACTTGAAATAGAGAAATAAACACATTTAGCCCCCTCGGAAAGCCTTAAACTTCACTGAGATGTATCATTAAACTCTAAAACATAGTTGAGAGACAATGTTCCCGAGCTTTACAGGTTCATAACAGAGTTTAGGTAGTTGTTTGTCCATGTTCCTAATGTTTATACCTGGACAAGAAGGCCAAATGTTAGAAACTACAAGAGAACATCAGTACTTCTGGGAAAATGACAATAAATAGATGAGAACTCACATAGAACATGTGTAAAACACTTGTCCAACTGAGTAGTTCATGTAGAAAACATATCTTAGATCCAGGAATTCCTTAATTCGAGTTTAGAGCACATTAATCAGAGTATGAATCCTATGTTGTTTCCTTTAAGGAGACTAGAATGATAAATGTGTGAAATACACGGCAGACTACACTTGAAATAGAGAAATAAACACATTTAGCCCCTTCGGAAAGCCTTACACTTCACTGAGATGTATCATTAAACTCTAAAACATAGTTGAGAGACAATGTTCCCGAGCTTTACAGGTTCATAACAGAGTTTAGGTAGTTGTTTGTCCATGTTCCTAATGTTTATACCTGGACAAGAAGGCCAAATGTTAGAAACTACAAGAAAACATCAGTAATTCTGGGAAAATGACAATAAATAGATGAGAACTCATATAGAACATGTGTAAAACACTTGTCCAACTGCGTTGTCCCTGTGCAAAACGTATCTTAGTTCAAGGAATTCCTTAATTTGAGTGTAGAGGACATTAAACAGTGTAATAATCCTATGTTGTTTACTTAAAGGAGCCTAGGATTGTGAATGTGTGAAATACACGGCAGAATACACTTGAAATAGAGAAATAAACACATTTAGCAGCTTTGGAAAGCCTTACACTTCACTGAGATGTATCACTAAACTCTAAAACATAGTTGAGAGAAAATGTTCCCGAGATTTTCAGGTTCATAAAAGTGTTGAGGTAGTTGTTTGTCCATATTCCAAATGTTTATACCGGGAAAAGAAGGACTAATGTTAGAATCTACAAGAAAATATCAGTAATTCTGGGAAAATGACAATAAATAGATGAGAACTCACATAGAACATGTGTAAAACACTTGTCCAACTGAGTAGTTTATGTAGAAAACGTATCTTAGGTCCAGGAATTCCTTAATTCGAGTTTAGAGCACATTCAACAGAGTATGAATCCTATGTTGTTTCCTTTAAGGAGATTAGAATGGTGAATGTGTGAAATACACGGCATACTACACTTGAAATAGAGAAATAAACACATTTAGCACCTTTGGAAAGCCTTACACTTCACTGAGATGTATCATTATACTCTAAAACATAGTTGAAAGACAATGTTCCCCAGCATTTCAGGTTCATAACAGTGTTTAGGTAGTTGTTTGTCCATGTGCCCAATGCTTATACCTGGACTAGAAAGCCTAACGTTAGAAATTACAAGAAAACATCCGTAATTCTGGATAAATGACAATAAATAGATGAGAACTCGCATAGAACTTGTATAAAACACTTCTTCAAATGAGTTGGTCATGTAGAAAACGTATCTTAGATGCAGGAATTCCTTTATTCGAGTTTAGAGCACATTACACGGTGTATGAATCCCATGTTTTTCCTTTTAAGGAGACTAGAATGGTGAATGTTTGAAATACATGGCAGAATACACTTGAAATAGGGAAATGATCACATTTAGCAGCTTTGGAAAGCCTTACACTTCATTGAGATGTATCATTAAACGCTAAAACATTAGTGAGAGACAATATTACCAAGGTTTTCAGGTACATAACAGTGTGTAGGTAGTTGTTTGTCCATGTTCCCAATGTTTATACCTGGATAAGAAGGCCTAATGTTAGAAACTACAAGAAAACATCAGTAATTTTGATAAAATTACAATAAATAGATGAGAACTCACATAGAACATGTATATAACACTATCCAACTGGGTTATTCCTGCAGAAAACGTATCTTAGATCCAGGAATTCCTTAATTTGAGTTTAGAGGACATTAAACATTGTATGATTCATATGTTGTTTACTTAATGGAGCCTAGGATGGTGAATGGGTGAAATACACAGCAGAATACACTTGAAATAGAGAAATAAACACATTTCGCAGCTTTGGAAAGCCTTACACTTCACTGAGATGTATCATTATACTCTAAAACATAGTTGAGAGACAATGTTTCCCAGCTTTTCAGGTTCATAACAATGTTTAGGTAGTTGTTTGTCCATATGCCCAATGCTTATACCTGGAAAAGAAGGCCTAATGTTAGAAATTACAAGAAAACATCAGTCATTCTGGGAAAATGACAATAAATAGATTAGAACTCGCATAGAACATGTATAAAACACTTCTTCAACTGAGTTGTTCATATAGAAAACGTATCTTAGATCCAGGAATTCATTAAGTCGTGTTTAGAGCACATTATACAGATTATGAATCCTATGTTGTTTCCTTTAAGGTGACTATAATGGTGAATGTGTGAAATACATGGCAGAATACTCTTTAAACAGAGAAATAAACACATTTCGCAGCTTTGGAAAGCCTTACACTTCACTGAGATGTATCATTAAACTCTAAAACATAGTTGAGAGAAAATGTTCCTGAGGTTTTCAGGTTCATAACAGTGTTTAGGTAGTGGTTTGTCCATGTTCCCAATGTTTATACCTGGAAAAGAATGCCTAATGCTAGAAACTACTAGAAAACATCAGTAATACTGGGAAAAATGTCAATAAATAGATGAGAAATCACATAGAACATGTATTAAACACTCCTCCAACTGAGTTGTTCCTGTAGAAAACGTGTCCTAGATCCAGGAATTCCTTAATTCGAGTTTAGAGCACATTCAACAGAGTATGAATCCTATGTTGTTTCCTTTAAGGAGATTAGAATGGTAAATGTGTGAAATACACGGCATACTACACTTGAAATAGAGAAATAAACACATTTAGCACCTTTGGAAAGCCTTACACTTCACTGAGATGTATCATTATACTCTAAAACATAGTTGAAAGACAATGTTCCCCAGCTTTTCAGGTTCATAACAGTGTTTAGGTAGTTGTTTGTCCATGTGCCCAATGCTTATACCTGGACAAGAAAGCCTAACGTTAGAAATTACAAGAAAACATCAGTAATTCTGGATAAATGACAATAAATAGATGAGAACTCGCATAGAACTTGTATAAAACACTTCTTCAAATGAGTTGGTGATGTAGAAAACGTATCTTAGATGCAGGAATTCCTTTATTGGAGTTTAGAGCACATTACACGGTGTATGAATCCCATGTTTTTCCTTTTAAGGAGACTAGAATGGTGAATGTTTGAAATACATGGCAGAATACACTTGAAATAGGGAAATAATCACATTTAGCAGCTTTGGAAAGCCTTACACTTCATTGAGATGTATCATTAAACGCTAAAACATTAGTGAGAGACAATGTTACCAAGGTTTTCAGGTACATAACAGTGTGTAGGTAGTTGTTTGTCCATGTTCCCAATGTTTATACCTGGATAAGAAGGCCTAATGTTAGAAACTACAAGAAAACATCAGTAATTTTGATAAAATTACAATAAATAGATGAGAACTCACATAGAACAAGTACATAACACTATCCAACTGGGTTATTCCTGCAGAAAACGTATCTTAGATCCAGGAATTCCTTAATTTGAGTTTAGAGGACATTAAACATTGTATGATTCATATGTTGTTTACTTAATGGAGCCTGGGATGGTGAATGTGTGAAATACACAGCAGAATACACTTGAAATAGAGAAATAAACACATTTAGCAGCTTTGGAAAGCCTTACACTTCACTGAGATGTATCACTAAACTCTAAAACATAGTTGAGAGACAATGTTCCCGAGGTTTTCAGGTTCATAACAGTGTTTAGGTAGTTGTTTGTCCATGTTCCCAATGTTTATACCTGGACAAGAAGGACTAATGTTAGAAACTACAAGAGAACATCAGTACTTCTGGGAAAATGACAATAAATAGATGAGAACTCACATAGAACATGTGTAAAACACTTGTCCAACTGAGTAGTTCATGTAGAAAACGTATCTTAGATCCATGATTTCCTTAATTCGAGTTTAGAGCACATTAATCAGAGTATGAATCCTATGTTGTTTCCTTTAAGGAGACTAGAATGATAAATGTGTGAAATACACGGCAGACTACACTTGAAATAGAGAAATAAACACATTTAGCCCCTTCGGAAAGCCTTACACTTCACTGAGATGTATCATTAAACTCTAAAACATAGTTGAGAGACAATGTTCCCGAGCTTTACAGGTTCATAACAGAGTTTAGGTAGTTGTTTGTCCATGTTCCTAATGTTTATACCTGGACAAGAAGGCCAAATGTTAGAAACTACAAGAAAACATCAGTAATTCTGGGAAAATGACAATAAATAGGTGAGAACTCATATAGAACATGTGTAAAACACTTGTCCAACTGCGTTGTTCCTGTGCAAAACGTATCTTAGTTCAAGGAATTCCTTAATTTGAGTTTAGAGGACATTAAACAGTGTAAGAATCCTATGTTGTTTACTTAAAGGAGCCTAGGATGGTGAATGTGTGAAATACACGGCAGAATACACTTGAAATAGAGAAATAAACACATTTAGCAGCTTTGGAAAGCCTTACACTTCACTGAGATGTATCACTAAACTCTAAAACATAGTTGAGAGACAATGTTCCCGAGGTTTTCAGGTTCATCACAGTGTTGAGGTAGTTGTTTGTCCATATTCCAAATGTTTATACCGGGAAAAGAAGGACTAATGTTAGAATCTACAAGAAAATATCAGTAATTCTGGGAAAATGACAATAAATAGATGAGAACTCACATAGAACATGTGTAAAACACTTGTCCAACTGAGTAGTTTATGTAGAAAACGTATCTTAGATCCAGGAATTCCTTAATTCGAGTTTAGAGCACATTCAACAGAGTATGAATCCTATGTTGTTTCCTTTAAGGAGATTAGAATGGTGAATGTGTGAAATACACGGCATACTACACTTGAAATAGAGAAATAAACACATTAGGCCCTTCGGAAAGCCTTACACTTCACTGAGATGTATCATTATAATCTAAAACATAGTTGAAAGACAATGTTCCCCAGCTTTTCAGGTTCATAACATTGTTTAGGTAGTTGTTTGTCCATGTGCCCAATGCTTATACCTGGACTAGAAAGCCTAACGTTAGAAATTACAAGAAAACATCAGTAATTCTGGATAAATGACAATAAATAGATGAGAACTCGCATAGAACTTGTATAAAACACTTCTTCAAATGAGTTGGTCATGTAGAAAACGTATCTTAGATGCAGGAATTCCTTTATTGGAGTTTAGAGCACATTACACGGTGTATGAATCCCATGTTTTTCCTTTTAAGGAGACTAGAATGGTGAATGTTTGAAATACATGGCAGAATACACTTGAAATAGGGAAATAATCACATTTAGCAGCCTTGGAAAGCCTTACACTTCATTGAGATGTATCATTAAACGCTAAAACATAAGTGAGAGACAATGTTACCAAGGTTTTCAGGTACATAACGGTGTGTAGGTAGTTGTTTGTCCATGTTCCCAATGTTTATACCTGTATAAGAAGGCCAAATATTAGAAACTACAAGAAAACATCAGTAATTCTGGGAAAATGACAATAAATAGATGAGAACCCACATGGAACATGTGTAAAACACTTGTCCAACTGAGTTGTTCCTGTGGAAAACGTATCTTAGATCAAGGAATTCCTTAATTTGAGTTTAGAGGACATTAAACAGTGTATAAATCCTATGTTGTTTACTTAACGGAGCCTAGGATGGTGAATTTGTGAAATACACGGCAGAATACACTTGAAATAGAGAAATAAACACATTTAGCAGCTTTGGAAAGCCTTACACTTCACTGAGATGTATCACTAAACGCGAAAACATAGTTGAGAGACAATGTTCCCGAGGTTTTCAGGTTCATAACAGTGTTTAGGTATTTGTTTGTCCATGTTCCCAATGTTTATACCTGGACAAGAAGGACTAATGTTAGAAACTACAAGAAAACATCAGTACTTCTGGGAAAATGACAATAAATAGATGAGAACTCACATAGAACATGTGTAAAACACTTGTCCAACTGAGTAGTTCATGTAGAAAACGTATCTTAGATCCAGGAATTCCTTAATTCGAGTTTAGAGCACATTAATCAGAGTATGAATCCTATGTTGTTTCCTTTAAGGAGACTAGAATGATAAATGTGTGAAATACACGGCAGACTACACTTGAAATAGAGAAATAAACACATTTAGCCCCTTCGGAAAGCCTTACACTTCACTGAGATGTATCATTAAACTCTAAAACATAGTTGAGAGACAATGTTCCCGAGCTTTACAGGTTCATAACAGAGTTTAGGTAGTTGTTTGTCCATGTTCCTAATGTTTATACCTGGACAAGAAGGACTAATGTTAGAAACTACAAGAAAACATCAGTAATTCTGGGAAAATGACAATAAATAGATGAGAACTCACATAGAACATGTGTAAAACACTTGTCCAACTGAGTAGTTCATGTAGAAAACGTATCTTAGATACAGGAATTCCTTAATTCGAGTTTAGAGCACATTAAACAGAGTATGAATCCTATGTTGTTTCCTTTAAGGAGACTAGAATGGTGAATGTGTGAAATACGCGGCAGAATACACTTCAAATAGAGAAATAAACACATTTAGCAGCTTTGGAAAGCCTTACAGTTCACTGAGATGTATCATTAACCTCTAAAACATAGTTGAGAAACAATGTTCCCGAGCTTTTCAGGTTCATAACAGTGTTTAGGTAGTCGTTTGTACATGTTCACTATGTTTGTACCTGGACAAGAAGGCCTAATGTTAGAAACTACAAGAAAACATCAGTAATTCTGGGAAAATGACAATAAATAGATGAGAACTCACATAGAACATGTGTAAAACACTTGTCCAACTGAGTAGTTCCTGTAGAAAACGTATCTTAGATACAGGAATTCCTTAATTCGAGTTTAGAGCACATTAAACAGAGTATGAATCCTATGTTGTTTCCTTTAAGGAGACTAAAATGGTGAATGCGTGAAATACATGGCAGAATACACTTGAAATAGAGAAATAAACACATTTAGCCGCTTCAGAAAGCCTTACACTTCATTGAGATGTATCATTAAACTCTAAAACATAGTTGAGAGACAATGTTCCCGAGCTTTACAGGTTCATAACAGAGTTTAGGTAGTTGTTTGTCCATGTTCCTAATGTTTATACCTGGACAAGAAGGCCAAATGTCAGAAACTACAAGAAAACATCAGTAATTCTGGGAAAATGAAAATAAATAGATGAGAACTCATATAGAACATGTGTAAAACACTTGTCCAACTGCGTTGTTCCTGTGCAAAACGTATCTTAGTTCAAGGAATTCCTTAATTTGAGTTTAGAGTATATTAAACAGTGTAAGAATCCTATGTTGTTTACTAAAAGGAGCCTAGGATGGTGAATGTGTGAAATACACGGCAGAATACACTTGAAATAGAGAAATAAACACATTTAGCAGCTTTGGAAAGCCTTACACTTCACTGAGATGTATCACTAAACTCTAAAACATAGTTGAGAGACAATGTTCCCGAGGTTTTCAGGTTCATAAAAGTGTTGAGGTAGTTGTTTGTCCATATTCCAAATGTTTATACCGGGAAAAGAAGGACTAATGTTAGAATCTACAAGAATATATCAGTAATTCTGGGAAAATGACAATAAATAGATGAGAACTCACATAGAACATGTGTAAAACACTTGTCCAACTGAGTAGTTTATGTAGAAAACGTATCTTAGATCCAGGAATTCCTTAATTCGAGTTTAGAGCATATTAAACATAGTATGAATCCTATGTTGTTTCCTTTAAGGAGATTAGAATGGTGAATGTGTGAAATACACGGCATACTACACTTGAAATAGAGAAATAAACACATTTAGCACCTTTGGAAAGCCTTACACTTCACTGAGATGTATCATTATACTCTAAAACATAGTTGAGAGACAATGTTCCCCAGCTTTTCAGGTTCATAACAGTGTTTAGGTAGTTTTTTGTCCATGTGCCCAATGCTTATACCTGGACAAGAAAGCCTAACGTTAGAAATTACAAGAAAACATCCGTAATTCTGGATAAATGACAATAAATAGATGAGAACTCGCATAGAACTTGTATAAAACACTTCTTCAAATGAGTTGGTCATGTAGAAAATGTATCTTAGATGCAGGAATTCCTTTATTCGAGTTTAGAGCACATTACACGGTGTATGAATCCCATGTTTTTCCTTTTAAGGAGACTAGAATGGTGAATGTTTGAAATACATGGCAGAATACACTTGAAATTGGGAAATAATCACATTTAGCAGCTTTGGAAAGCCTTACACTTCATTGAGATGTATCATTAAACGCTAAAACATTAGTGAGAGACAATGTTACCAAGGTTTTCAGGTACATAACAGTGTGTAGGTAGTTGTTTGTCCATGTTCCCAATGTTTATACCTGGATAAGAAGGCCTAATGTTAGAAACTACAAGAAAACATCAGTAATTTTGATAAAATTACAATAAATAGATGAGAACTCACATAGAACAAGTACATAACACTATCCAACTGGGTTATTCCTGCAGAAAACGTATCTTAGATCCAGGAATTCCTTAATTTGAGTTTAGAGGACATTAAACATTGTATGATTCATATGTTGTTTACTTAATGGAGCCTAGGATGGTGAATGTGTGAAATACACAGCAGAATACACTTGAAATAGAGAAATAAACACATTTAGCAGCTTTGGAAAGCCTTACACTTCACTGAGATGTATCACTAAACTCTAAAACATAGTTGAGAGACAATGTTCCCGAGGTTTTCAGGTTCATAACAGTGTTTAGGTAGTTGTTTGTCCATGTTCCCAATGTTTATACCTGGACAAGAAGGACTAATGTTAGAAACTACAAGAGAACATCAGTACTTCTGGGAAAATGACAATAAATAGATGAGAACTCACATAGAACATGTGTAAAACACTTGTCCAACTGAGTAGTTCATGTAGAAAACGTATCTTAGATCCATGATTTCCTTAATTCGAGTTTAGAGCACATTAATCAGAGTATGAATCCTATGTTGTTTCCTTTAAGGAGACTAGAATGATAAATGTGTGAAATACACGGCAGACTACACTTGAAATAGAGAAATAAACACATTTAGCCCCTTCGGAAAGCCTTACACTTCACTGAGATGTATCATTAAACTCTAAAACATAGTTGAGAGACAATGTTCCCGAGCTTTACAGGTTCATAACAGAGTTTAGGTAGTTGTTTGTCCATGTTCCTAATGTTTATACCTGGACAAGAAGGCCAAATGTTAGAAACTACAAGAAAACATCAGTAATTCTGGGAAAATGACAATAAATAGGTGAGAACTCATATAGAACATGTGTAAAACACTTGTCCAACTGCGTTGTTCCTGTGCAAAACGTATCTTAGTTCAAGGAATTCCTTAATTTGAGTTTAGAGGACATTAAACAGTGTAAGAATCCTATGTTGTTTACTTAAAGGAGCCTAGGATGGTGAATGTGTGAAATACACGGCAGAATACACTTGAAATAGAGAAATAAACACATTTAGCAGCTTTGGAAAGCCTTACACTTCACTGAGATGTATCACTAAACTCTAAAACATAGTTGAGAGACAATGTTCCCGAGGTTTTCAGGTTCATCACAGTGTTGAGGTAGTTGTTTGTCCATATTCCAAATGTTTATACCGGGAAAAGAAGGACTAATGTTAGAATCTACAGGAAAATATCAGTAATTCTGGGAAAATGACAATAAATAGATGAGAACTCACATAGAACATGTGTAAAACACTTGTCCAACTGAGTAGTTTATGTAGAAAACGTATCTTAGATCCAGGAATTCCTTAATTCGAGTTTAGAGCACATTCAACAGAGTATGAATCCTATGTTGTTTCCTTTAAGGAGATTAGAATGGTGAATGTGTGAAATACACGGCATACTACACTTGAAATAGAGAAATAAACACATTAGGCCCTTCGGAAAGCCTTACACTTCACTGAGATGTATCATTATAATCTAAAACATAGTTGAAAGACAATGTTCCCCAGCTTTTCAGGTTCATAACATTGTTTAGGTAGTTGTTTGTCCATGTGCCCAATGCTTATACCTGGACTAGAAAGCCTAACGTTAGAAATTACAAGAAAACATCAGTAATTCTGGATAAATGACAATAAATAGATGAGAACTCGCATAGAACTTGTATAAAACACTTCTTCAAATGAGTTGGTCATGTAGAAAACGTATCTTAGATGCAGGAATTCCTTTATTGGAGTTTAGAGCACATTACACGGTGTATGAATCCCATGTTTTTCCTTTTAAGGAGACTAGAATGGTGAATGTTTGAAATACATGGCAGAATACACTTGAAATAGGGAAATAATCACATTTAGCAGCCTTGGAAAGCCTTACACTTCATTGAGATGTATCACTAAACGCGAAAACATAGTTGAGAGACAATGTTCCCGAGGTTTTCAGGTTCATAACAGTGTTTAGGTATTTGTTTGTCCATGTTCCCAATGTTTATACCTGGACAAGAAGGACTAATGTTAGAAACTACAAGAAAACATCAGTACTTCTGGGAAAATGACAATAAATAGATGAGAACTCACATAGAACATGTGTAAAACACTTGTCCAACTGAGTAGTTCATGTAGAAAACGTATCTTAGATCCAGGAATTCCTTAATTCGAGTTTAGAGCACATTAATCAGAGTATGAATCCTATGTTGTTTCCTTTAAGGAGACTAGAATGATAAATGTGTGAAATACACGGCAGACTACACTTGAAATAGAGAAATAAACACATTTAGCCCCTTCGGAAAGCCTTACACTTCACTGAGATGTATCATTAAACTCTAAAACATAGTTGAGAGACAATGTTCCCGAGCTTTACAGGTTCATAACAGAGTTTAGGTAGTTGTTTGTCCATGTTCCTAATGTTTATACCTGGACAAGAAGGACTAATGTTAGAAACTACAAGAAAACATCAGTAATTCTGGGAAAATGACAATAAATAGATGAGAACTCACATAGAACATGTGTAAAACACTTGTCCAACTGAGTAGTTCATGTAGAAAACGTATCTTAGATACAGGAATTCCTTAATTCGAGTTTAGAGCACATTAAACAGAGTATGAATCCTATGTTGTTTCCTTTAAGGAGACTAGAATGGTGAATGTGTGAAATACGCGGCAGAATACACTTCAAATAGAGAAATAAACACATTTAGCAGCTTTGGAAAGCCTTACAGTTCACTGAGATGTATCATTAACCTCTAAAACATAGTTGAGAAACAATGTTCCCGAGCTTTTCAGGTTCATAACAGTGTTTAGGTAGTCGTTTGTACATGTTCACTATGTTTGTACCTGGACAAGAAGGCCTAATGTTAGAAACTACAAGAAAACATCAGTAATTCTGGGAAAATGACAATAAATAGATGAGAACTCACATAGAACATGTGTAAAACACTTGTCCAACTGAGTAGTTCCTGTAGAAAACGTATCTTAGATACAGGAATTCCTTAATTCGAGTTTAGAGCACATTAAACAGAGTATGAATCCTATGTTGTTTCCTTTAAGGAGACTAAAATGGTGAATGCGTGAAATACATGGCAGAATACACTTGAAATAGAGAAATAAACACATTTAGCCGCTTCAGAAAGCCTTACACTTCATTGAGATGTATCATTAAACTCTAAAACATAGTTGAGAGACAATGTTCCCGAGCTTTACAGGTTCATAACAGAGTTTAGGTAGTTGTTTGTCCATGTTCCTAATGTTTATACCTGGACAAGAAGGCCAAATGTCAGAAACTACAAGAAAACATCAGTAATTCTGGGAAAATGAAAATAAATAGATGAGAACTCATATAGAACATGTGTAAAACACTTGTCCAACTGCGTTGTTCCTGTGCAAAACGTATCTTAGTTCAAGGAATTCCTTAATTTGAGTTTAGAGTATATTAAACAGTGTAAGAATCCTATGTTGTTTACTAAAAGGAGCCTAGGATGGTGAATGTGTGAAATACACGGCAGAATACACTTGAAATAGAGAAATAAACACATTTAGCAGCTTTGGAAAGCCTTACACTTCACTGAGATGTATCACTAAACTCTAAAACATAGTTGAGAGACAATGTTCCCGAGGTTTTCAGGTTCATAAAAGTGTTGAGGTAGTTGTTTGTCCATATTCCAAATGTTTATACCGGGAAAAGAAGGACTAATGTTAGAATCTACAAGAATATATCAGTAATTCTGGGAAAATGACAATAAATAGATGAGAACTCACATAGAACATGTGTAAAACACTTGTCCAACTGAGTAGTTTATGTAGAAAACGTATCTTAGATCCAGGAATTCCTTAATTCGAGTTTAGAGCATATTAAACATAGTATGAATCCTATGTTGTTTCCTTTAAGGAGATTAGAATGGTGAATGTGTGAAATACACGGCATACTACACTTGAAATAGAGAAATAAACACATTTAGCACCTTTGGAAAGCCTTACACTTCACTGAGATGTATCATTATACTCTAAAACATAGTTGAGAGACAATGTTCCCCAGCTTTTCAGGTTCATAACAGTGTTTAGGTAGTTTTTTGTCCATGTGCCCAATGCTTATACCTGGACAAGAAAGCCTAACGTTAGAAATTACAAGAAAACATCCGTAATTCTGGATAAATGACAATAAATAGATGAGAACTCGCATAGAACTTGTATAAAACACTTCTTCAAATGAGTTGGTCATGTAGAAAACGTATCTTAGATGCAGGAATTCCTTTATTCGAGTTTAGAGCACATTACACGGTGTATGAATCCCATGTTTTTCCTTTTAAGGAGACTAGAATGGTGAATGTTTGAAATACATGGCAGAATACACTTGAAATTGGGAAATAATCACATTTAGCAGCTTTGGAAAGCCTTACACTTCATTGAGATGTATCATTAAACGCTAAAACATTAGTGAGAGACAATGTTACCAAGGTTTTCAGGTACATAACAGTGTGTAGGTAGTTGTTTGTCCATGTTCCCAATGTTTATACCTGGATAAGAAGGCCTAATGTTAGAAACTACAAGAAAACATCAGTAATTTTGATAAAATTACAATAAATAGATGAGAACTCACATAGAACAAGTACATAACACTATCCAACTGGGTTATTCCTGCAGAAAACGTATCTTAGATCCATGAATTCCTTAATTTGAGTTTAGAGGACATTAAACATTGTATGATTCATATGTTGTTTACTTAATGGAGCCTAGGATGGTGAATGTGTGAAATACACAGCAGAATACACTTGAAATAGAGAAATAAACACATTTAGCAGCTTTGGAAAGCCTTAGACTTCACTGAGATGTATCACTAAACTCTAAAACATAGTTGAGAGACAATGTTCCCGAGGTTTTCAGGTTCATAACAGTGTTTAGGTAGTTGTTTGTCCATGTTCCCAATGTTTATACCTGGACAAGAAGGACTAATGTTAGAAACTACAAGAGAACATCAGTACTTCTGGGAAAATGACAATAAATAGATGAGAACTCACATAGAACATGTGTAAAACACTTGTCCAACTGAGTAGTTCATGTAGAAAACGTATCTTAGATCCATGATTTCCTTAATTCGAGTTTAGAGCACATTAATCAGAGTATGAATCCTATGTTGTTTCCTTTAAGGAGACTAGAATGATAAATGTGTGAAATACACGGCAGACTACACTTGAAATAGAGAAATAAACACATTTAGCCCCTTCGGAAAGCCTTACACTTCACTGAGATGTATCATTAAACTCTAAAACATAGTTGAGAGACAATGTTCCCGAGCTTTACAGGTTCATAACAGAGTTTAGGTAGTTGTTTGTCCATGTTCCTAATGTTTATACCTGGACAAGAAGGCCAAATGTTAGAAACTACAAGAAAACATCAGTAATTCTGGGAAAATGACAATAAATAGGTGAGAACTCATATAGAACATGTGTAAAACACTTGTCCAACTGCGTTGTTCCTGTGCAAAACGTATCTTAGTTCAAGGAATTCCTTAATTTGAGTTTAGAGGACATTAAACAGTGTAAGAATCCTATGTTGTTTACTTAAAGGAGCCTAGGATGGTGAATGTGTGAAATACACGGCAGAATACACTTGAAATAGAGAAATAAACACATTTAGCAGCTTTGGAAAGCCTTACACTTCACTGAGATGTATCACTAAACTCTAAAACATAGTTGAGAGACAATGTTCCCGAGGTTTTCAGGTTCATCACAGTGTTGAGGTAGTTGTTTGTCCATATTCCAAATGTTTATACCGGGAAAAGAAGGACTAATGTTAGAATCTACAGGAAAATATCAGTAATTCTGGGAAAATGACAATAAATAGATGAGAACTCACATAGAACATGTGTAAAACACTTGTCCAACTGAGTAGTTTATGTAGAAAACGTATCTTAGATCCAGGAATTCCTTAATTCGAGTTTAGAGCACATTCAACAGAGTATGAATCCTATGTTGTTTCCTTTAAGGAGATTAGAATGGTGAATGTGTGAAATACACGGCATACTACACTTGAAATAGAGAAATAAACACATTTAGCCCCTTCGGAAAGCCTTACACTTCACTGAGATGTATCATTATAATCTAAAACATAGTTGAAAGACAATGTTCCCCAGCTTTTCAGGTTCATAACAGTGTTTAGGTAGTTGTTTGTCCATGTGCCCAATGCTTATACCTGGACTAGAAAGCCTAACGTTAGAAATTACAAGAAAACATCAGTAATTCTGGATAAATGACAATAAATAGATGAGAACTCGCATAGAACTTGTATAAAACACTTCTTCAAATGAGTTGGTCATGTAGAAAACGTATCTTAGATGCAGGAATTCCTTTATTGGAGTTTAGAGCACATTACACGGTGTATGAATCCCATGTTTTTCCTTTTAAGGAGACTAGAATGGTGAATGTTTGAAATACATGGCAGAATACACTTGAAATAGGGAAATAATCACATTTAGCAGCCTTGGAAAGCCTTACACTTCATTGAGATGTATCATTAAACGCTAAAACATAAGTGAGAGACAATGTTACCAAGGTTTTCAGGTACATAACGGTGTGTAGGTAGTTGTTTGTCCATGTTCCCAATGTTTATACCTGTATAAGAAGGCCAAATATTAGAAACTACAAGAAAACATCAGTAATTCTGGGAAAATGACAATAAATAGATGAGAACCCACATGGAACATGTGTAAAACACTTGTCCAACTGAGTTGTTCCTGTGGAAAACGTATCTTAGATCAAGGAATTCCTTAATTTGAGTTTAGAGGACATTAAACAGTGTATAAATCCTATGTTGTTTACTTAACGGAGCCTAGGATGGTGAATTTGTGAAATACACGGCAGAATACACTTGAAATAGAGAAATAAACACATTTAGCAGCTTTGGAAAGCCTTACACTTCACTGAGATGTATCACTAAACGCGAAAACATAGTTGAGAGACAATGTTCCCGAGGTTTTCAGGTTCATAACAGTGTTTAGGTATTTGTTTGTCCATGTTCCCAATGTTTATACCTGGACAAGAAGGACTAATGTTAGAAACTACAAGAAAACATCAGTACTTCTGGGAAAATGACAATAAATAGATGAGAACTCACATAGAACATGTGTAAAACACTTGTCCAACTGAGTAGTTCATGTAGAAAACGTATCTTAGATCCAGGAATTCCTTAATTCGAGTTTAGAGCACATTAATCAGAGTATGAATCCTATGTTGTTTCCTTTAAGGAGACTAGAATGATAAATGTGTGAAATACACGGCAGACTACACTTGAAATAGAGAAATAAACACATTTAGCCCCTTCGGAAAGCCTTACACTTCACTGAGATGTATCATTAAACTCTAAAACATAGTTGAGAGACAATGTTCCCGAGCTTTACAGGTTCATAACAGAGTTTAGGTAGTTGTTTGTCCATGTTCCTAATGTTTATACCTGGACAAGAAGGACTAATGTTAGAAACTACAAGAAAACATCAGTAATTCTGGGAAAATGACAATAAATAGATGAGAACTCACATAGAACATGTGTAAAACACTTGTCCAACTGAGTAGTTCATGTAGAAAACGTATCTTAGATACAGGAATTCCTTAATTCGAGTTTAGAGCACATTAAACAGAGTATGAATCCTATGTTGTTTCCTTTAAGGAGACTAGAATGGTGAATGTGTGAAATACGCGGCAGAATACACTTCAAATAGAGAAATAAACACATTTAGCAGCTTTGGAAAGCCTTACAGTTCACTGAGATGTATCATTAACCTCTAAAACATAGTTGAGAAACAATGTTCCCGAGCTTTTCAGGTTCATAACAGTGTTTAGGTAGTCGTTTGTACATGTTCACTATGTTTGTACCTGGACAAGAAGGCCTAATGTTAGAAACTACAAGAAAACATCAGTAATTCTGGGAAAATGACAATAAATAGATGAGAACTCACATAGAACATGTGTAAAACACTTGTCCAACTGAGTAGTTCCTGTAGAAAACGTATCTTAGATACAGGAATTCCTTAATTCGAGTTTAGAGCACATTAAACAGAGTATGAATCCTATGTTGTTTCCTTTAAGGAGACTAAAATGGTGAATGCGTGAAATACATGGCAGAATACACTTGAAATAGAGAAATAAACACATTTAGCCGCTTCAGAAAGCCTTACACTTCATTGAGATGTATCATTAAACTCTAAAACATAGTTGAGAGACAATGTTCCCGAGCTTTACAGGTTCATAACAGAGTTTAGGTAGTTGTTTGTCCATGTTCCTAATGTTTATACCTGGACAAGAAGGCCAAATGTCAGAAACTACAAGAAAACATCAGTAATTCTGGGAAAATGAAAATAAATAGATGAGAACTCATATAGAACATGTGTAAAACACTTGTCCAACTGCGTTGTTCCTGTGCAAAACGTATCTTAGTTCAAGGAATTCCTTAATTTGAGTTTAGAGTATATTAAACAGTGTAAGAATCCTATGTTGTTTACTAAAAGGAGCCTAGGATGGTGAATGTGTGAAATACACGGCAGAATACACTTGAAATAGAGAAATAAACACATTTAGCAGCTTTGGAAAGCCTTACACTTCACTGAGATGTATCACTAAACTCTAAAACATAGTTGAGAGACAATGTTCCCGAGGTTTTCAGGTTCATAAAAGTGTTGAGGTAGTTGTTTGTCCATATTCCAAATGTTTATACCGGGAAAAGAAGGACTAATGTTAGAATCTACAAGAATATATCAGTAATTCTGGGAAAATGACAATAAATAGATGAGAACTCACATAGAACATGTGTAAAACACTTGTCCAACTGAGTAGTTTATGTAGAAAACGTATCTTAGATCCAGGAATTCCTTAATTCGAGTTTAGAGCATATTAAACATAGTATGAATCCTATGTTGTTTCCTTTAAGGAGATTAGAATGGTGAATGTGTGAAATACACGGCATACTACACTTGAAATAGAGAAATAAACACATTTAGCACCTTTGGAAAGCCTTACACTTCACTGAGATGTATCATTATACTCTAAAACATAGTTGAGAGACAATGTTCCCCAGCTTTTCAGGTTCATAACAGTGTTTAGGTAGTTTTTTGTCCATGTGCCCAATGCTTATACCTGGACAAGAAAGCCTAACGTTAGAAATTACAAGAAAACATCCGTAATTCTGGATAAATGACAATAAATAGATGAGAACTCGCATAGAACTTGTATAAAACACTTCTTCAAATGAGTTGGTCATGTAGAAAACGTATCTTAGATGCAGGAATTCCTTTATTCGAGTTTAGAGCACATTACACGGTGTATGAATCCCATGTTTTTCCTTTTAAGGAGACTAGAATGGTGAATGTTTGAAATACATGGCAGAATACACTTGAAATTGGGAAATAATCACATTTAGCAGCTTTGGAAAGCCTTACACTTCATTGAGATGTATCATTAAACGCTAAAACATAAGTGAGAGACAATGTTACCAAGGTTTTCAGGTACATAACAGTGTGTAGGTAGTTGTTTGTCCATGTTCCCAATGTTTATACCTGGATAAGAAGGCCTAATGTTAGAAACTACAAGAAAACATCAGTAATTTTGATAAAATTACAATAAATAAATGAGAACTCACATAGAACATGTATATAACACTATCCAACTGGGTTATTCCTGCAGAAAACGTATCTTAGATCCAGGAATTCCTTAATTTGAGTTTAGAGGACATTAAACATTGTATGATTCATATGTTGTTTACTTAATGGAGCCTAGAATGGTGAATGTGTGAAATACACAGCAGAATACACTTGAAATAGAGAAATAAACACATTTAGCAGCTTTGGAAAGCCTTACACTTCACTGAGATGTATCACTAAACTCTAAAACATAGTTGAGAGACAATGTTCCCGAGGTTTTCAGGTTCATAACAGTGTTTAGGTAGTTGTTTGTCCATGTTCCCAATGTTTATACCTGGACAAGAAGGACTAATGTTAGAAACTACAAGAGAACATCAGTACTTCTGGGAAAATGACAATAAATAGATGAGAACTCACATAGAACATGTGTAAAACACTTGTCCAACTGAGTAGTTCATGTAGAAAACGTATCTTAGATCCATGATTTCCTTAATTCGAGTTTAGAGCACATTAATCAGAGTATGAATCCTATGTTGTTTCCTTTAAGGAGACTAGAATGATAAATGTGTGAAATACACGGCAGACTACACTTGAAATAGAGAAATAAACACATTTCGCAGCTTTGGAAAGCCTTACACTTCACTGAGATGTATCATTAAACTCTAAAACATAGTTGAGAGACAATGTTCCCGAGCTTTACAGGTTCATAACAGAGTTTAGGTAGTTGTTTGTCCATGTTCCTAATGTTTATACCTGGACAAGAAGGCCAAATGTTAGAAACTACAAGAAAACATCAGTAATTCTGGGAAAATGACAATAAATAGGTGAGAACTCATATAGAACATGTGTAAAACACTTGTCCAACTGCGTTGTTCCTGTGCAAAACGTATCTTAGTTCAAGGAATTCCTTAATTTGAGTTTAGAGGACATTAAACAGTGTAAGAATCCTATGTTGTTTACTTAAAGGAGCCTAGGATGGTGAATGTGTGAAATACACGGCAGAATACACTTGAAATAGAGAAATAAACACATTTAGCAGCTTTGGAAAGCCTTACACTTCACTGAGATGTATCACTAAACTCTAAAACATAGTTGAGAGACAATGTTCCCGAGGTTTTCAGGTTCATCACAGTGTTGAGGTAGTTGTTTGTCCATATTCCAAATGTTTATACCGGGAAAAGAAGGACTAATGTTAGAATCTACAAGAAAATATCAGTAATTCTGGGAAAATGTCAATAAATAGATGAGAACTCACATAGAACATGTGTAAAACACTTGTCCAACTGAGTAGTTTATGTAGAAAACGTATCTTAGATGCAGGAATTCCTTTATTGGAGTTTAGAGCACATTACACGGTGTATGAATCCCATGTTTTTCCTTTTAAGGAGACTAGAATGGTGAATGTTTGAAATACATGGCAGAATACACTTGAAATAGGGAAATAATCACATTTAGCAGCCTTGGAAAGCCTTACACTTCATTGAGATGTATCATTAAACGCTAAAACATAAGTGAGAGACAATGTTACCAAGGTTTTCAGGTACATAACGGTGTGTAGGTAGTTGTTTGTCCATGTTCCCAATGTTTATACCTGTATAAGAAGGCCAAATATTAGAAACTACAAAAAAACATCAGTAATTCTGGGAAAATGACAATAAATAGATGAGAACCCACATGGAACATGTGTAAAACACTTGTCCAACTGAGTTGTTCCTGTGGAAAACGTATCTTAGATCAAGGAATTCCTTAATTTGAGTTTAGAGGACATTAAACAGTGTATAAATCCTATGTTGTTTACTTAACGGAGCCTAGGATGGTGAATTTGTGAAATACACGGCAGAATACACTTGAAATAGAGAAATAAACACATTTAGCAGCTTTGGAAAGCCTTACACTTCACTGAGATGTATCACTAAACGCGAAAACATAGTTGAGAGACAATGTTCCCGAGGTTTTCAGGTTCATAACAGTGTTTAGGTATTTGTTTGTCCATGTTCCCAATGTTTATACCTGGACAAGAAGGACTAATGTTAGAAACTACAAGAAAACATCAGTACTTCTGGGAAAATGACAATAAATAGATGAGAACTCACATAGAACATGTGTAAAACACTTGTCCAACTGAGTAGTTCATGTAGAAAACGTATCTTAGATCCAGGAATTCCTTAATTCGAGTTTAGAGCACATTAATCAGAGTATGAATCCTATGTTGGTTCCTTTAAGGAGACTAGAATGATAAATGTGTGAAATACACGGCAGACTACACTTGAAATAGAGAAATAAACACATTTAGCCCCTTCGGAAAGCCTTACACTTCACTGAGATGTATCATTAAACTCTAAAACATAGTTGAGAGACAATGTTCCCGAGCTTTACAGGTTCATAACAGAGTTTAGGTAGTTGTTTGTCCATGTTCCTAATGTTTATACCTGGACAAGAAGGACTAATGTTAGAAACTACAAGAAAACATCAGTAATTCTGGGAAAATGACAATAAATAGATGAGAACTCACATAGAACATGTGTAAAACACTTGTCCAACTGAGTAGTTCATGTAGAAAACGTATCTTAGATACAGGAATTCCTTAATTCGAGTTTAGAGCACATTAAACAGAGTATGAATCCTATGTTGTTTCCTTTAAGGAGACTAGAATGGTGAATGTGTGAAATACGCGGCAGAATACACTTCAAATAGAGAAATAAACACATTTAGCAGCTTTGGAAAGCCTTACAGTTCACTGAGATGTATCATTAACCTCTAAAACATAGTTGAGAAACAATGTTCCCGAGCTTTTCAGGTTCATAACAGTGTTTAGGTAGTCGTTTGTACATGTTCACTATGTTTGTACCTGGACAAGAAGGCCTAATGTTAGAAACTACAAGAAAACATCAGTAATTCTGGGAAAATGACAATAAATAGATGAGAACTCACATAGAACATGTGTAAAACACTTGTCCAACTGAGTAGTTCCTGTAGAAAACGTATCTTAGATACAGGAATTCCTTAATTCGAGTTTAGAGCACATTAAACAGAGTATGAATCCTATGTTGTTTCCTTTAAGGAGACTAAAATGGTGAATGCGTGAAATACATGGCAGAATACACTTGAAATAGAGAAATAAACACATTTAGCCGCTTCAGAAAGCCTTACACTTCATTGAGATGTATCATTAAACTCTAAAACATAGTTGAGAGACAATGTTCCCGAGCTTTACAGGTTCATAACAGAGTTTAGGTAGTTGTTTGTCCATGTTCCTAATGTTTATACCTGGACAAGAAGGCCAAATGTCAGAAACTACAAGAAAACATCAGTAATTCTGGGAAAATGAAAATAAATAGATGAGAACTCATATAGAACATGTGTAAAACACTTGTCCAACTGCGTTGTTCCTGTGCAAAACGTATCTTAGTTCAAGGAATTCCTTAATTTGAGTTTAGAGTATATTAAACAGTGTAAGAATCCTATGTTGTTTACTAAAAGGAGCCTAGGATGGTGAATGTGTGAAATACACGGCAGAATACACTTGAAATAGAGAAATAAACACATTTAGCAGCTTTGGAAAGCCTTACACTTCACTGAGATGTATCACTAAACTCTAAAACATAGTTGAGAGACAATGTTCCCGAGGTTTTCAGGTTCATAAAAGTGTTGAGGTAGTTGTTTGTCCATATTCCAAATGTTTATACCGGGAAAAGAAGGACTAATGTTAGAATCTACAAGAATATATCAGTAATTCTGGGAAAATGACAATAAATAGATGAGAACTCACATAGAACATGTGTAAAACACTTGTCCAACTGAGTAGTTTATGTAGAAAACGTATCTTAGATCCAGGAATTCCTTAATTCGAGTTTAGAGCATATTAAACATAGTATGAATCCTATGTTGTTTCCTTTAAGGAGATTAGAATGGTGAATGTGTGAAATACACGGCATACTACACTTGAAATAGAGAAATAAACACATTTAGCACCTTTGGAAAGCCTTACACTTCACTGAGATGTATCATTATACTCTAAAACATAGTTGAGAGACAATGTTCCCCAGCTTTTCAGGTTCATAACAGTGTTTAGGTAGTTTTTTGTCCATGTGCCCAATGCTTATACCTGGACAAGAAAGCCTAACGTTAGAAATTACAAGAAAACATCCGTAATTCTGGATAAATGACAATAAATAGATGAGAACTCGCATAGAACTTGTATAAAACACTTCTTCAAATGAGTTGGTCATGTAGAAAACGTATCTTAGATGCAGGAATTCCTTTATTCGAGTTTAGAGCACATTACACGGTGTATGAATCCCATGTTTTTCCTTTTAAGGAGACTAGAATGGTGAATGTTTGAAATACATGGCAGAATACACTTGAAATTGGGAAATAATCACATTTAGCAGCTTTGGAAAGCCTTACACTTCATTGAGATGTATCATTAAACGCTAAAACATAAGTGAGAGACAATGTTACCAAGGTTTTCAGGTACATAACAGTGTGTAGGTAGTTGTTTGTCCATGTTCCCAATGTTTATACCTGGATAAGAAGGCCTAATGTTAGAAACTACAAGAAAACATCAGTAATTTTGATAAAATTACAATAAATAAATGAGAACTCACATAGAACATGTATATAACACTATCCAACTGGGTTATTCCTGCAGAAAACGTATCTTAGATCCAGGAATTCCTTAATTTGAGTTTAGAGGACATTAAACATTGTATGATTCATATGTTGTTTACTTAATGGAGCCTAGAATGGTGAATGTGTGAAATACACAGCAGAATACACTTGAAATAGAGAAATAAACACATTTAGCAGCTTTGGAAAGCCTTACACTTCACTGAGATGTATCACTAAACTCTAAAACATAGTTGAGAGACAATGTTCCCGAGGTTTTCAGGTTCATAACAGTGTTTAGGTAGTTGTTTGTCCATGTTCCCAATGTTTATACCTGGACAAGAAGGACTAATGTTAGAAACTACAAGAGAACATCAGTACTTCTGGGAAAATGACAATAAATAGATGAGAACTCACATAGAACATGTGTAAAACACTTGTCCAACTGAGTAGTTCATGTAGAAAACGTATCTTAGATCCATGATTTCCTTAATTCGAGTTTAGAGCACATTAATCAGAGTATGAATCCTATGTTGTTTCCTTTAAGGAGACTAGAATGATAAATGTGTGAAATACACGGCAGACTACACTTGAAATAGAGAAATAAACACATTTAGCCCCTTCGGAAAGCCTTACACTTCACTGAGATGTATCATTAAACTCTAAAACATAGTTGAGAGACAATGTTCCCGAGCTTTACAGGTTCATAACAGAGTTTAGGTAGTTGTTTGTCCATGTTCCTAATGTTTATACCTGGACAAGAAGGCCAAATGTTAGAAACTACAAGAAAACATCAGTAATTCTGGGAAAATGACAATAAATAGGTGAGAACTCATATAGAACATGTGTAAAACACTTGTCCAACTGCGTTGTTCCTGTGCAAAACGTATCTTAGTTCAAGGAATTCCTTAATTTGAGTTTAGAGGACATTAAACAGTGTAAGAATCCTATGTTGTTTACTTAAAGGAGCCTAGGATGGTGAATGTGTGAAATACACGGCAGAATACACTTGAAATAGAGAAATAAACACATTTAGCAGCTTTGGAAAGCCTTACACTTCACTGAGATGTATCACTAAACTCTAAAACATAGTTGAGAGACAATGTTCCCGAGGTTTTCAGGTTCATCACAGTGTTGAGGTAGTTGTTTGTCCATATTCCAAATGTTTATACCGGGAAAAGAAGGACTAATGTTAGAATCTACAAGAAAATATCAGTAATTCTGGGAAAATGTCAATAAATAGATGAGAACTCACATAGAACATGTGTAAAACACTTGTCCAACTGAGTAGTTTATGTAGAAAACGTATCTTAGATCCAGGAATTCCTTAATTCGAGTTTAGAGCACATTCAACAGAGTATGAATCCTATGTTGTTTCCTTTAAGGAGATTAGAATGGTGAATGTGTGAAATACACGGCATACTACACTTGAAATAGAGAAATAAACACATTTAGCACCTTTGGAAAGCCTTACACTTCACTGAGATGTATCATTATAATCTAAAACATAGTTGAAAGACAATGTTCCCCAGCTTTTCAGGTTCATAACAGTGTTTAGGTAGATGTTTGTCCATGTGCCCAATGCTTATACCTGGACTAGAAAGCCTAACGTTAGAAATTACAAGAAAACATCAGTAATTCTGGATAAATGACAATAAATAGATGAGAACCTCGCATAGAACTTGTATAAAACACTTCTTCAAATGAGTTGGTCATGTAGAAAACGTATCTTAGATGCAGGAATTCCTTTATTGGAGTTTAGAGCACATTACACGGTGTATGAATCCCATGTTTTTCCTTTTAAGGGAGACTAGAATGGGTGATGTTTGAAATACATGGCAGAATACACTTGAAATAGGGAAATAATCACATTTAGCAGCCTTGGAAAGCCTTACACTTCACTGAGATGTATCACTAAACGCGAAAACATAGTTGAGAGACAATGTTCCCGAGGTTTTCAGGTTCATAACAGTGTTTAGGGTATTTGTTTGTCCATGTTCCCAATGTTTATACCTGGACAAGAATGACTAATGTTAGAAACTACAAGAAAAACATCAGTACTTCTGGGAAAATGACAATTAATAGATGAGAACTCACATAGAACATGTGTAAAACACTTGTCCAACTGAGTAGTTCATGTAGAAAACGTATCTTAGATCCAGGAATTCCTTAATTCGAGTTTAGAGCACATTAATCAGAGTATGAATCCTATGTTGTTTCCTTTAAGGAGACTAGAATGATAAATGTGTGAAATACACGGCAGACTACACTTGAAATAGAGAAATAAACACATTTAGCCCCTTCGGAAAGCCTTACACTTCACTGAGATGTATCATTAAACTCTAAAACATAGTTGAGAGACAATGTTCCCGAGCTTTACAGGTTCATAACAGAGTTTAGGTAGTTGTTTGTCCATGTTCCTAATGTTTATACCTGGACAAGAAGGACTAATGTTAGAAACTACAAGAAAACATCAGTAATTCTGGGAAAATGACAATAAATAGATGAGAACTCACATAGAACATGTGTAAAACACTTGTCCAACTGAGTAGTTCATGTAGAAAACGTATCTTAGATACAGGAATTCCTTAATTCGAGTTTAGAGCACATTAAACAGAGTATGAATCCTATGTTGTTTCCTTTAAGGAGACTAGAATGGTGAATGTGTGAAATACGCGGCAGAATACACTTCAAATAGAGAAATAAACACATTTAGCAGCTTTGGAAAGCCTTACAGTTCACTGAGATGTATCATTAACCTCTAAAACATAGTTGAGAAACAATGTTCCCGAGCTTTTCAGGTTCATAACAGTGTTTAGGTAGTCGTTTGTACATGTTCACTATGTTTGTACCTGGACAAGAAGGCCTAATGTTAGAAACTACAAGAAAACATCAGTAATTCTGGGGAAATGACAATAAATAGATGAGAACTCACATAGAACATGTGTAAAACACTTGTCCAACTGAGTAGTTCCTGTAGAAAACGTATCTTAGATACAGGAATTCCTTAATTCGAGTTTAGAGCACATTAAACAGAGTATGAATCCTATGTTGTTTCCTTTAAGGAGACTAAAATGGTGAATGCGTGAAATACATGGCAGAATACACTTGAAATAGAGAAATAAACACATTTAGCCGCTTCAGAAAGCCTTACACTTCATTGAGATGTATCATTAAACTCTAAAACATAGTTGAGAGACAATGTTCCCGAGCTTTACAGGTTCATAACAGAGTTTAGGTAGTTGTTTGTCCATGTTCCTAATGTTTATACCTGGACAAGAAGGCCAAATGTCAGAAACTACAAGAAAACATCAGTAATTCTGGGAAAATGAAAATAAATAGATGAGAACTCATATAGAACATGTGTAAAACACTTGTCCAACTGCGTTGTTCCTGTGCAAAACGTATCTTAGTTCAAGGAATTCCTTAATTTGAGTTTAGAGTATATTAAACAGTGTAAGAATCCTATGTTGTTTACTAAAAGGAGCCTAGGATGGTGAATGTGTGAAATACACGGCAGAATACACTTGAAATAGAGAAATAAACACATTTAGCAGCTTTGGAAAGCCTTACACTTCACTGAGATGTATCACTAAACTCTAAAACATAGTTGAGAGACAATGTTCCCGAGGTTTTCAGGTTCATAAAAGTGTTGAGGTAGTTGTTTGTCCATATTCCAAATGTTTATACCGGGAAAAGAAGGACTAATGTTAGAATCTACAAGAATATATCAGTAATTCTGGGAAAATGACAATAAATAGATGAGAACTCACATAGAACATGTGTAAAACACTTGTCCAACTGAGTAGTTTATGTAGAAAACGTATCTTAGATCCAGGAATTCCTTAATTCGAGTTTAGAGCATATTAAACATAGTATGAATCCTATGTTGTTTCCTTTAAGGAGATTAGAATGGTGAATGTGTGAAATACACGGCATACTACACTTGAAATAGAGAAATAAACACATTTAGCACCTTTGGAAAGCCTTACACTTCACTGAGATGTATCATTATACTCTAAAACATAGTTGAGAGACAATGTTCCCCAGCTTTTCAGGTTCATAACAGTGTTTAGGTAGTTTTTTGTCCATGTGCCCAATGCTTATACCTGGACATGAAAGCCTAACGTTAGAAATTACAAGAAAACATCCGTAATTCTGGATAAATGACAATAAATAGATGAGAACTCGCATAGAACTTGTATAAAACACTTCTTCAAATGAGTTGGTCATGTAGAAAACGTATCTTAGATGCAGGAATTCCTTTATTCGAGTTTAGAGCACATTACACGGTGTATGAATCCCATGTTTTTCCTTTTAAGGAGACTAGAATGGTGAATGTTTGAAATACATGGCAGAATACACTTGAAATTGGGAAATAATCACATTTAGCAGCTTTGGAAAGCCTTACACTTCATTGAGATGTATCATTAAACGCTAAAACATAAGTGAGAGACAATGTTACCAAGGTTTTCAGGTACATAACAGTGTGTAGGTAGTTGTTTGTCCATGTTCCCAATGTTTATACCTGGATAAGAAGGCCTAATGTTAGAAACTACAAGAAAACATCAGTAATTTTGATAAAATTACAATAAATAAATGAGAACTCACATAGAACATGTATATAACACTATCCAACTGGGTTATTCCTGCAGAAAACATATCTTAGATCCAGGAATTCCTTAATTTGAGTTTAGAGGACATTAAACATTGTATGATTCATATGTTGTTTACTTAATGGAGCCTAGAATGGTGAATGTGTGAAATACACAGCAGAATACACTTGAAATAGAGAAATAAACACATTTCGCAGCTTTGGAAAGCCTTACACTTCATTGAGATATATCATTATTCTCTAAAACATAGTTGAGAGACAATGTTTCCCAGCTTTTCAGGTTCATAACAATGTTTAGGTAGTTGTTTGTCCATATGCCCAATGCTTATACCTGGAAAAGAAGGCCTAATGTTAGAAATTACAAGAAAACATCAGTCATTCTGGGAAAATGACAATAAATAGATGAGAACTCGCATAGAACATGTATAAAACACTTCTTCAACTGAATTGTTCATATAGAAAATGTATCTTAGATCCAAGAATTCATTAAGTCGTGTTTAGAGCACATTAAACAGAGTATGAATCCTATGTTGTTTCCTTTAAGGTGACTATAATGGTGAATGTGTGAAATACATGGCAGAATACTCTTTAAACAGAAATAAACACATTTCGCAGCTTTGGAAAGCCTTACACTTCACTGAGATGTATCATTAAACTCTAAAACATAGTTGAGAGAAAATGTTCCTGAGGTTTTCAGGTTCATAACAGTGTTTAGGTAGTGGTTTGTCCATGTTCCCAATGTTTATACCTGGAAAAGAATGCCTAATAATAGAAACTACTAGAAAACATCAGTAATACTGGGAAAATGTGAATAAATAGATGAGAAATCACATAGAACATGTATTAAACACTCCTCCAACTGAGTTGTTCCTGTAGAAAACGTGTCCTAGATCCAGGAATTCCTTAATTTGAGTTTAGAGGACATTAAACAGTGTATAAATCCTATGT
>CAVNZX010000060.1:0-179701 GCA_963693515.1 Pipistrellus nathusii
GTATTTATTGTCGTTTTGCCAGAGTTACTGATGTTTTCTTGTAGTTTCTAACATTAGGCCTTCTTGTTCAGGTAGAAACATTGGGAACATCTACAAACAACTACCTAAACACTGTTATGAACCTGGAACGCTCGGGAACATTGCCTCTCAACTATGTTATAGAGTTTATTGATACATTTCACTGAAGTGTAAGACTTTCCAAAGCTGGTTAATGTGTTTATTCCTCTATTTCAAGTGTATTCTGCCTTGTATTTCACTCATTTACCATTCTAGGCTCCTTCAAGTTAACAACGTAGGATTCATACACTGTTAAATGTGCTCTAAACTCGAATTCTGTAATTCCTGGATCTAAGATACCTTTTCTACAAGAACAACTCAGTTGGAGAAGTGTTTTATACATGTTCTATGCTAGTTCTCATGTATTTATTGTCGTTTTGCCAGAGTTACTGATGTTTTCTTGTAGTTTCTAACATTAGGCCTTCGTGTTCAGGTAGAAACATTGGGAACATCTACAAACAACTACCGAAACACTGTTATGAACCTGGAATGCTCGGGAACATTGTCTCTCAGCTATGTTATAGAGTTTATTGATACATTTCACTGACGTGTAAGACTTTCCAAAGCTGGTTAATGTGTTTGTTCCTCTATTTCAAGTGTATTCTGCCTTGTATTTCACTCATTTACCATTCTAGGCTCCTTCAAATTAACAACGTAGGATTCATACACTGTTAAATGTGCTCTAAACTCGAATTCTGTAATTCCTGGATCTAAGATACCTTTTCTACATGAACAACTCAGTTGGAGAAGTGTTTTATACATGTTCTAAGCTAATTCTCCTGTATTTATTGTCGTTTTGCCAGAGTTACTGATGTTTTCTTGTAGTTTCTAACATTAGGCCTTCTTGTTCAGGTAGAAACATTGGGAACATCTACAAACAACTACCTAAACACTGTTATGAACCTGAAACGCTCGGGAACATTGTTTCTCAACTATGTTGTAGAGTTTATTGATACATTTCACTGAAGTGTAAGACTTTCCAAAGCTGGTTAATGTGTTTATTCCTGTATTTCAAGTGTATTCTGGCATGTATTTCACTCATTTACCATTCTAGGCTCCTTCAAGTTAACAACATAGGATTCATACACTGTTAAATGTGCTCTAAACTCGAATTCTGTAATTCCTGGATCTAAGATACCTTTTCTACATGAACAACTCAGTTGGAGAAGTGTTTTATACATGTTCTATGCTAGTTCTCATGTATTTATTGTCGTTTTGCCAGAGTTACTGATGTTTTCTTGTAGTTTCTAACATTAGGCCTTCTTGTTCAGGTAGAAACATTGGGAACATCTACAAACAACTACCTAAACACTGTTATGAACCTGGAACGCTCGGGAACATTGTCTCTCAACTATGTTATAGAGTTTATTGATACATTTCATTGAAGTGTAAGACTTTCCAAAGCTGGTTAATGTGTTTATTCCTGTATTTCAAGTGTATTCTGCCTTGTATTTCACTCATTTACCATTCAAGGCTCCTTCAAGTTAACAACGTAGGATTCATACACTGTTAAATGTGCTCTAAACTCGAATTCTGTAATTCCTGGATCTAAGATACCTTTTCTACATGAACAACTCAGTTGGAGAAGTGTTTTATACATGTTCTATGCTAGTTCTCATGTATTTATTGTCGTTTCGCCAGAGTTACTGATGTTTTCTTGTAGTTTCTAACATTAGGCCTTCTTGTTCAGGTAGAAACATTGGGAACATCTACAAACAACTACCTAAACACTGTTATGAACCTGGAACGCTCGGGAACATTGTCTCTCAACTATGTTATTGAGTTTATTGATACATTTCACTGAAGTGTAAGACTTTCCAAAGCTGGTTAATGTGTTTGTTCCTCTATTTCAAGTGTATTCTGCCTTGTATTTCACTCATTTACCATTCTAGGCTCCTTCAAGTTAACAACGTAGGATTCATACACTGTTAAATGTGCTCTAAACTCGAATTCTGTAATTCCTGGATCTAAGATACCTTTTCTACATGAACAACTCAGTTGGAGAAGTGTTTTATACATGTTCTATGCTAGTTCTCATGTATTTATTGTCGTTTTGCCAGAGTTACTGATGTTTTCTTGTAGTTTCTAACATTAGGCCTTCTTGTTCAGGTAGAAACATTGGGAACATCTACAAACAACTACCTAAACACTGTTATGAACCTGGAACGCTCGGGAACATTGTCTCTCAACTATGTTGTAGAGTTTATTGATACATTTCACTGAAGTGTAAGACTTTCCAAAGCTGGTTAATGTGTTTATTCCTGTATTTCAAGTGTATTCTGGCATGTATTTCACTCATTTACCATTCTAGGCTCCTTCAAGTTAACAACGTAGGATTCATACACTGTTAAATGTGCTCTAAACTCGAATTCTGTAATTCCTGGATCTAAGATACCTTTTCTACATGAACAACTCAGTTGGAGAAGTGTTTTATACATGTTCTATGCTAGTTCTCATGTATTTATTGTCGTTTTGCCAGAGTTACTGATGTTTTCTTGTAGTTTCTAACATTAGGCCTTCTTGTTCAGGTAGAAACATTGGGAACATCTACAAACAACTACCTAAACACTGTTATGAACCTGGAACGCTCGGGAACATTGTCTCTCAACTATGTTATAGAGTTTATTGATACATTTCATTGAAGTGTAAGACTTTCCAAAGCTGGTTAATGTGTTTATTCCTGTATTTCGAGTGTATTCTGCCTTGTATTTCACTCATTTACCATTCTAGGCTCCTTCAAGTTAACAACGTAGGATTCATACACTGTTAAATGTGCTCTAAACTCGAATTCTGTAATTCCTGGATCTAAGATACCTTTTCTACATGAACAACTCAGTTGGAGAAGTGTTTTATACATGTTCTATGCTAGTTCTCATGTATTTATTGTCGTTTTGCCAGAGTTACTGATGTTTTCTTGTAGTTTCTAACATTAGGCCTTCTTGTTCAGGTAGAAACATTGGGAACATCTACAAACAACTACCTAAACACTGTTATGAACCTGGAACGCTCGGGAACATTGTCTCTCAACTTTGTTATAGAGTTTATTGATACATTTCACTGAAGTGTAAGACTTTCCAAAGCTAGTTAATGTGTTTATTCCTCTATTTCAACTGTATTCTGCCTTGTATTTCACTCATTTACCATTCTAGGCTCCTTCAAGTTAACAAGGTAGGATTCATATACTGTTAAATGTGCTCTAAACTCGAATTCTGTAATTCCTGGATCTAAGACACCTTTTCTACATGAACAACTCAGTTGGAGAAGTGTTTTATACATGTTCTATGCTAGTTCTCATGTATTTATTGTCGTTTTGCCAGAGTTACTGATGTTTTCTTGTAGTTTCTAACATTAGGCCTTCGTGTTCAGGTAGAAACATTGGGAACATCTACAAACAACTACCTAAACACTGTTATGAACCTGGAACGCTCGGGAACATTGTCTCTCAGCTATGTTATAGAGTTTATTGATACATTTCACTGAAGTTTAAGACTTTCCAAAGCTGGTTAATGTGTTTGTTCCTCTATTTCAAGTGTATTCTGCCTTGTATTTCACTCATTTACCATTCTAGGCTCCTTCAAGTTAACAACGTAGGATTCATACACTGTTAAATGTGCTCTAAACTCGAATTCTGTAATTCCTGGATCTAAGATACCTTTTCTACATGAACAACTCAGTTGGAGAAGTGTTTTATACATGTTCTAAGCTAATTCTCATGTATTTATTGTCGTTTTGCCAGAGTTACTGATGTTTTCTTGTAGTTTCTAACATTAGGCCTTCTTGTTCAGGTAGAAACATTGGGAACATCTACAAACAACTACCTAAACACTGTTATGAACCTGGAACGCTCGAGAACATTGTCTCTCAACTATGTTGTAGAGTTTATTGATACATTTCACTGAAGTGTAAGACTTTCCAAAGCTGGTAAATGTGTTTATTCCTGTATTTCAAGTGTATTCTGGCATGTATTTCACTCATTTACCATTCTAGGCTCCTTCAAGTTAACAACGTAGGATTCATACACTGTTAAATGTGCTCTAAACTCGAATTCTGTAATTCCTGGATCTAAGATACCTTTTCTACATGAACAACTCAGTTGGAGAAGTGTTTTATACATGTTCTATGCTAGTTCTCATGTATTTATTGTCGTTTTGCCAGAGTTACTGATGTTTTCTTGTAGTTTCTAACATTAGGCCTTCTTGTTCAGGTAGAAACATTGGGAACATCTACAAACAACTACCTAAACACTGTTATGAACCTGGAACGCTCGGGAACATTGTCTCTCAACTATGTTATAGAGTTTATTGATACATTTCATTGAAGTGTAAGACTTTCCAAAGCTGGTTAATGTGTTTATTCCTGTATTTCAAGTGTATTCTGCCTTGTATTTCACTCATTTACCATTCTAGGCTCCTTCAAGTTAACAACGTAGGATTCATACACTGTTAAATGTGCTCTAAACTCGAATTCTGTAATTCCTGGATCTAAGATACCTTTTCTACATGAACAACTCAGTTGGAGAAGTGTTTTATACATGTTCTATTCTAGTTTTCATGTATTTATTGTCGTTTTGCCAGAGTTACTGATGTTTTCTTGTAGTTTCTAACATTAGGCCTTCTTGTTCAGGTAGAAACATTGGGAACATCTACAAACAACTACCTAAACACTGTTATGAACCTGGAACGCTCGGGAACATTGTCTCTCAACTATGTTATAGAGTTTATTGATACATTTCACTGAAGTGTAAGACTTTCCAAAGCTGGTTAATGTGTTTATTCCTCTATTTCAAGTGTATTCTGCCTTGTATTTCACTCATTTAACATTCTAGGCTCCTTCAAGTTAACAACGTAGGATTCATACACTGTTAAATGTGCTCTAAACTCGAATTCTGTAATTCCTGGATCTAAGACACCTTTTCTACATGAACAACTCAGTTGGAGAAGTGTTTTATACATGTTCTATGCTAGTTATCATGTATTTATTGTCGTTTTGCCAGAGTTACTGATGTTTTCTTGTAGTTTCTAACATTAGGCCTTCGTGTTCAGGTAGAAACATTGGGAACATCTACAAACAACTACCTAAACACTGTTATGAACCTGGAACGCTCGGGAACATTGTCTCTCAACTATGTTATAGAGTTTATTGATACATTTCACTGAAGTGTTAGACTTTCCAAAGCTGGTTAATGTGTTTATTCCTCTATTTCAAGTGTATTCTGCCTTGTATTTCACTCATTTACCATTCTAGGCTCCTTCAAGTTAACAACGTAGGATTCATACACTGTTAAATGTGCTCTAAACTCGAATTCTGTAATTCCTGGATCTAAGACACTTTTTCTACATGAACAACTCAGTTGGAGAAGTGTTTTATACATGTTCTATGCTAGTTTTCATGTATTTATTGTCGTTTT
Source organism: Pipistrellus nathusii (assembly GCA_963693515.1). Lineage (NCBI taxonomy): Eukaryota > Metazoa > Chordata > Mammalia > Chiroptera > Vespertilionidae > Pipistrellus > Pipistrellus nathusii. The sequence goes on from CAVNZX010000060.1 coordinate 5,465, forward strand.
GCCAGAGTTACTGATGTTTTCTTGTAGTTTCTAACATTAGGCCTTCTTGTTCAGGTAGAAACATTGGGAACATCTACAAACAACTACCTAAACACTGTTATGAACATGGAACGCTCAGGAACATTGTCTCTCAACTATGTTATTGAGTTTATTGATACATTTCACTGAAGTGTAAGACTTTCCAAAGCTGGTTAATGTGTTTATTCCTCTATTTCAAGTGTATTCTGCCTTGTATTTCACTCATTTACCATTCTAGGCTCCTCCAAGTTAACAACGTAGGATTCATACACTGTTAAATGTGCTCTAAACTCGAATTCTGTAATTCCTGGATCTAAGATACCTTTTCTACATGAACAACTCAGTTGGAGAAGTGTTTTATACATGTTCTATGCTAGTTCTCATGTATTTATTGTCGTTTTGCCAGAGTTACTGATGTTTTCTTGTAGTTTCTCACATTAGGCCTTCTTGTTCAGGTAGAAACATTGGGAACATCTACAAACAACTACCTAAACACTGTTATGAACCTGGAACGCTCGGGAACATTGTCTCTCAACTATGTTATAGAGTTTATTGATACATTTCATTGAAGTGTAAGACTTTCCAAAGCTGGTTAATGTGTTTATTCCTGTATTTCAAGTGTATTCTGCCTTGTATTTCACTCATTTACCATTCTAGGCTCCTTCAAGTTAACAACGTAGGATTCATACACTGTTAAATGTGCTCTAAACTCGAATTCTGTAATTCCTGGATCTAAGATACCTTTTCTACATGAACAACTCAGTTGGAGAAGTGTTTTATACATGTTCTATTCTAGTTTTCATGTATTTATTGTCGTTTTGCCAGAGTTACTGATGTTTTCTTGTAGTTTCTAACATTAGGCCTTCTTGTTCAGGTAGAAACATTGGGAACATCTACAAACAACTACCTAAACACTGTTATGAACCTGGAACGCTCGGGAACATTGTCTCTCAACTATGTTATAGAGTTTATTGATACATTTCACTGAAGTGTAAGACTTTCCAAAGCTGGTTAATGTGTTTATTCCTCTATTTCAAGTGTATTCTGCCTTGTATTTCACTCATTTAACATTCTAGGCTCCTTCAAGTTAACAACGTAGGATTCATACACTGTTAAATGTGCTCTAAACTCGAATTCTGTAATTCCTGGATCTAAGACACCTTTTCTACATGAACAACTCAGTTGGAGAAGTGTTTTATACATGTTCTATGCTAGTTATCATGTATTTATTGTCGTTTTGCCAGAGTTACTGATGTTTTCTTGTAGTTTCTAACATTAGGCCTTCGTGTTCAGGTAGAAACATTGGGAACATCTACAAACAACTACCTAAACACTGTTATGAACCTGGAACGCTCGGGAACATTGTCTCTCAACTATGTTATAGAGTTTATTGATACATTTCACTGAAGTGTTAGACTTTCCAAAGCTGGTTAATGTGTTTATTCCTCTATTTCAAGTGTATTCTGCCTTGTATTTCACTCATTTACCATTCTAGGCTCCTTCAAGTTAACAACGTAGGATTCATACACTGTTAAATGTGCTCTAAACTCGAATTCTGTAATTCCTGGATCTAAGACACTTTTTCTACATGAACAACTCAGTTGGAGAAGTGTTTTATACATGTTCTATGCTAGTTTTCATGTATTTATTGTCGTTTTGCCAGAGTTACTGATGTTTTCTTGTAGTTTCTAACATTAGGCCTTCTTGTTCAGGTAGAAACATTGGGAACATCTACAAACAACTACCTAAACACTGTTATGAACATGGAACGCTCAGGAACATTGTCTCTCAACTATGTTATTGAGTTTATTGATACATTTCACTGAAGTGTAAGACTTTCCAAAGCTGGTTAATGTGTTTATTCCTCTATTTCAAGTGTATTCTGCCTTGTATTTCACTCATTTACCATTCTAGGCTCCTCCAAGTTAACAACGTAGGATTCATACACTGTTAAATGTGCTCTAAACTCGAATTCTGTAATTCCTGGATCTAAGACACCTTTTCTACATGAACAACTCAGTTGGAGAAGTGTTTTATACATGTTCTATGCTAGTTCTCATGTATTTATTGTCGTTTTGCCAGAGTTACTGATGTTTTCTTGTAGTTTCTCACATTAGGCCTTCTTGTTCAGGTAGAAACATTGGGAACATCTACAAACAACTACCTAAACACTGTTATGAACCTGGAACGCTCGGGAACATTGTCTCTCAGCTATGTTATAGAGTTTATTGATACATTTCACTGAAGTGTAAGACTTTCCAAAGCTGGTTAATGTGTTTGTTCCTCTATTTCAAGTGTATTCTGCCTTGTATTTCACTCATTTACCATTCTAGGCTCCTTCAAGTTAACAACGTAGGATTCATACACTGTTAAATGTGCTCTAAACTCGAATTCTGTAATTCCTGGATCTAAGACACCTTTTCTACATGAACAACTCAGTTGGAGAAGTGTTTTATACATGTTCTATGCTAGTTCTCACGTATTTATTGTCGTTTTGCCAGAGTTACTGATGTTTTCTTGTAGTTTCTAACATTAGGCCTTCTTGTTCAGGTAGAAACATTGGGAACATCTACAAACAACTACCTAAACACTGTTATGAACCTGGAACGCTCGGGAACATTGTCTCTCAACTATGTTATAGAGTTTATTGATACATTTCACTGAAGTGTAAGACTTTCCAAAGCTGGTTAATGTGTTTGTTCCTCTATTTCAAGTGTATTCTGCCTTGTATTTCACTCATTTTCCATTCTAGGCTCCTTCAAGTTAACAACGTAGGATTCATACACTGTTAAATGTGCTCTAAACTCGAATTCTGTAATTCTTGGATCTAAGACACTTTTTCTACATGAACAACTCAGTTGGAGAAGTGTTTTATACATGTTCTATGCTAGTTTTCATGTGTTTATTGTCGTTTTGCCAGAGTTACTGATGTTTTCTTGTAGTTTCTAAAATTAGGCCTTCTTGTTCAGTTAGAAACATTGGGAACATCTACAAACAACTACCTAAACACTGTTATGAACCTGGAACGCTCGGGAACATTGTCTCTCAACTATGTTATTGAGTTTATTGATACATTTCACTGAAGTGTAAGACTTTCCAAAGCTGGTTAATGTGTTTATTCCTCTATTTCAAGTGTATTCTGCCTTGTATTTCACTCATTTACCATTCTAGGCTCCTCCAAGTTAACAACGTAGGATTCATACACTGTTAAATGTGCTCTAAACTCGAATTCTGTAATTCCTGGATCTAAGACACCTTTTCTACATGAACAACTCAGTTGGAGAAGTGTTTTATACATGTTCTATGCTAGTTCTCATGTATTTATTGTCGTTTTGCCAGAGTTACTGATGTTTTCTTGTAGTTTCTCACATTAGGCCTTTTTGTTCAGGTAGAAACATTGGGAACATCTACAAACAACTACCTAAACACTGTTATGAACCTGGAACGCTCGGGAACATTGTCTCTCAGCTATGTTATAGAGTTTATTGATACATTTCACTGAAGTGTAAGACTTTCCAAAGCTGGTTAATGTGTTTGTTCCTCTATTTCAAGTGTATTCTGCCTTGTATTTCACTCATTTACCATTCTAGGCTCCTTCAAGTTAACAACGTAGGATTCATACACTGTTAAATGTGCTCTATACTCGAATTCTGTAATTCCTGGATCTAAGACACCTTTTCTACATGAACAACTCAGTTGGAGAAGTGTTTTATACATGTTCTATGCTAGTTCTCATGTATTTATTGTCGTTTTGCCAGAGTTACTGATGTTTTCTTGTAGTTTCTAACATTAGGCCTTCTTGTTCAGGTAGAAACATTGGGAACATCTACAAACAACTACCTAAACACTGTTATGAACCTGGAACGCTCGGGAACATTGTCTCTCAGCTATGTTATAGAGTTTATTGATACATTTCACTGAAGTGTAAGACTTTCCAAAGCTGGTTAATGTGTTTGTTCCTCTATTTCAAGTGTATTCTGCCTTGTATTTCACTCATTTACCATTCTAGGCTCCTTCAAGTTAACAACGTAGGATTCATACACTGTTAAATGTGCTCTAAACTCGAATTCTGTAATTCCTGGATCTAAGACACCTTTTCTACATGAACAACTCAGTTGGAGAAGTGTTTTATACATGTTCTATGCTAGTTCTCACGTATTTATTGTCGTTTTGCCAGAGTTACTGATGTTTTCTTGTAGTTTCTAACATTAGGCCTTCTTGTTCAGGTAGAAACATTGGGAACATCTACAAACAACTACCTAAACACTGTTATGAACCTGGAACGCTCGGGAACATTGTCTCTCAACTATGTTGTAGAGTTTATTGATACATTTCACTGAAGTGTAAGACTTTCCAAAGCTGGTTAATGTGTTTATTCCTGTATTTCAAGTGTATTCTGGCATGTATTTCACTCATTTACCATTCTAGGCTCCTTCAAGTTAACAACGTAGGATTCATACACTGTTAAATGTGCTCTAAACTCGAATTCTGTAATTCCTGGATCTAAGATACCTTTTCTACATGAACAACTCAGTTGGAGAAGTGTTTTATACATGTTCTATGCTAGTTCTCATGTATTTATTGTCGTTTTGCCAGAGTTACTGATGTTTTCTTGTAGTTTCTAACATTAGGCCTTCTTGTTCAGGTAGAAACATTGGGAACATCTACAAACAACTACCTAAACACTGTTATGAACCTGGAACGCTCGGGAACATTGTCTCTCAACTATGTTATAGAGTTTATTGATACATTTCATTGAAGTGTAAGACTTTCCAAAGCTGGTTAATGTGTTTATTCCTGTATTTCGAGTGTATTCTGCCTTGTATTTCACTCATTTACCATTCAAGGCTCCTTCAAGTTAACAACGTAGGATTCATACACTGTTAAATGTGCTCTAAACTCGAATTCTGTAATTCCTGGATCTAAGATACCTTTTCTACATGAACAACTCAGTTGGAGAAGTGTTTTATACATGTTCTATGCTAGTTCTCATGTATTTATTGTCGTTTTGCCAGAGTTACTGATGTTTTCTTGTAGTTTCTAACATTAGGCCTTCTTGTTCAGGTAGAAACATTGGGAACATCTACAAACAACTACCTAAACACTGTTATGAACCTGGAACGCTCGGGAACATTGTCTCTCAACTTTGTTATAGAGTTTATTGATACATTTCACTGAAGTGTAAGACTTTCCAAAGCTAGTTAATGTGTTTATTCCTCTATTTCAACTGTATTCTGCCTTGTATTTCACTCATTTACCATTCTAGGCTCCTTCAAGTTAACAACGTAGGATTCATATACTGTTAAATGTGCTCTAAACTCGAATTCTGTAATTCCTGGATCTAAGACACCTTTTCTACATGAACAACTCAGTTGGAGAAGTGTTTTATACATGTTCTATGCTAGTTCTCATGTATTTATTGTCGTTTTGCCAGAGTTACTGATGTTTTCTTGTAGTTTCTAACATTAGGCCTTCGTGTTCAGGTAGAAACATTGGGAACATCTACAAACAACTACCTAAACACTGTTATGAACCTGGAACGCTCGGGAACATTGTCTCTCAGCTATGTTATAGAGTTTATTGATACATTTCACTGAAGTTTAAGACTTTCCAAAGCTGGTTAATGTGTTTGTTCCTCTATTTCAAGTGTATTCTGCCTTGTATTTCACTCATTTACCATTCTAGGCTCCTTCAAGTTAACAACGTAGGATTCATACACTGTTAAATGTGCTCTAAACTCGAATTCTGTAATTCCTGGATCTAAGATACCTTTTCTACATGAACAACTCAGTTGGAGAAGTGTTTTATACATGTTCTAAGCTAATTCTCATGTATTTATTGTCGTTTTGCCAGAGTTACTGATGTTTTCTTGTAGTTTCTAACATTAGGCCTTCTTGTTCAGGTAGAAACATTGGGAACATCTACAAACAACTACCTAAACACTGTTATGAACCTGGAACGCTCGAGAACATTGTCTCTCAACTATGTTGTAGAGTTTATTGATACATTTCACTGAAGTGTAAGACTTTCCAAAGCTGGTAAATGTGTTTATTCCTGTATTTCAAGTGTATTCTGGCATGTATTTCACTCATTTACCATTCTAGGCTCCTTCAAGTTAACAACGTAGGATTCATACACTGTTAAATGTGCTCTAAACTCGAATTCTGTAATTCCTGGATCTAAGATACCTTTTCTACATGAACAACTCAGTTGGAGAAGTGTTTTATACATGTTCTATGCTAGTTCTCATGTATTTATTGTCGTTTTGCCAGAGTTACTGATGTTTTCTTGGAGTTTCTAACATTAGGCCTTCTTGTTCAGGTAGAAACATTGGGAACATCTACAAACAACTACCTAAACACTGTTATGAACCTGGAACGCTCGGGAACATTGTCTCTCAACTATGTTATAGAGTTTATTGATACATTTCATTGAAGTGTAAGACTTTCCAAAGCTGGTTAATGTGTTTATTCCTGTATTTCAAGTGTATTCTGCCTTGTATTTCACTCATTTACCATTCTAGGCTCCTTCAAGTTAACAACGTAGGATTCATACACTGTTAAATGTGCTCTAAACTCGAATTCTGTAATTCCTGGATCTAAGATACCTTTTCTACATGAACAACTCAGTTGGAGAAGTGTTTTATACATGTTCTATGCTAGTTTTCATGTATTTATTGTCGTTTTGCCAGAGTTACTGATGTTTTCTTGTAGTTTCTAACATTAGGCCTTCTTGTTCAGGTAGAAACATTGGGAACATCTACAAACAACTACCTAAACACTGTTATGAACCTGGAACGCTCGGGAACATTGTCTCTCAACTATGTTATAGAGTTTATTGATACATTTCACTGAAGTGTAAGACTTTCCAAAGCTGGTTAATGTGTTTATTCCTCTATTTCAAGTGTATTCTGCCTTGTATTTCACTCATTTACCATTCTAGGCTCCTTCAAGTTAACAACGTAGGATTCATACACTGTTAAATGTGCTCTAAACTCGAATTCTGTAATTCCTGGATCTAAGACACCTTTTCTACATGAACAACTCAGTTGGAGAAGTGTTTTATACATGTTCTATGCTAGTTATCATGTATTTATTGTCGTTTTGCCAGAGTTACTGATGTTTTCTTGTAGTTTCTAACATTAGGCCTTCGTGTTCAGGTAGAAACATTGGGAACATCTACAAACAACTACCTAAACACTGTTATGAACCTGGAACGCTCGGGAACATTGTCTCTCAACTATGTTATAGAGTTTATTGATACATTTCACTGAAGTGTAAGACTTTCCAAAGCTGGTTAATGTGTTTATTCCTCTATTTCAAGTGTATTCTGCCTTGTATTTCACTCATTTACCATTCTAGGCTCCTTCAAGTTAACAACGTAGGATTCATACACTGTTAAATGTGCTCTAAACTCGAATTCTGTAATTCCTGGATCTAAGACACTTTTTCTACATGAACAACTCAGTTGGAGAAGTGTTTTATACATGTTCTATGCTAGTTTTCATGTATTTATTGTCGTTTTGCCAGAGTTACTGATGTTTTCTTGTAGTTTCTAACATTAGGCCTTCTTGTTCAGGTAGAAACATTGGGAACATCTACAAACAACTACCTAAACACTGTTATGAACATGGAACGCTCGGGAACATTGTCTCTCAACTATGTTATTGAGTTTATTGATACATTTCACTGAAGTGTAAGACTTTCCAAAGCTGGTTAATGTGTTTATTCCTCTATTTCAAGTGTATTCTGCCTTGTATTTCACTCATTTACCATTCTAGGCTCCTCCAAGTTAACAACGTAGGATTCATACACTGTTAAATGTGCTCTAAACTCGAATTCTGTAATTCCTGGATCTAAGACACCTTTTCTACATGAACAACTCAGTTGGAGAAGTGTTTTATACATGTTCTATGCTAGTTCTCATGTATTTATTGTCGTTTTGCCAGAGTTACTGATGTTTTCTTGTAGTTTCTCACATTAGGCCTTCTTGTTCAGGTAGAAACATTGGGAACATCTACAAACAACTACCTAAACACTGTTATGAACCTGGAACGCTCGGGAACATTGTCTCTCAGCTATGTTATAGAGTTTATTGATACATTTCACTGAAGTGTAAGACTTTCCAAAGCTGGTTAATGTGTTTGTTCCTCTATTTCAAGTGTATTCTGCCTTGTATTTCACTCATTTACCATTCTAGGCTCCTTCAAGTTAACAACGTAGGATTCATACACTGTTAAATGTGCTCTATACTCGAATTCTGTAATTCCTGGATCTAAGACACCTTTTCTACATGAACAACTCAGTTGGAGAAGTGTTTTATACATGTTCTATGCTAGTTCTCATGTATTTATTGTCGTTTTGCCAGAGTTACTGATGTTTTCTTGTAGTTTCTAACATTAGGCCTTCTTGTTCAGGTAGAAACATTGGGAACATCTACAAACAACTACCTAAACACTGTTATGAACCTGGAACGCTCGGGAACATTGTCTCTCAACTATGTTATAGAGTTTATTGATACATTTCACTGAAGTGTAAGACTTTCCAAAGCTGGTTAATGTGTTTGTTCCTCTATTTCAAGTGTATTCTGCCTTGTATTTCACTCATTTACCATTCTAGGCTCCTTCAAGTTAACAACGTAGGATTCATACACTGTTAAATGTGCTCTAAACTCGAATTCTGTAATTCTTGGATCTAAGACACTTTTTCTACATGAACAACTCAGTTGGAGAAGTGTTTTATACATGTTCTATGCTAGTTTTCATGTATTTATTGTCGTTTTGCCAGAGTTACTGATGTTTTCTTGTAGTTTCTAACATTAGGCCTTCTTGTTCAGTTAGAAACATTGGGAACATCTACAAACAACTACCTAAACACTGTTATGAACCTGGAACGCTCGGGAACATTGTCTCTCAACTATGTTATTGAGTTTATTGATACATTTCACTGAAGTGTAAGACTTTCCAAAGCTGGTTAATGTGTTTATTCCTCTATTTCAAGTGTATTCTGCCTTGTATTTCACTCATTTACCATTCTAGGCTCCTCCAAGTTAACAACGTAGGATTCATACACTGTTAAATGTGCTCTAAACTCGAATTCTGTAATTCCTGGATCTAAGACACCTTTTCTACATGAACAACTCAGTTGGAGAAGTGTTTTATACATGTTCTATGCTAGTTCTCATGTATTTATTGTCGTTTTGCCAGAGTTACTGATGTTTTCTTGTAGTTTCTAACATTAGGCCTTCTTGTTCAGGTAGAAACATTGGGAACATCTACAAACAACTACCTAAACACTGTTATGAACCTGGAACGCTCGGGAACATTGTCTCTCAGCTATGTTATAGAGTTTATTGATACATTTCACTGAAGTGTAAGACTTTACAAAGCTGGTTAATGTGTTTGTTCCTCTATTTCAAGTGTATTCTGCCTTGTATTTCACTCATTTACCATTCTAGGCTCCTTCAAGTTAACAACGTAGGATTCATACACTGTTAAATGTGCTCTAAACTCGAATTCTGTAATTCCTGGATCTAAGACACCTTTTCTACATGAACAACTCAGTTGGAGAAGTGTTTTATACATGTTCTATGCTAGTTCTCACGTATTTATTGTCGTTTTGCCAGAGTTACTGATGTTTTCTTGTAGTTTCTAACATTAGGCCTTCTTGTTCAGGTAGAAACATTGGGAACATCTACAAACAACTACCTAAACACTGTTATGAACCTGGAACCCTCGGGAACATTGTCTCTCAACTATGTTATAGAGTTTATTGATACATTTCACTGAAGTGTAAGACTTTCCAAAGCTGGTTAATGTGTTTATTCCTCTATTTCAAGTGTATTCTGCCTTGTATTTCACTCATTTACCATTCTAGGCTCCTTCAAGTTAACAACGTAGGATTCATACACTGTTAAATGTGCTCTAAACTCGAATTCTGTAATTCCTGGATCTAAGATACCTTTTCTACATGAACAACTCAGTTGGAGAAGTGTTTTATACATGTTCTATGCTAGTTGTCATGTATTTATTGTCGTTTTGCCAGAGTTACTGATGTTTTCTTGTAGTTTCTAACATTAGGCCTTCTTGTTCAGGTAGAAACATTGGGAACATCTACAAACAACTACCTAAACACAGTTATGAACCTGGAACGCTCGGGAACATTGTCTCTCAGCTATGTTATAGAGTTTATTGATACATTTCACTGAAGTGTAAGACTTTCCAAAGCTGGTTAATGTGTTTGTTCCTCTATTTCAAGTGTATTCTGCCTTGTATTTCACTCATTTACCATTCTAGTCTCCTTCAAGTTAACAACGTAGGATTCATACACTGTTAAATGTGCTCTAAACTCGAATTCTGTAATTCCTGGATCTAAGACACCTTTTCTACATGAACAACTCAGTTGGAGAAGTGTTTTATACATGTTCTATGCTAGTTCTCATGTATTTATTGTCGTTTTGCCAGAGTTACTGATGTTTTCTTGTAGTTTCTAACATTAGGCCTTCTTGTTCAGGTAGAAACATTGGGAACATCTACAAACAACTACCTAAACACTGTTATGAACCTGGAACGCTCGGGAACATTGTCTCTCAGCTATGTTATAGAGTTTATTGATACATTTCACTGAAGTGTAAGACTTTCCAAAGCTGCTTAATGTGTTTGTTCCTCTATTTCAAGTGTATTCTGCCTTGTATTTCACTCATTTACCATTCTAGGCTCCTTCAAGTTAACAACGTAGGATTCATACACTGTTAAATGTGCTCTAAACTCGAATTCTGTAATTCCTGGATCTAAGATACCTTTTCTACATGAACAACTCAGTTGGAGAAGTGTTTTATACATGTTCTATGCTAGTTCTCATGTATTTATTGTCGTTTTGCCAGAGTTACTGATGTTTTCTTGTAGTTTCTAACATTAGGCCTTCTTGTTCAGGTAGAAACATTGGGAACATCTAAAACAACTACCTAAACACTGTTATGAACCTGGAACGCTCGGGAACATTGTCTCTCAACTATGTTATAGAGTTTATTGATATATTTCACTGAAGTGTAAGACTTTCCAAAGCTGGTTAATGTGTTTATTCCTGTATTTCAAGTGTATTCTGCCTTGTATTTCACTCATTTACCATTCTAGGCTCCTTCAAGTTAACAACGTAGGATTCATACACTGTTAAATGTGCTCTAAACTCGAATTCTGTAATTCCTGGATCTAAGATACCTTTTCTACATGAACAACTCAGTTGGAGAAGTGTTTTATACATGTTCTATGCTAGTTCTCATGTATTTATTGTCGTTTTGCAAGAGTTACTGATGTTTTCTTGTAGTTTCTAACATTAGGCCTTCTTGTTCAGGTAGAAACATTGGGAACATCTACAAACAACTACCTAAACACTGTTATGAACCTGGAACGCTCGGGAACATTGTCTCTCAACTATGTTATAGAGTTTATTGATACATTTCACTGAAGTGTAAGACTTTCCAAAGCTGGTTAATGTGTTTATTCCTCTATTTCAAGTGTATTCTGCCTTGTATTTCACTCATTTACCATTCTAGGCTCCTTCAAGTTAACAACGTAGGATTCATACACTGTTAAATGTGCTCTAAACTCGAATTCTGTAATTCCTGGATCTAAGACACCTTTTCTACATGAACAACTCAGTTGGAGAAGTGTTTTATACATGTTCTATGCTAGTTCTTATGTATTTATTGTCGTTTTGCCAGAGTTACTGATGTTTTCTTGTAGTTTCTAACATTAGGCCTTCTTGTTCAGGTAGAAACATTGGGAACATCTACAAACAACTACCTAAACACTGTTATGAACCTGGAACGCTCGGGAACATTGTCTCTCAGCTATGTTATAGAGTTTATTGATACATTTCACTGAAGTGTAAGACTTTCCAAAGCTGGTTAATGTGTTTGTTCCTCTATTTCAAGTGTATTCTGCCTTGTATTTCACTCATTTACCATTCTAGGCTCCTTCAAGATAACAACGTAGGATTCATACACTGTTAAATGTGCTCTAAACTCGAATTCTGTAATTCCTGGATCTAAGACACCTTTTCTACATGAACAACTCAGTTGGAGAAGTGTTTTATACATGTTCTATGCTAGTTCTCATGTATTTATTGTCGTTTTGCCAGAGTTACTGATGTTTTCTTGTAGTTTCTAACATTAGGCCTTCTTGTTCAGGTAGAAACATTGGGAACATCTACAAACAACTACCTAAACACTGTTATGAACCTGGAACGCTCGGGAACATTGTCTCTCAGCTATGTTATAGAGTTTATTGATACATTTCACTGAAGTGTAAGACTTTCCAAAGCTGGTTAATGTGTTTGTTCCTCTATTTCAAGTGTATTCTGCCTTGTATTTCACTCATTTACCATTCTAGGCTCCTTCAAGTTAACAACGTAGGATTCATACACTGTTAAATGTGCTCTAAACTCGAATTCTATAATTCCTGGATCTAAGACACCTTTTCTACATGAACAACTCAGTTGGAGAAGTGTTTTATACATGTTCTATGCTAGTTCTCATGTATTTATTGTCGTTTTGCAAGAGTTACTGATGTTTTCTTGTAGTTTCTAACATTAGGCCTTCTTGTTCAGGTAGAAACATTGGGAACATCTAAAACAACTACCTAAACACTGTTATGAACCTGGAACGCTCGGGAACATTGTCTCTCAACTATGTTATAGAGTTTATTGATATATTTCACTGAAGTGTAAGACTTTCCAAAGCTGGTTAATGTGTTTATTCCTGTATTTCAAGTGTATTCTGCCTTGTATTTCACTCATTTACCATTCTAGGCTCCTTCAAGTTAACAACGTAGGATTCATACACTGTTAAATGTGCTCTAAACTCGAATTCTGTAATTCCTGGATCTAAGATACCTTTTCTACATGAACAACTCAGTTGGAGAAGTGTTTTATACATGTTCTATGCTAGTTCTCATGTATTTATTGTCGTTTTGCAAGAGTTACTGATGTTTTCTTGTAGTTTCTAACATTAGGCCTTCTTGTTCAGGTAGAAACATTGGGAACATCTACAAACAACTACCTAAACACTGTTATGAACCTGGAACGCTCGGGAACATTGTCTCTCAACTATGTTATAGAGTTTATTGATACATTTCACTGAAGTGTAAGACTTTCCAAAGCTGGTTAATGTGTTTATTCCTCTATTTCAAGTGTATTCTGCCTTGTATTTCACTCATTTACCATTCTAGGCTCCTTCAAGTTAACAACGTAGGATTCATACACTGTTAAATGTGCTCTAAACTCGAATTCTGTAATTCCTGGATCTAAGACACCTTTTCTACATGAACAACTCAGTTGGAGAAGTGTTTTATACATGTTCTATGCTAGTTCTTATGTATTTATTGTCGTTTTGCCAGAGTTACTGATGTTTTCTTGTAGTTTCTAACATTAGGCCTTCTTGTTCAGGTAGAAACATTGGGAACATCTACAAACAACTACCTAAACACTGTTATGAACCTGGAACGCTCGGGAACATTGTCTCTCAGCTATGTTATAGAGTTTATTGATACATTTCACTGAAGTGTAAGACTTTCCAAAGCTGGTTAATGTGTTTGTTCCTCTATTTCAAGTGTATTCTGCCTTGTATTTCACTCATTTACCATTCTAGGCTCCTTCAAGATAACAACGTAGGATTCATACACTGTTAAATGTGCTCTAAACTCGAATTCTGTAATTCCTGGATCTAAGACACCTTTTCTACATGAACAACTCAGTTGGAGAAGTGTTTTATACATGTTCTATGCTAGTTCTCATGTATTTATTGTCGTTTTGCCAGAGTTACTGATGTTTTCTTGTAGTTTCTAACATTAGGCCTTCTTGTTCAGGTAGAAACATTGGGAACATCTACAAACAACTACCTAAACACTGTTATGAACCTGGAACGCTCGGGAACATTGTCTCTCAGCTATGTTATAGAGTTTATTGATACATTTCACTGAAGTGTAAGACTTTCCAAAGCTGGTTAATGTGTTTGTTCCTCTATTTCAAGTGTATTCTGCCTTGTATTTCACTCATTTACCATTCTAGGCTCCTTCAAGTTAACAACGTAGGATTCATACACTGTTAAATGTGCTCTAAACTCGAATTCTATAATTCCTGGATCTAAGACACCTTTTCTACATGAACAACTCAGTTGGAGAAGTGTTTTATACATGTTCTATGCTAGTTCTCATGTATTTATTGTCGTTTTGCAAGAGTTACTGATGTTTTCTTGTAGTTTCTAACATTAGGCCTTCTTGTTCAGGTAGAAACATTGGGAACATCTACAAACAACTACCTAAACACTGTTATGAACCTGGAACGCTCGGGAACATTGTCTCTCAACTATGTTATAGAGTTTATTGATATATTTCACTGAAGTGTAAGACTTTCCAAAGCTGGTTAATGTGTTTATTCCTGTATTTCAAGTGTATTCTGCCTTGTATTTCACTCATTTACCATTCTAGGCTCCTTCAAGTTAACAACGTAGGATTCATACACTGTTAAATGTGCTCTAAACTCGAATTCTGTAATTCCTGGATCTAAGATACCTTTTCTACATGAACAACTCAGTTGGAGAAGTGTTTTATACATGTTCTATGCTAGTTCTCATGTAGTTATTGTCGTTTTGCAAGAGTTACTGATGTTTTCTTGTAGTTTCTAACATTAGGCCTTCTTGTTCAGGTAGAAACATTGGGAACATCTACAAACAACTACCTAAACACTGTTATGAACCTGGAACGCTCGGGAACATTGTCTCTCAACTATGTTATAGAGTTTATTGATACATTTCACTGAAGTGTAAGACTTTCCAAAGCTGGTTAATGTGTTTATTCCTCTATTTCAAGTGTATTCTGCCTTGTATTTCACTCATTTACCATTCTAGGCTCCTTCAAGTTAACAACGTAGGATTCATACACTGTTAAATGTGCTCTAAACTCGAATTCTGTAATTCCTGGATCTAAGACACCTTTTCTACATGAACAACTCAGTTGGAGAAGTGTTTTATACATGTTCTATGCTAGTTCTCATGTATTTATTGTCGTTTTGCCAGAGTTACTGATGTTTTCTTGTAGTTTCTAACATTAGGCCTTCTTGTTCAGGTAGAAACATTGGGAACATCTACAAACAACTACCTAAACACTGTTATGAACCTGGAACGCTCGGGAACATTGTCTCTCAGCTATGTTATAGAGTTTATTGATACATTTCACTGAAGTGTAAGACTTTCCAAAGCTGGTTAATGTGTTTGTTCCTCTATTTCAAGTGTATTCTGCCTTGTATTTCACTCATTTACCATTCTAGGCTCCTTCAAGTTAACAACGTAGGATTCATACACTGTTAAATGTGCTCTAAACTCGAATTCTGTAATTCCTGGATCTAAGACACCTTTTCTACATGAACAACTCAGTTGGAGAAGTGTTTTATACATGTTCTATGCTAGTTCTCATGTATTTATTGTCGTTTTGCCAGAGTTACTGATGTTTTCTTGTAGTTTCTCACATTAGGCCTTCTTGTTCAGGTAGAAACATTGGGAACATCTACAAACAACTACCTAAACACTGTTATGAACCTGGAACGCTCGGGAACATTGTCTCTCAGCTATGTTATAGAGTTTATTGATACATTTCACTGAAGTGTAAGACTTTCCAAAGCTGGTTAATGTGTTTGTTCCTCTATTTCAAGTGTATTCTGCCTTGTATTTCACTCATTTACCATTCTAGGCTCCTTCAAGTTAACAACGTAGGATTCATACACTGTTAAATGTGCTCTATACTCGAATTCTGTAATTCCTGGATCTAAGACACCTTTTCTACATGAACAACTCAGTTGGAGAAGTGTTTTATACATGTTCTATGCTAGTTCTCATGTATTTATTGTCGTTTTGCAAGAGTTACTGATGTTTTCTTGTAGTTTCTAACATTAGGCCTTCTTGTTCAGGTAGAAACATTGGGAACATCTACAAACAACTACCTAAACACTGTTATGAACCTGGAACGCTCGGGAACATTGTCTCTCAACTATGTTATAGAGTTTATTGATATATTTCACTGAAGTGTAAGACTTTCCAAAGCTGGTTAATGTGTTTATTCCTGTATTTCAAGTGTATTCTGCCTTGTATTTCACTCATTTACCATTCTAGGCTCCTTCAAGTTAACAACGTAGGATTCATACACTGTTAAATGTGCTCTAAACTCGAATTCTGTAATTCCTGGATCTAAGATACCTTTTCTATATGAACAACTCAGTTGGAGAAGTGTTTTATACATGTTCTATGCTAGTTCTCATGTATTTATTGTCGTTTTGCAAGAGTTACTGATGTTTTCTTGTAGTTTCTAACATTAGGCCTTCTTGTTCAGGTAGAAACATTGGGAACATCTACAAACAACTACCTAAACACTGTTATGAACCTGGAACGCTCGGGAACATTGTCTCTCAACTATGTTATAGAGTTTATTGATACATTTCACTGAAGTGTAAGACTTTCCAAAGCTGGTTAATGTGTTTATTCCTCTATTTCAAGTGTATTCTGCCTTGTATTTCACTCATTTACCATTCTAGGCTCCTTCAAGTTAACAACGTAGGATTCATACACTGTTAAATGTGCTCTAAACTCGAATTCTGTAATTCCTGGATCTAAGACACCTTTTCTACATGAACAACTCAGTTGGAAAAGTGTTTTATACATGTTCTATGCTAGTTCTTATGTATTTATTGTCGTTTTGCCAGAGTTACTGATGTTTTCTTGTAGTTTCTAACATTAGGCCTTCTTGTTCAGGTAGAAACATTGGGAACATCTACAAACAACTACCTAAACACTGTTATGAACCTGGAACGCTCGGGAACATTGTCTCTCCGCTATGTTATAGAGTTTATTGATACATTTCACTGAAGTGTAAGACTTTCCAAAGCTGGTTAATGTGTTTGTTCCTCTATTTCAAGTGTATTCTGCCTTGTATTTCACTCATTTACCATTCTAGGCTCCTTCAAGTTAACAACGTAGGATTCATACACTGTTAAATGTGCTCTAAACTCGAATTCTGTAATTCCTGGATCTAAGACACCTTTTCTACATGAACAACTCAGTTGGAGAAGTGTTTTATACATGTTCTATGCTAGTTCTCATGTATTTATTGTCGTTTTGCCAGAGTTACTGATGTTTTCTTGTAGTTTCTCACATTAGGCCTTCTTGTTCAGGTAGAAACATTGGGAACATCTACAAACAACTACCTAAACACTGTTATGAACCTGGAACGCTCGGGAACATTGTCTCTCAGCTATGTTATAGAGTTTATTGATACATTTCACTGAAGTGTAAGACTTTCCAAAGCTGGTTAATGTGTTTGTTCCTCTATTTCAAGTGTATTCTGCCTTGTATTTCACTCATTTACCATTCTAGGCTCCTTCAAGTTAACAACGTAGGA
This sequence comes from Pipistrellus nathusii, assembly GCA_963693515.1. Lineage (NCBI taxonomy): Eukaryota > Metazoa > Chordata > Mammalia > Chiroptera > Vespertilionidae > Pipistrellus > Pipistrellus nathusii. The sequence continues at coordinate 22,923 of CAVNZX010000060.1, forward strand.
TTCATACACTGTTAAATGTGCTCTATACTCTAATTCTGTAATTCCTGGATCTAAGACACCTTTTCTACATGAACAACTCAGTTGGAGAAGTGTTTTATACATGTTCTATGCTAGTTCTCATGTATTTATTGTCGTTTTGCCAGAGTTACTGATGTTTTCTTGTAGTTTCTAACATTAGGCCTTCTTGTTCAGGTAGAAACATTGGGAACATCTACAAACAACTACCTAAACACTGTTATGAACCTGGAACGCTGGGGAACATTGTCTCTCAGCTATGTTATAGAGTTTATTGATACATTTCACTGAAGTGTAAGACTTTCCAAAGCTGGTTAATGTGTTTGTTCCTCTATTTCAAGTGTATTCTGCCTTGTATTTCAGTCATTTACCATTCTAGGCTCCTTCAAGTTAACAACGTAGGATTCATACACTGTTAAATGTGCTCTAAACTCGAATTCTGTAATTCCTGGATCTAAGACACCTTTTCTACATGAACAACTCAGTTGGAGAAGTGTTTTATACATGTTCTATGCTAGTTCTCGCGTATTTATTGTCGTTTTGCCAGAGTTACTGATGTTTTCTTGTAGTTTCTAACATTAGGCCTTCTTGTTCAGGTAGAAACATTGGGAACATCTACAAACAACTACCTAAACACTGTTATGAACCTGGAACCCTCGGGAACATTGTCTCTCAACTATGTTATAGAGTTTATTGATACATTTCACTGAAGTGTAAGACTTTCCAAAGCTGGTTAATGTGTTTATTCCTCTATTTCAAGTGTATTCTGCCTTGTATTTCACTCATTTACCATTCTAGGCTCCTTCAAGTTAAGAACGTAGGATTCATACACTGTTAAATCTGCTCTAAACTCGAATTCTGTAATTCCTGGATCTAAGATACCTTTTCTACATGAACAACTCAGTTGGAGAAGTGTTTTATACATGTTCTATGCTAGTTGTCATGTATTTATTGTCGTTTTGCCAGAGTTACTGATGTTTTCTTGTAGTTTCTAACATTAGGCCTTCTTGTTCAGGTAGAAACATTGGGAACATCTACAAACAACTACCTAAACACAGTTATGAACCTGGAACGCTCGGGAACATTGTCTCTCAGCTATGTTATAGAGTTTATTGATACATTTCACTGAAGTGTAAGACTTTCCAAAGCTGGTTAATGTGTTTGTTCCTCTATTTCAAGTGTATTCTGCCTTGTATTTCACTCATTTACCATTCTAGGCTCCTTCAAGTTAACAACGTAGGATTCATACACTGTTAAATGTGCTCTAAACTCGAATTCTGTAATTCCTGGATCTAAGACACCTTTTCTACATGAACAACTCAGTTGGAGAAGTGTTTTATACATGTTCTATGCTAGTTCTCATGTATTTATTGTCGTTTTGCCAGAGTTACTGATGTTTTCTTGTAGTTTCTCACATTAGGCCTTCTTGTTCAGGTAGAAACATTGGGAACATCTACAAACAACTACCTAAACACTGTTATGAACCTGGAACGCTCGGGAACATTGTCTCTCAGCTATGTTATAGAGTTTATTGATACATTTCACTGAAGTGTAAGACTTTCCAAAGCTGGTTAATGTGTTTGTTCCTCTATTTCAAGTGTATTCTGCCTTGTATTTCACTCATTTACCATTCTAGGCTCCTTCAAGTTAACAACGTAGGATTCATACACTGTTAAATGTGCTCTATACTCTAATTCTGTAATTCCTGGATCTAAGACACCTTTTCTACATGAACAACTCAGTTGGAGAAGTGTTTTATACATGTTCTATGCTAGTTCTCATGTATTTATTGTCGTTTTGCCAGAGTTACTGATGTTTTCTTGTAGTTTCTAACATTAGGCCTTCTTGTTCAGGTAGAAACATTGGGAACATCTACAAACAACTACCTAAACACTGTTATGAACCTGGAACGCTCGGGAACATTGTCTCTCAGCTATGTTATAGAGTTTATTGATACATTTCACTGAAGTGTAAGACTTTCCAAAGCTGGTTAATGTGTTTGTTCCTCTATTTCAAGTGTATTCTGCCTTGTATTTCAGTCATTTACCATTCTAGGCTCCTTCAAGTTAACAACGTAGGATTCATACACTGTTAAATGTGCTCTAAACTCGAATTCTGTAATTCCTGGATCTAAGACACCTTTTCTACATGAACAACTCAGTTGGAGAAGTGTTTTATACATGTTCTATGCTAGTTCTCACGTATTTATTGTCGTTTTGCCAGAGTTACTGATGTTTTCTTGTAGTTTCTAACATTAGGCCTTCTTGTTCAGGTAGAAACATTGGGAACATCTACAAACAACTACCTAAACACTGTTATGAACCTGGAACCCTCGGGAACATTGTCTCTCAACTATGTTATAGAGTTTATTGATACATTTCACTGAAGTGTAAGACTTTCCAAAGCTGGTTAATGTGTTTATTCCTCTATTTCAAGTGTATTCTGCCTTGTATTTCACTCATTTACCATTCTAGGCTCCTTCAAGTTAACAACGTAGGATTCATACACTGTTAAATCTGCTCTAAACTCGAATTCTGTAATTCCTGGATCTAAGATACCTTTTCTACATGAACAACTCAGTTGGAGAAGTGTTTTATACATGTTCTATGCTAGTTGTCATGTATTTATTGTCGTTTTGCCAGAGTTACTGATGTTTTCTTGTAGTTTCTAACATTAGGCCTTCTTGTTCAGGTAGAAACATTGGGAACATCTACAAACAACTACCTAAACACAGTTATGAACCTGGAACGCTCGGGAACATTGTCTCTCAGCTATGTTATAGAGTTTATTGATACATTTCACTGAAGTGTAAGACTTTCCAAAGCTGGTTAATGTGTTTGTTCCTCTATTTCAAGTATATTCTGCCTTGTATTTCACTCATTTACCATTCTAGGCTCCTTCAAGTTAACAACGTAGGATTCATACACTGTTAAATGTGCTCTAAACTCGAATTCTGTAATTCCTGGATCTAAGACACCTTTTCTACATGAACAACTCAGTTGGAGAATTGTTTTATACATGTTCTATGCTAGTTCTCATGTATTTATTGTCGTTTTGCCAGAGTTACTGATGTTTTCTTGTAGTTTCTAACATTAGGCCTTCTTGTTCAGGTAGAAACATTGGGAACATCTACAAACAACTACCTAAACACTGTTATGAACCTGGAACGCTCGGGAACATTGTCTCTCAACTATGTTATAGAGTTTATTGATACATTTCACTGAAGTGTAAGACTTTCCAAAGCTGGTTAATGTGTTTATTCCTCTATTTCAAGTGTATTCTGCCTTGTATTTCACTCATTTACCATTCTAGGCTCCTTCAAGTTAACAACGTAGGATTCATACACTGTTAAATGTGCTCTAAACTCGAATTCTGTAATTCCTGGATCTAAGACACCTTTTCTACATGAACAACTCAGTTGGAGAAGTGTTTTATACATGTTCTATGCTAGTTCTCATGTATTTATTGTCGTTTTGCCAGAGTTACTGATGTTTTCTTGTAGTTTCTAACATTAGGCATTCGTGTTCAGGTAGAAACATTGGGAACATCTACAAACAACTACCTAAACACTGTTATGAACCTGGAACGCTCGGGAACATTGTCTCTCCGCTATGTTATAGAGTTTATTGATACATTTCACTGAAGTGTAAGACTTTCCAAAGCTGGTTAATGTGTTTGTTCCTCTATTTCAAGTGTATTCTGCCTTGTATTTCACTCATTTACCATTCTAGGCTCCTTCAAGTTAACAACGTAGGATTCATACACTGTTAAATGTGCTCTAAACTCGAATTCTGTAATTCCTGGATCTAAGACACCTTTTCTACATGAACAACTCAGTTGGAGAAGTGTTTTATACATGTTCTATGCTAGTTCTCATGTATTTATTGTCGTTTTGCCAGAGTTACTGATGTTTTCTTGTAGTTTCTCACATTAGGCCTTCTTGTTCAGGTAGAAACATTGGGAACATCTACAAACAACTACCTAAACACTGTTATGAACCTGGAACGCTCGGGAACATTGTCTCTCAGCTATGTTATAGAGTTTATTGATACATTTCACTGAAGTGTAAGACTTTCCAAAGCTGGTTAATGTGTTTGTTCCTCTATTTCAAGTGTATTCTGCCTTGTATTTCACTCATTTACCATTCTAGGCTCCTTCAAGTTAACAACGTAGGATTCATACACTGTTAAATGTGCTCTATACTCTAATTCTGTAATTCCTGGATCTAAGACACCTTTTCTACATGAACAACTCAGTTGGAGAAGTGTTTTATACATGTTCTATGCTAGTTCTCATGTATTTATTGTCGTTTTGCCAGAGTTACTGATGTTTTCTTGTAGTTTCTAACATTAGGCCTTCTTGTTCAGGTAGAAACATTGGGAACATCTACAAACAACTACCTAAACACTGTTATGAACCTGGAACGCTGGGGAACATTGTCTCTCAGCTATGTTATAGAGTTTATTGATACATTTCACTGAAGTGTAAGACTTTCCAAAGCTGGTTAATGTGTTTGTTCCTCTATTTCAAGTGTATTCTGCCTTGTATTTCAGTCATTTACCATTCTAGGCTCCTTCAAGTTAACAACGTAGGATTCATACACTGTTAAATGTGCTCTAAACTCAAATTCTGTAATTCCTGGATCTAAGACACCTTTTCTACATGAACAACTCAGTTGGAGAAGTGTTTTATACATGTTCTATGCTAGTTCTCACGTATTTATTGTCGTTTTGCCAGAGTTACTGATGTTTTCTTGTAGTTTCTAACATTAGGCCTTCTTGTTCAGGTAGAAACATTGGGAACATCTACAAACAACTACCTAAACACTGTTATGAACCTGGAACCCTCGGGAACATTGTCTCTCAACTATGTTATAGAGTTTATTGATACATTTCACTGAAGTGTAAGACTTTCCAAAGCTGGTTAATGTGTTTATTCCTCTATTTCAAGTGTATTCTGCCTTGTATTTCACTCATTTACCATTCTAGGCTCCTTCAAGTTAAGAACGTAGGATTCATACACTGTTAAATCTGCTCTAAACTCGAATTCTGTAATTCCTGGATCTAAGATACCTTTTCTACATGAACAACTCAGTTGGAGAAGTGTTTTATACATGTTCTATGCTAGTTCTCATGTATTTATTGTCGTTTTGCCAGAGTTACTGATGTTTTCTTGTAGTTTCTAACATTAGGCCTTCTTGTTAAGGTAGAAACATTGGGAACATCTACAAACAACTACCTAAACACAGTTATGAACCTGGAACGCTCGGGAACATTGTCTCTCAGCTATGTTATAGAGTTTATTGATACATTTCACTGAAGTGTAAGACTTTCCAAAGCTGGTTAATGTGTTTGTTCCTCTATTTCAAGTGTATTCTGCCTTGTATTTCACTCATTTACCATTCTAGGCTCCTTCAAGTTAACAACGTAGGATTCATACACTGTTAAATGTGCTCTAAACTCGAATTCTGTAATTCCTGGATCTAAGACACCTTTTCTACATGAACAACTCAGTTGGAGAAGTGTTTTATACATGTTCTATGCTAGTTCTCATGTATTTATTGTCGTTTTGCCAGAGTTACTGATGTTTTCTTGTAGTTTCTCACATTAGGCCTTCTTGTTCAGGTAGAAACATTGGGAACATCTACAAACAACTACCTAAACACTGTTATGAACCTGGAACGCTCGGGAACATTGTCTCTCAGCTATGTTATAGAGTTTATTGATACATTTCACTGAAGTGTAAGACTTTCCAAAGCTGGTTAATGTGTTTGTTCCTCTATTTCAAGTGTATTCTGCCTTGTATTTCACTCATTTACCATTCTAGGCTCCTTCAAGTTAACAACGTAGGATTCATACACTGTTAAATGTGCTCTATACTCTAATTCTGTAATTCCTGGATCTAAGACACCTTTTCTACATGAACAACTCAGTTGGAGAAGTGTTTTATACATGTTCTATGCTAGTTCTCATGTATTTATTGTCGTTTTGCCAGAGTTACTGATGTTTTCTTGTAGTTTCTAACATTAGGCCTTCTTGTTCAGGTAGAAACATTGGGAACATCTACAAACAACTACCTAAACACTGTTATGAACCTGGAACGCTCGGGAACATTGTCTCTCAGCTATGTTATAGAGTTTATTGATACATTTCACTGAAGTGTAAGACTTTCCAAAGCTGGTTAATGTGTTTGTTCCTCTATTTCAAGTGTATTCTGCCTTGTATTTCAGTCATTTACCATTCTAGGCTCCTTCAAGTTAACAACGTAGGATTCATACACTGTTAAATGTGCTCTAAACTCGAATTCTGTAATTCCTGGATCTAAGACACCTTTTCTACATGAACAACTCAGTTGGAGAAGTGTTTTATACATGTTCTATGCTAGTTCTCACGTATTTATTGTCGTTTTGCCAGAGTTACTGATGTTTTCTTGTAGTTTCTAACATTAGGCCTTCTTGTTCAGGTAGAAACATTGGGAACATCTACAAACTACTACCTAAACACTGTTATGAACCTGGAACCCTCGGGAACATTGTCTCTCAACTATGTTATAGAGTTTATTGATACATTTCACTGAAGTGTAAGACTTTCCAAAGCTGGTTAATGTGTTTATTCCTCTATTTCAAGTGTATTCTGCCTTGTATTTCACTCATTTACCATTCTAGGCTCCTTCAAGTTAACAACGTAGGATTCATACACTGTTAAATCTGCTCTAAACTCGAATTCTGTAATTCCTGGATCTAAGATACCTTTTCTACATGAACAACTCAGTTGGAGAAGTGTTTTATACATGTTCTATGCTAGTTGTCATGTATTTATTGTCGTTTTGCCAGAGTTACTGATGTTTTCTTGTAGTTTCTAACATTAGGCCTTCTTGTTCAGGTAGAAACATTGGGAACATCTACAAACAACTACCTAAACACAGTTATGAACCTGGAACGCTCGGGAACATTGTCTCTCAGCTATGTTATAGAGTTTATTGATACATTTCACTGAAGTGTAAGACTTTCCAAAGCTGGTTAATGTGTTTGTTCCTCTATTTCAAGTGTATTCTGCCTTGTATTTCACTCATTTACCATTCTAGGCTCCTTCAAGTTAACAACGTAGGATTCATACACTGTTAAATGTGCTCTAAACTCGAATTCTGTAATTCCTGGATCTAAGACACCTTTTCTACATGAACAACTCAGTTGGAGAATTGTTTTATACATGTTCTATGCTAGTTCTCATGTATTTATTGTCGTTTTGCCAGAGTTACTGATGTTTTCTTGTAGTTTCTAATATTAGGCCTTCTTGTTCAGGTAGAAACATTGGGAACATCTACAAACAACTACCTAAACACTGTTATGAACCTGGAACGCTCGGGAACATTGTCTCTCAGCTATGTTATAGAGTTTATTGATACATTTCACTGAAGTGTAAGACTTTCCAAAGCTGGTTAATGTGTTTGTTCCTCTATTTCAAGTGTATTCTGCCTTGTATTTCACTCATTTACCATTCTAGGCTCCTTCAAGTTAACAACGTAGGATTCATACACTGTTAAATGTGCTCTAAACTCGAATTCTGTAATTCCTGGATCTAAGATACCTTTTCTACATGAACAACTCAGTTGGAGAAGTGTTTTATACATGTTCTATGCTAGTTCTCATGTATTTATTGTCGTTTTGCCAGAGTTACTGATGTTTTCTTGTAGTTTCTAACATTAGGCCTTCTTGTTCAGGTAGAAACATTGGGAACATCTACAAACAACTACCTAAACACTGTTATGAACCTGGAACGCTCGGGAACATTGTCTCTCAACTATGTTATAGAGTTTATTGATACATTTCACTGAAGTGTAAGACTTTCCAAAGCTGGTTAATGTGTTTATTCCTCTATTTCAAGTGTATTCTGCCTTGTATTTCACTCATTTACCATTCTAGGCTCCTTCAAGTTAACAACGTAGGATTCATACACTGTTAAATGTGCTCTAAACTCGAATTCTGTAATTCCTGGATCTAAGACACCTTTTCTACATGAACAACTCAGTTGGAGAAGTGTTTTATACATGTTCTATGCTAGTTCTTATGTATTTATTGTCGTTTTGCCAGAGTTACTGATGTTTTCTTGTAGTTTCTAACATTAGGCCTTCTTGTTCAGGTAGAAACATTGGGAACATCTACAAACAACTACCTAAACACTGTTATGAACCTGGAACGCTCGGGAACATTGTCTCTCAGCTATGTTATAGAGTTTATTGATACATTTCACTGAAGTGTAAGACTTTCCAAAGCTGGTTAATGTGTTTGTTCCTCTATTTCAAGTGTATTCTGCCTTGTATTTCACTCATTTACCATTCTAGGCTCCTTCAAGTTAACAACGTAGGATTCATACACTGTTAAATGTGCTCTAAACTCGAATTCTGTAATTCCTGGATCTAAGACACCTTTTCTACATGAACAACTCAGTTGGAGAAGTGTTTTATACATGTTCTATGCTAGTTCTCATGTATTTATTGTCGTTTTGCCAGAGTTACTGATGTTTTCTTGTAGTTTCTAACATTAGGCCTTCTTGTTCAGGTAGAAACATTGGGAACATCTACAAACAACTACCTAAACACTGTTATGAACCTGGAACGCTCGGGAACATTGTCTCTCAACTATGTTATAGAGTTTATTGATACATTTCACTGAAGTGTAAGACTTTCCAAAGCTGGTTAATGTGTTTATTCCTCTATTTCAAGTGTATTCTGCCTTGTATTTCACTCATTTACCATTCTAGGCTCCTTCAAGTTAACAACGTAGGATTCATACACTGTTAAATGTGCTCTAAACTCCAATTCTGTAATTCCTGGATCTAAGACACCTTTTCTACATGAACAACTCAGTTGGAGAAGTGTTTTATACATGTTCTATGCTAGTTCTTATGTATTTATTGTCGTTTTGCCAGAGTTACTGATGTTTTCTTGTAGTTTCTAACATTAGGCCTTCTTGTTCAGGTAGAAACATTGGGAACATCTACAAACAACTACCTAAACACTGTTATGAACCTGGAACGCTCGGGAACATTGTCTCTCAGCTATGTTATAGAGTTTATTGATACATTTCACTGAAGTGTAAGACTTTCCAAAGCTGGTTAATGTGTTTGTTCCTCTATTTCAAGTGTATTCTGCCTTGTATTTCACTCATTTACCATTCTAGGCTCCTTCAAGTTAACAACGTAGGATTCATACACTGTTAAATGTGCTCTAAACTCGAATTCTGTAATTCCTGGATCTAAGACACCTTTTCTACATGAACAACTCAGTTGGAGAAGTGTTTTATACATGTTCTATGCTAGTTCTCATGTATTTATTGTCGTTTTGCCAGAGTTACTGATGTTTTCTTGTAGTTTCTCACATTAGGCCTTCTTGTTCAGGTAGAAACATTGGGAACATCTACAAACAACTACCTAAACACTGTTATGAACCTGGAACCCTCGGGAACATTGTCTCTCAGCTATGTTATAGAGTTTATTGATACATTTCACTGAAGTGTAAGACTTTCCAAAGCTGGTTAATGTGTTTGTTCCTCTATTTCAAGTGTATTCTGCCTTGTATTTCACTCATTTACCATTCTAGGCTCCTTCAAGTTAACAACGTAGGATTCAAACACTGTTAAATGTGCTCTATACTCTAATTCTGTAATTCCTGGATCTAAGACACCTTTTCTACATGAACAACTCAGTTGGAGAAGTGTTTTATACATGTTCTATGCTAGTTCTCATGTATTTATTGTCGTTTTGCCAGAGTTACTGATGTTTTCTTGTAGTTTCTAACATTAGGCCTTCTTGTTCAGGTAGAAACATTGGGAACATCTACAAACAACTACCTAAACACTGTTATGAACCTGGAACCCTCGGGAACATTGTCTCTCAACTATGTTATAGAGTTTATTGATACATTTCACTGAAGTGTAAGACTTTCCAAAGCTGGTTAATGTGTTTATTCCTCTATTTCAAGTGTATTCTGCCTTGTATTTCACTCATTTACCATTCTAGGCTCCTTCAAGTTTACAACGTAGGATTCATACACTGTTAAATGTGCTCTAAACTCGAATTCTGTAATTCCTGGATCTAAGATACCTTTTCTACATGAACAACTCAGTTGGAGAAGTGTTTTATACATGTTCTATGCTAGTTGTCATGTATTTATTGTCGTTTTGCCAGAGTTACTGATGTTTTCTTGTAGTTTCTAACATTAGGCCTTCTTGTTCAGGTAGAAACATTGGGAACATCTACAAACAACTACCTAAACACAGTTATGAACCTGGAACGCTCGGGAACATTGTCTCTCAGCTATGTTATAGAGTTTATTGATACATTTCACTGAAGTGTAAGACTTTCCAAAGCTGGTTAATGTGTTTGTTCCTCTATTTCAAGTGTATTCTGCCTTGTATTTCACTCATTTACCATTCTAGGCTCCTTCAAGTTAACAACGTAGGATTCATACACTGTTAAATGTGCTCTAAACTCGAATTCTGTAATTCCTGGATCTAAGACACCTTTTCTACATGAACAACTCAGTTGGAGAATTGTTTTATACATGTTCTATGCTAGTTCTCATGTATTTATTGTCGTTTTGCCAGAGTTACTGATGTTTTCTTGTAGTTTCTAACATTAGGCCTTCTTGTTCAGGTAGAAACATTGGGAACATCTACAAACAACTACCTAAACACTGTTATGAACCTGGAACGCTCGGGAACATTGTCTCTCAGCTATGTTATAGAGTTTATTGATACATTTCACTGAAGTGTAAGACTTTCCAAAGCTGGTTAATGTGTTTGTTCCTCTATTTCAAGTGTATTCTGCCTTGTATTTCACTCATTTACCATTCTAGGCTCCTTCAAGTTAACAACGTAGGATTCATACACTGTTAAATGTGCTCTAAACTCGAATTCTGTAATTCCTGGATCTAAGATACCTTTTCTACATGAACAACTCAGTTGGAGAAGTGTTTTATACATGTTCTATGCTAGTTCTCATGTATTTATTGTCGTTTTGCCAGAGTTACTGATGTTTTCTTGTAGTTTCTAACATTAGGCCTTCTTGTTCAGGTAGAAACATTGGGAACATCTAAAACAACTACCTAAACACTGTTATGAACCTGGAACGCTCGGGAACATTGTCTCTCAACTATGTTATAGAGTTTATTGATACATTTCATTGAAGTGTAAGACTTTCTAAAGCTGGTTAATGTGTTTATTCCTGTATTTCAAGTGTATTCTGCCTTGTATTTCACTCATTTACCATTCTAGGCTCCTTCAAGTTAACAACGTAGGATTCATACACTGTTAAATGTGCTCTAAACTCGAATTCTGTAATTCCTGGATCTAAGATACCTTTTCTACATGAACAACTCAGTTGGAGAAGTGTTTTATACATGTTCTATGCTAGTTCTCATGTATTTATTGTCGTTTTGCAAGAGTTACTGATGTTTTCTTGTAGTTTCTAACATTAGGCCTTCTTGTTCAGGTAGAAACATTGGGAACATCTACAAACAACTACCTAAACACTGTTATGAACCTGGAACGCTCGGGAACATTGTCTCTCAACTATGTTATAGAGTTTATTGATACATTTCACTGAAGTGTAAGACTTTCCAAAGCTGGTTAATGTGTTTATTCCTCTATTTCAAGTGTATTCTGCCTTGTATTTCACTCATTTACCATTCTAGGCTCCTTCAAGTTAACAACGTAGGATTCATACACTGTTAAATGTGCTCTAAACTCCAATTCTGTAATTCCTGGATCTAAGACACCTTTTCTACATGAACAACTCAGTTGGAGAAGTGTTTTATACATGTTCTATGCTAGTTCTTATGTATTTATTGTCGTTTTGCCAGAGTTACTGATGTTTTCTTGTAGTTTCTAACATTAGGCCTTCTTGTTCAGGTAGAAACATTGGGAACATCTACAAACAACTACCTAAACACTGTTATGAACCTGGAACGCTCGGGAACATTGTCTCTCAGCTATGTTATAGAGTTTATTGATACATTTCACTGAAGTGTAAGACTTTCCAAAGCTGGTTAATGTGTTTGTTCCTCTATTTCAAGTGTATTCTGGCATGTATTTCACTCATTTACCATTCTAGGCTCCTTCAAGTTAACAACGTAGGATTCATACACTGTTAAATGTGCTCTAAACTCAAATTCTGTAATTCCTGGATCTAAGACACCTTTTCTACATGAACAACTCAGTTGGAGAAGTGTTTTATACATGTTCTATGCTAGTTCTCATGTATTTATTGTCGTTTTGCCAGAGTTACTGATGTTTTCTTGTAGTTTCTAACATTAGGCCTTCTTGTTCAGGTAGAAACATTGGGAACATCTACAAACAACTACCTAAACACTGTTATGAACCTGGAACGCTCGGGAACATTGTCTCTCAACTATGTTATAGAGTTTATTGATACATTTCACTGAAGTGTAAGACTTTCCAAAGCTGGTTAATGTGTTTATTCCTCTATTTCAAGTGTATTCTGCCTTGTATTTCACTCATTTACCATTCTAGGCTCCTTCAAGTTAACAACGTAGGATTCATACACTGTTAAATGTGCTCTAAACTCGAATTCTGTAATTCCTGGATCTAAGATACCTTTTCTACATGAACAACTCAGTTGGAGAAGTGTTTTATACATGTTCTATGCTAGTTCTCACGTCTTTATTGTCGTTTTGCAAGAGTTACTGATGTTTTCTTGTAGTTTCTAACGTTAGGCCTTCTTGTTCAGGTAGAAACATTGGGAACATCTACAAACAACTACCTAAACACTGTTATGAACCTGGAACCCTCGGGAACATTGTCTCTCAACTATGTTATAGAGTTTATTGATACATTTCACTGAAGTGTAAGACTTTCCAAAGCTGGTTAATGTGTTTATTCCTCTATTTCAAGTGTATTCTGCCTTGTATTTCACTCATTTACCATTCTAGGCTCCTTCAAGTTAACAACGTAGGATTCATACACTGTTAAATATGCTCTAAACTCGAATTCTGTAATTCCTGGATCTAAGATACCTTTTCTACATGAACAACTCAGTTGGAGAAGTGTTTTATACATGTTCTATGCTAGTTCTCATGTATTTATTGTCGTTTTGCAAGAGTTACTGATGTTTTCTTGTAGTTTCTAACATTAGGCCTTCTTGTTCAGGTAGAAACATTGGGAACATCTACAAACAACTACCTAAACACTGTTATGAACCTGGAACGCTCGGGAACATTGTCTCTCAACTATGTTATAGAGTTTATTGATACATTTCATTGAAGTGTAAGACTTTCCAAAGCTGGTTAATGTGTTTATTCCTGTATTTCAAGTGTATTCTGCCTTGTATTTCACTCATTTACCATTCTAGGCTCCTTCAAGTTAACAACGTAGGATTCATACACTGTTAAATGTGCTCTAAACTCGAATTCTGTAATTCCTGGATCTAAGATACCTTTTCTACATGAACAACTCAGTTGGAGAAGTGTTTTATACATGTTCTATGCTAGTTCTCATGTATTTATTGTCGTTTTGCAAGAGTTACTGATGTTTTCTTGTAGTTTCTAACATTAGGCCTTCTTGTTCAGGTAGAAACATTGGGAACATCTACAAACAACTACCTAAACACTGTTATGAACCTGGAACGCTCGGGAACATTGTCTCTCAACTATGTTATAGAGTTTATTGATATATTTCACTGAAGTGTAAGACTTTCCAAAGCTGGTTAATGTGTTTATTCCTGTATTTCAAGTGTATTCTGCCTTGTATTTCACTCATTTACCATTCTAGGCTCCTTCAAGTTAACAACGTAGGATTCATACACTGTTAAATGTGCTCTAAACTCGAATTCTGTAATTCCTGGATCTAAGATACCTTTTCTACATGAACAACTCAGTTGGAGAAGTGTTTTATACATGTTCTATGCTAGTTCTCATGTATTTATTGTCGTTTTGCAAGAGTTACTGATGTTTTCTTGTAGTTTCTAACATTAGGCCTTCTTGTTCAGGTAGAAACATTGGGAACATCTACAAACAACTACCTAAACACTGTTATGAACCTGGAACGCTCGGGAACATTGTCTCTCAACTATGTTATAGAGTTTATTGATACATTTCACTGAAGTGTAAGACTTTCCAAAGCTGGTTAATGTGTTTATTCCTCTATTTCAAGTGTATTCTGCCTTGTATTTCACTCATTTACCATTCTAGGCTCCTTCAAGTTAACAACGTAGGATTCATACACTGTTTAATGTGCTCTAAACTCAAATTCTGTAATTCCTGGATCTAAGACACCTTTTCTACATGAACAACTCAGTTGGAGAAGTGTTTTATACATGTTCTATGCTAGTTCTTATGTATTTATTGTCGTTTTGCCAGAGTTACTGATGTTTTCTTGTAGTTTCTAACATTAGGCCTTCTTGTTCAGGTAGAAACATTGGGAACATCTACAAACAACTACCTAAACACTGTTATGAACCTGGAACGCTCGGGAACATTGTCTCTCAGCTATGTTATAGAGTTTATTGATACATTTCACTGAAGTGTAAGACTTTCCAAAGCTGGTTAATGTGTTTGTTCCTCTATTTCAAGTGTATTCTGGCATGTATTTCACTCATTTACCATTCTAGGCTCCTTCAAGTTAACAACGTAGGATTCATACACTGTTAAATGTGCTCTAAACTCAAATTCTGTAATTCCTGGATCTAAGACACCTTTTCTACATGAACAACTCAGTTGGAGAAGTGTTTTATACATGTTCTATGCTAGTTCTCATGTATTTATTGTCGTTTTGCCAGAGTTACTGATGTTTTCTTGTAGTTTCTAACATTAGGCCTTCTTGTTCAGGTAGAAACATTGGGAACATCTACAAACAACTACCTAAACACTGTTATGAACCTGGAACGCTCGGGAACATTGTCTCTCAACTATGTTATAGAGTTTATTGATACATTTCACTGAAGTGTAAGACTTTCCAAAGCTGGTTAATGTGTTTATTCCTCTATTTCAAGTGTATTCTGCCTTGTATTTCACTCATTTACCATTCTAGGCTCCTTCAAGTTAACAACGTAGGATTCATACACTGTTAAATGTGCTCTAAACTCGAATTCTGTAATTCCTGGATCTAAGATACCTTTTCTACATGAACAACTCAGTTGGAGAAGTGTTTTATACATGTTCTATGCTAGTTCTCATGTATTTATTGTCGTTTTGCAAGAGTTACTGATGTTTTCTTGTAGTTTCTAACATTAGGCCTTCTTGTTCAGGTAGAAACATTGGGAACATCTACAAACAACTACCTAAACACTGTTATGAACCTGGAACGCTCGGGAACATTGTCTCTCAACTATGTTATAGAGTTTATTGATACATTTCACTGAAGTGTAAGACTTTCCAAAGCTGGTTAATGTGTTTATTCCTCTATTTCAAGTGTATTCTGCCTTGTATTTCACTCATTTACCATTCTAGGCTCCTTCAAGTTAACAACGTAGGATTCATACACTGTTAAATGTGCTCTAAACTCGAATTCTGTAATTCCTGGATCTAAGACACCTTTTCTACATGAACAACTCAGTTGGAGAAGTGTTTTATACATGTTCTATGCTAGTTCTTATGTATTTATTGTCGTTTTGCCAGAGTTACTGATGTTTTCTTGTAGTTTCTAACATTAGGCCTTCTTGTTCAGGTAGAAACATTGGGAACATCTACAAACAACTACCTAAACACTGTTATGAACCTGGAACGCTCGGGAACATTGTCTCTCAGCTATGTTATAGAGTTTATTGATACATTTCACTGAAGTGTAAGACTTTCCAAAGCTGGTTAATGTGTTTGTTCCTCTATTTCAAGTGTATTCTGGCATGTATTTCACTCATTTACCATTCTAGGCTCCTTCAAGTTAACAACGTAGGATTCATACACTGTTAAATGTGCTCTAAACTCAAATTCTGTAATTCCTGGATCTAAGACACCTTTTCTACATGAACAACTCAGTTGGAGAAGTGTTTTATACATGTTCTATGCTAGTTCTCATGTATTTATTGTCGTTTTGCCAGAGTTACTGATGTTTTCTTGTAGTTTCTAACATTAGGCCTTCTTGTTCAGGTAGAAACATTGGGAACATCTACAAACAACTACCTAAACACTGTTATGAACCTGGAACGCTCGGGAACATTGTCTCTCAACTATGTTATAGAGTTTATTGATACATTTCACTGAAGTGTAAGACTTTCCAAAGCTGGTTAATGTGTTTATTCCTCTATTTCAAGTGTATTCTGCCTTGTATTTCACTCATTTACCATTCTAGGCTCCTTCAAGTTAACAACGTAGGATTCATACACTGTTAAATGTGCTCTAAACTCGAATTCTGTAATTCCTGGATCTAAGATACCTTTTCTACATGAACAACTCAGTTGGAGAAGTGTTTTATACATGTTCTATGCTAGTTCTCATGTATTTATTGTCGTTTTGCAAGAGTTACTGATGTTTTCTTGTAGTTTCTAACGTTAGGCCTTCTTGTTCAGGTAGAAACATTGGGAACATCTACAAACAACTACCTAAACACTGTTATGAACCTGGAACGCTCGGGAACATTGTCTCTCAACTATGTTATAGAGTTTATTGATATATTTCACTGAAGTGTAAGACTTTCCAAAGCTGGTTAATGTGTTTATTCCTCTATTTCAAGTGTATTCTGCCTTGTATTTCACTCATTTACCATTCTAGGCTCCTTCAAGATAACAACGTAGGATTCATACACTGTTAAATGTGCTCTAAACTCGAATTCTGTAATTCCTGGATCTAAGACACCTTTTCTACATGAACAACTCAGTTGGAGAAGTGTTTTATACATGTTCTATGCTAGTTCTCATGTATTTATTGTCGTTTTGCCAGAGTTACTGATGTTTTCTTGTAGATTCTAACATTAGGCCTTCTTGTTCAGGTAGAAACATTGGGAACATCTACAAACAACTACCTAAACACTGTTATGAACCTGGAACGCTCGGGAACATTGTCTCTCAGCTATGTTATAGAGTTTATTGATACATTTCACTGAAGTGTAAGACTTTCCAAAGCTGGTTAATGTGTTTGTTCCTCTATTTCAAGTGTATTCTGCCTTGTATTTCACTCATTTACCATTCTAGGCTCCTTCAAGTTAACAACGTAGGATTCATACACTGTTAAATGTGCTCTAAACTCGAATTCTGTAATTCCTGGATCTAAGACACCTTTTCTACATGAACAACTCAGTTGGAGAAGTGTTTTATACATGTTCTATGCTAGTTCTCATGTATTTATTGTCGTTTTGCCAGAGTTACTGATGTTTTCTTGTAGTTTCTAACATTAGGCCTTCTTGTTCAGGTAGAAACATTGGGAACATCTACAAACAACTACCTAAACACTGTTATGAACCTGGAACGCTCGGGAACATTGTCTCTCAACTATGTTATAGAGTTTATTGATACATTTCACTGAAGTGTAAGACTTTCCAAAGCTGGTTAATGTGTTTATTCCTCTATTTCAAGTGTATTCTGCCTTGTATTTCACTCATTTACCATTCTAGGCTCCTTCAAGTTAACAACGTAGGATTCATACACTGTTAAATGTGCTCTAAACTCGAATTCTGTAATTCCTGGATCTAAGATACCTTTTCTACATGAACAACTCAGTTGGAGAAGTGTTTTATACATGTTCTATGCTAGTTCTCATGTATTTATTGTCGTTTTGCAAGAGTTACTGATGTTTTCTTGTAGTTTCTAACGTTAGGCCTTCTTGTTCAGGTAGAAACATTGGGAACATCTACAAACAACTACCTAAACACTGTTATGAACCTGGAACGCTCGGGAACATTGTCTCTCAACTATGTTATAGAGTTTATTGATATATTTCACTGAAGTGTAAGACTTTCCAAAGCTGGTTAATGTGTTTATTCCTCTATTTCAAGTGTATTCTGCCTTGTATTTCACTCATTTACCATTCTAGGCTCCTTCAAGTTAACAACGTAGGATTCATACACTGTTAAATGTGCTCTAAACTCGAATTCTGTAATTCCTGGATCTAAGACACCTTTTCTACATGAACAACTCAGTTGGAGAAGTGTTTTATACATGTTCTATGCTAGTTCTCATGTATTTATTGTCGTTTTGCCAGAGTTACTGATGTTTTCTTGTAGATTCTAACATTAGGCCTTCTTGTTCAGGTAGAAACATTGGGAACATCTACAAACAACTACCTAAACACTGTTATGAACCTGGAACGCTCGGGAACATTGTCTCTCAGCTATGTTATAGAGTTTATTGATACATTTCACTGAAGTGTAAGACTTTCCAAAGCTGGTTAATGTGTTTGTTCCTCTATTTCAAGTGTATTCTGCCTTGTATTTCACTCATTTACCATTCTAGGCTCCTTCAAGTTAACAACGTAGGATTCATACACTGTTAAATGTGCTCTAAACTCGAATTCTGTAATTCCTGGATCTAAGACACCTTTTCTACATGAACAACTCAGTTGGAGAAGTGTTTTATACATGTTCTATGCTAGTTCTTATGTATTTATTGTCGTTTTGCCAGAGTTACTGATGTTTTCTTGTAGTTTCTAACATTAGGCCTTCTTGTTCAGGTAGAAACATTGGGAACATCTACAAACAACTACCTAAACACTGTTATGAACCTGGAACGCTCGGGAACATTGTCTCTCAGCTATGTTATAGAGTTTATTGATACATTTCACTGAAGTGTAAGACTTTCCAAAGCTGGTTAATGTGTTTGTTCCTCTATTTCAAGTGTATTCTGCCTTGTATTTCACTCATTTACCATTCTAGGCTCCTTCAAGTTAACAACGTAGGATTCATACACTGTTAAATGTGCTCTAAACTCGAATTCTGTAATTCCTGGATCTAAGACAACTTTTCTACATGAACAACTCAGTTGGAGAAGTGTTTTATACATGTTCTATGCTAGTTCTCATGTATTTATTGTTGTTTTGCCAGAGTTACTGATGTTTTCTTGTAGTTTCTAACATTAGGCCTTCTTGTTCAGGTAGAAACATTGGGAACATCTACAAACAACTACCTAAACACTGTTATGAACCTGGAACGCTCGGGAACATTGTCTCTCAGCTATGTTATAGAGTTTATTGATACATTTCACTGAAGTGTAAGACTTTCCAAAGCTGGTTAATGTGTTTGTTCCTCTATTTCAAGTGTATTCTGCCTTGTATTTCACTCATTTACCATTCTAGGCTCCTTCAAGTTAACAACGTAGGATTCATACACTGTTAAATGTGCTCTAAACTCGAATTCTGTAATTCCTGGATCTAAGACACCTTTTCTACATGAACAACTCAGTTGGAGAAGTGTTTTATACATGTTCTATGCTAGTTCTCATGTATTTATTGTCGTTTTGCCAGAGTTACTGATGTTTTCTTGTAGTTTCTAACATTAGGCCTTCTTGTTCAGGTAGAAACATTGGGAACATCTACAAACAACTACCTAAACACTGTTATGAACCTGGAACGCTCGGGAACATTGTCTCTCAGCTATGTTATAGAGTTTATTGATACATTTCACTGAAGTGTAAGACTTTCCAAAGCTGGTTAATGTGTTTGTTCCTCTATTTCAAGTGTATTCTGCCTTGTATTTCACTCATTTACCATTCTAGGCTCCTTCAAGTTAACAACGTAGGATTCATACACTGTTAAATGTGCTCTAAACTCGAATTCTGTAATTCCTGGATCTAAGACACCTTTTCTACATGAACAACTCAGTTGGAGAAGTGTTTTATACATGTTCTATGCTAGTTCTCAGGTATTTATTGTCGTTTTGCCAGAGTTACTGATGTTTTCTTGTAGTTTCTAACATTAGGTTTCTTGTTCAGGTAGAAACATTGGGAACATCTACAAACAACTACCTAAACACTGTTATGAACCTGGAACGCTCGGGAACATTGTCTCTCAGCTATGTTATAGAGTTTATTGATACATTTCACTGAAGTGTAAGACTTTCCAAATCTGGTTAATGTGTTTGTTCCTCTATTTCAAGTGTATTCTGCCTTGTATTTCACTCATTTACCATTCTAGGCTCCTTCAATCTAACAACGTAGGATTCATACACTGTTAAATGTGCTCTAAACTCGAATTCTGTAATTCCTGGATCTAAGACACCTTTTCTACATGAACAACTCAGTTGGAGAAGTGTTTTATACATGTTCTATGCTAGTTCTCATGTATTTACTGTCGTTTTGCCAGAGTTACTGATGTTTTCTTGTAGTTTCTAACATTAGGCCTTCTTGTTCAGGTAGAAACATTGGGAACATCTACAAACAACTGCCTAAACACTGTTATGAACCTGGAACCCTCGGGAACATTGTCTCTCAACTATGTTATAGAATTTATTGATACATTTCACTGAAGTGTAAGACTTTCCAAAGCTGGTTAATGTGTTTATTCCTCTATTTCAAGTGTATTCTGCCTTGTATTTCACTCATTTACCATTCTAGGCTCCTTCAAGTTAACAACGTAGGATTCATACACTGTTAAATGTGCTCTAAACTCGAATTCTGTAATTCCTGGATCTAAGATACCTTTTCTACATGAACAACTCAGTTGGAGAAGTGTTTTATACATGTTCTATGCTAGTTCTCATGTATTTATTGTCGTTTTGCCAGAGTTACTGATGTTTTCTTGTAGTTTCTAACATTAGGCCTTCTTGTTCAGGTAGAAACATTGGGAACATCTACAAACAACTACCTAAACACTGTTATGAACCTGGAACGCTCGGGAACATTGTCTCTCAACTATGTTATAGAGTTTATTGATACATTTCACTGAAGTGTAAGACTTTCCAAAGCTGGTTAATGTGTTTGTTCCTCTATTTCAAGTGTATTCTGCCTTGTATTTCACTCATTTACCATTCTAGGCTCCTTCAAGTTAACAACGTAGGATTCATACACTGTTAAATGTGTTCTAAACTCGAATTCTGTAATTCCTGGATCTAAGACACCTTTTCTACATGAACAACTCAGTTGGAGAAGTGTTTTATACATGTTCTATGCTAGTTCTCATGTATTTATTGTCGTTTTGCCAGAGTTACTGATGTTTTCTTGTAGTTTCTAACATTAGGCCTTCTTGTTCAGGTAGAAACATTGGGAACATCTACAAACAACTACCTAAACACTGTTATGAACCTGGAACGCTCGGGAACATTGTCTCTCAACTATGTTATAGAGTTTATTGATACATTTCACTGAAGTGTAAGACTTTCCAAAGCTGGTTAATGTGTTTGTTCCTCTATTTCAAGTGTATTCTGCCTTGTATTTCACTCATTTACCATTCTAGGCTCCTTCAAGTTAACAACGTAGGATTCATACACTGTTAAATGTGTTCTAAACTCGAATTCTGTAATTCCTGGATCTAAGACACCTTTTCTACATGAACAACTCAGTTGGAGAAGTGTTTTATACATGTTCTATGCTAGTTCTCATGTATTTATTGTCGTTTTCCCAGAGTTACTGATGTTTTCTTGTAGTTTCTAACATTAGGCCTTCTTGTTCAGGTAGAAACATTGGGAACATCTACAAACAACTACCTAAACACTGTTATGAACCTGGAACGCTCGGGAACATTGTCTCTCAGCTATGTTATAGAGTTTATTGATACATTTCACTGAAGTGTAAGACTTTCCAAAGCTGGTTAATGTGTTTGTTCCTCTATTTCAAGTGTATTCTGCCTTGTATTTCACTCATTTACCATTCTAGGCTCCTTCAAGTTAACAACGTAGGATTCATACACTGTTAAATGTGCTCTAAACTCGAATTCTGTAATTCCTGGATCTAAGACACCTTTTCTAAATGAACAACTCAGTTGGAGAAGTGTTTTATACATGTTCTATGCTAGTTCTCATGTATTTATTGTCGTTTTGCCAGAGTTACTGATGTTTTCTTGTAGTTTCTAACATTAGGCCTTCTTGTTCAGGTAGAAACATTGGGAACATCTACAAACAACTACCTAAACACTGTTATGAACCTGGAACGCTCGGGAACATTGTCTCTCAGCTATGTTATAGAGTTTATTGATACATTTCACTGAAGTGTAAGACTTTCCAAATCTGGTTAATGTGTTTGTTCCTCTATTTCAAGTGTATTCTGCCTTGTATTTCACTCATTTACCATTCTAGGCTCCTTCAATCTAACAACGTAGGATTCATACACTGTTAAATGTGCTCTAAACTCGAATTCTGTAATTCCTGGATCTAAGACACCTTTTCTACATGAACAACTCAGTTGGAGAAGTGTTTTATACATGTTCTATGCTAGTTATCATGTATTTATTGTCGTTTTGCCAGAGTTACTGATGTTTTCTTGTAGTTTCTAACATTAGGCCTTCTTGTTCAGGTAGAAACATTGGGAACATCTACAAACAACTACCTAAACACTGTTATGAACCTGGAACGCTCGGGAACATTGTCTCTCAGCTATGTTATAGAGTTTATTGATACATTTCACTGAAGTGTAAGACTTTCCAAAGCTGGGTAATGTGTTTGTTCCTCTATTTCAAGTGTATTCTGCCTTGTATTTCACTCATTTACCATTCTAGGCTCCTTCAAGTTAACAACGTAGGATTCATACACTGTTAAATGTGCTCTAAACTCGAATTCTGTAATTCCTGGATCTAAGACACCTTTTCTACATGAACAACTCAGTTGGAGAAGTGTTTTATACATGTTCTATGCTAGTTCTCATGTATTTATTGTCGTTTTGCCAGAGTTACTGATGTTTTCTTGTAGTTTCTAACATTAGGCCTTCTTGTTCAGGTAGAAACATTGGGAACATCTACAAACAACTGCCTAAACACTGTTATGAACCTGGAACCCTCGGGAACATTGTCTCTCAACTATGT
Organism: Pipistrellus nathusii; assembly: GCA_963693515.1. Classification (NCBI taxonomy): domain Eukaryota; kingdom Metazoa; phylum Chordata; class Mammalia; order Chiroptera; family Vespertilionidae; genus Pipistrellus; species Pipistrellus nathusii. The sequence goes on from CAVNZX010000060.1 coordinate 45,825, forward strand.
TATAGAGTTTATTTATACATTTCACTGAAGTGTAAGACTTTCCAAAGCTGGTTAATGTGTTTATTCCTCTATTTCAAGTGTATTCTGCCTTGTATTTCACTCATTTACCATTCTAGGCTCCTTCAAGTTAACAACGTAGGATTCATACACTGTTAAATGTGCTCTAAACTCGAATTCTGTAATTCCTGGATCTAAGATACCTTTTCTACATGAACAACTCAGTTGGAGAAGTGTTTTATACATGTTCTATGCTAGTTCTCATGTATTTATTGTCGTTTTGCCAGAGTTACTGATGTTTTCTTGTAGTTTCTAACATTAGGCCTTCTTGTTCAGGTAGAAACATTGGGAACATCTACAAACAACTACCTAAACACTGTTATGAACCTGGAACGCTCGGGAACATTGTCTCTCAACTATGTTATAGAGTTTATTGATACATTTCACTGAAGTGTAAGACTTTCCAAAGCTGGTTAATGTGTTTGTTCCTCTATTTCAAGTGTATTCTGCCTTGTATTTCACTCATTTACCATTCTAGGCTCCTTCAAGTTAACAACGTAGGATTCATACACTGTTAAATGTGTTCTAAACTCGAATTCTGTAATTCCTGGATCTAAGACACCTTTTCTACATGAACAACTCAGTTGGAGAAGTGTTTTATACATGTTCTATGCTAGTTCTCATGTATTTATTGTCGTTTTGCCAGAGTTACTGATGTTTTCTTGTAGTTTCTAACATTAGGCCTTCTTGTTCAGGTAGAAACATTGGGAACATCTACAAACAACTACCTAAACACTGTTATGAACCTGGAACGCTCGGGAACATTGTCTCTCAGCTATGTTATAGAGTTTATTGATACATTTCACTGAAGTGTAAGACTTTCCAAAGCTGGTTAATGTGTTTGTTCCTCTATTTCAAGTGTATTCTGCCTTGTATTTCACTCATTTACCATTCTAGGCTCCTTCAAGTTAACAACGTAGGATTCATACACTGTTAAATGTGCTCTAAACTCGAATTCTGTAATTCCTGGATCTAAGACACCTTTTCTACATGAACAACTCAGTTGGAGAAGTGTTTTATACATGTTCTATGCTAGTTCTCATGTATTTATTGTCGTTTTGCCAGAGTTACTGATGTTTTCTTGTAGTTTCTAACATTAGGCCTTCTTGTTCAGGTAGAAACATTGGGAACATCTACAAACAACTACCTAAACACTGTTATGAACCTGGAACGCTCGGGAACATTGTCTCTCAGCTATGTTATAGAGTTTATTGATACATTTCACTGAAGTGTAAGACTTTCCAAATCTGGTTAATGTGTTTGTTCCTCTATTTCAAGTGTATTCTGCCTTGTATTTCACTCATTTACCATTCTAGGCTCCTTCAATCTAACAACGTAGGATTCATACACTGTTAAATGTGCTCTAAACTCGAATTCTGTAATTCCTGGATCTAAGACACCTTTTCTACATGAACAACTCAGTTGGAGAAGTGTTTTATACATGTTCTATGCTAGTTCTCATGTATTTATTGTCGTTTTGCCAGAGTTACTGATGTTTTCTTGTAGTTTCTAACATTAGGCCTTCTTGTTCAGGTAGAAACATTGGGAACATCTACAAACAACTACCTAAACACTGTTATGAACCTGGAACGCTCGGGAACATTGTCTCTCAGCTATGTTATAGAGTTTATTGATACATTTCACTGAAGTGTAAGACTTTCCAAAGCTGGGTAATGTGTTTGTTCCTCTATTTCAAGTGTATTCTGCCTTGTATTTCACTCATTTACCATTCTAGGCTCCTTCAAGTTAACAACGTAGGATTCATACACTGTTAAATGTGCTCTAAACTCGAATTCTGTAATTCCTGGATCTAAGACACCTTTTCTACATGAACAACTCAGTTGGAGAAGTGTTTTATACATGTTCTATGCTAGTTCTCATGTATTTATTGTCGTTTTGCCAGAGTTACTGATGTTTTCTTGTAGTTTCTAACATTAGGCCTTCTTGTTCAGGTAGAAACATTGGGAACATCTACAAACAACTGCCTAAACACTGTTATGAACCTGGAACCCTCGGGAACATTGTCTCTCAACTATGTTATAGAGTTTATTTATACATTTCACTGAAGTGTAAGACTTTCCAAAGCTGGTTAATGTGTTTATTCCTCTATTTCAAGTGTATTCTGCCTTGTATTTCACTCATTTACCATTCTAGGCTCCTTCAAGTTAACAACGTAGGATTCATACACTGTTAAATGTGCTCTAAACTCGAATTCTGTAATTCCTGGATCTAAGATACCTTTTCTACATGAACAACTCAGTTGGAGAAGTGTTTTATACATGTTCTATGCTAGTTCTCATGTATTTATTGTCGTTTTGCCAGAGTTACTGATGTTTTCTTGTAGTTTCTAACATTAGGCCTTCTTGTTCAGGTAGAAACATTGGGAACATCTACAAACAACTACCTAAACACTGTTATGAACCTGGAACGCTCGGGAACATTGTCTCTCAACTATGTTATAGAGTTTATTGATACATTTCACTGAAGTGTAAGACTTTCCAAAGCTGGTTAATGTGTTTGTTCCTCTATTTCAAGTGTATTCTGCCTTGTATTTCACTCATTTACCATTCTAGGCTCCTTCAAGTTAACAACGTAGGATTCATACACTGTTAAATGTGTTCTAAACTCGAATTCTGTAATTCCTGGATCTAAGACACCTTTTCTACATGAACAACTCAGTTGGAGAAGTGTTTTATACATGTTCTATGCTAGTTCTCATGTATTTATTGTCGTTTTGCCAGAGTTACTGATGTTTTCTTGTAGTTTCTAACATTAGGCCTTCTTGTTCAGGTAGAAACATTTGGAACATCTACAAACAACTACCTAAACACTGTTATGAACCTGCAACGCTCGGGAACATTGTCTCTCAACTATGTTATAGAGTTTATTGATACATTTCACTGAAGTGTAAGACTTTCCAAAGCTGGTTAATGTGTTTATTCCTGTATTTCAAGTGTATTCTGCCTTGTATTTCACTCATTTATCATTCTAGGCTCCTTCAAGTTAACAACGTAGGATTCATACACTGTTAAATGTGCTCTAAACTCGAATTCTGTAATTCCTGGATCTAAGATACCTTTTCTACATGAACAACTCAGTTGGAGAAGTGTTTTATACATGTTCTATGCTAGTTCTCATGTATTTATTGTCGTTTTGCCAGAGTTACTGATGTTTTCTTGTAGTTTCTAACATTAGGCCTTCTTGTTCAGGTAGAAACATTGGGAACATCTACAAACAACTACCTAAACACTGTTATGAACCTGGAACGCTCGGGAACATTGTCTCTCAACTATGTTATAGAGTTTATTGATACATTTCACTGAAGTGTAAGACTTTCCAAAGCTGGTTAATGTGTTTGTTCCTCTATTTCAAGTGTATTCTGCCTTGTATTTCACTCATTTACCATTCTAGGCTCCTTCAAGTTAACAACGTAGGATTCATACACTGTTAAATGTGTTCTAAACTCGAATTCTGTAATTCCTGGATCTAAGACACCTTTTCTACATGAACAACTCAGTTGGAGAAGTGTTTTATACATGTTCTATGCTAGTTCTCATGTATTTATTGTCGTTTTGCCAGAGTTACTGATGTTTTCTTGTAGTTTCTAACATTAGGCCTTCTTGTTCAGGTAGAAACATTGGGAACATCTACAAACAACTACCTAAACACTGTTATGAACCTGGAACGCTCGGGAACATTGTCTCTCAGCTATGTTATAGAGTTTATTGATACATTTCACTGAAGTGTAAGACTTTCCAAAGCTGGTTAATGTGTTTGTTCCTCTATTTCAAGTGTATTCTGCCTTGTATTTCACTCATTTACCATTCTAGGCTCCTTCAAGTTAACAACGTAGGATTCATACACTGTTAAATGTGCTCTAAACTCGAATTCTGTAATTCCTGGATCTAAGACACCTTTTCTACATGAACAACTCAGTTGGAGAAGTGTTTTATACATGTTCTATGCTAGTTCTCATGTATTTATTGTCGTTTTGCCAGAGTTACTGATGTTTTCTTGTAGTTTCTAACATTAGGCCTTCTTGTTCAGGTAGAAACATTGGGAACATCTACAAACAACTACCTAAACACTGTTATGAACCTGGAACGCTCGGGAACATTGTCTCTCAACTATGTTATAGAGTTTATTGATACATTTCACTGAAGTGTAAGACTTTCCAAAGCTGGTTAATGTGTTTATTCCTCTATTTCAAGTGTATTCTGCCTTGTATTTCACTCATTTACCATTCTAGGCTCCTTCAAGTTAACAACGTAGGATTCATACACTGTTAAATGTGCTCTAAACTCAAATTCTGTAATTCCTGGATCTAAGGTACCTTTTCTACATGAATAACTCAGTTGGAGAAGTGTTTTATACATGTTCTTTGCTAGTTCTCATGTATTTATTGTCGTTTTGCCAGAGTTACTGATGTTTTCTTGTAGTTTCTAACATTAGTCCTTCTTGTTCAGGTAGAAACATTGGGAACATCTACAAACAACTACCTAAACACTGTTATGAACCTGGAACCCTCGGGAACATTGTCTCTCAACTATGTTATCGAGTTTATTGATACATTTCACTGAAGTGTAAGACTTTCCAAAGCTGGTTAATGTGTTTATTCCTCTATTTCAAGTGTATTCTTCCTTGTATTTCACTCATTTACCATTCTAGGCTCCTTCAAGTTAACAACGTAGGATTCATACACTGTTAAATGTGCTCTAAACTCGAATTCTGTAATTCCTGGATCTAAGACACCTTTTCTACATGAACAACTCAGTTGGAGAAGTGTTTTATACATGTTCTTTGCTAGTTCTCATGTATTTATTGTCGTTTTGCCAGAGTTACTGATGTTTTCTTGTAGTTTCTAACATTAGGCCTTCTTGTTCAGGTAGAAACATTGGGAACATCTACAAACAACTACCTAAACACTGTTATGAACCTGGAACGCTCGGGAACATTGTCTCAACTATGTTATAGAGTTTATTGATACATTTCACTGAAGTGTAAGACTTTCCAAAGCTGGTTAATGTGTTTATTCCTCTATTTCAAGTGTATTCTGCCTTGTATTTCACTCATTTACCATTCTAGGCTCCTTCAAGTTAACAACGTAGGATTCATACACTGTTAAATGTGCTCTAAACTCGAATTCTGTAATTCCTGGATCTAAGATACCTTTTCTACATGAACAACTCAGTTGGAGAAGTGTTTTATACATGTTCTATGCTAGTTCTCATGCATTTATTGTCTTTTTTCCAGAGTTACTGATGTTTTCTTGTAGTTTCTAACATTAGGCCTTCTTGTTCAGGTAGAAACATTGGGAACATCTACAAACAACTACCTAAACACTGTTATGAACCTGGAACGCTCGGGAACATTGTCTCTCAACTATGTTATAGAGTTTATTGACACATTTCACTGAAGTGTAAGACTTTCCAAAGCTGGTTAATGTTTTTATTCCTGTATTTCAAGTGTATTCTGCCTTGTATTTCACTCATTTACCATTCTAGGTTCCTTCAAGTTAACAACGTAGGATTCATACACTGTTAAATGTGCTCTAAACTCGAATTCTGTAATTCCTGGATCTAAGATACCTTTTCTACATGAACAACTCAGTTGCAGAAGTGTTTTATACATGTTCTATGCTAATTCTCATGTATTTATTGTCGTTTTGCCAGAGTTACTGATGTTTTCTTGTAGTTTCTAACATTAGGCCTTCTTGTTCAGGTAGAAACATTGGGAACATCTACAAACAACTACCTAAACACTGTTATGAACCTGGAACGCTCGGGAACATTGTCTCTCAACTATGTTATATAGTTTATTGATACATTTCACTGAATGTAAGACTTTCCAAAGCTGGTTAATGTGTTTATTACTCTATTTCAAGTGTATTCTGCCTTGTATTTCACTCATTTACCATTCTAGGCTCCTTCAAGTTAACAACGTAGGATTCATACACTCTTAAATGTGCTCTAAACTCGAATTCTGTAATTCCTTGATCTAAGACACCTTTTCTACATGAACAACTCAGTTGGAGAAGTGTTTTATACATGTTCTTTGCTAGTTCTCATGTATTTATTGTCGTTTTGCCAGAGTTACTGATGTTTTCTTGTAGTTTCTAACATTAGGCCTTCTTGTTCAGGTAGAAACATTGGGAACATCTACAAACAACTACCTAAACACAGTTATGAACCTGGAACCCTCGGGAACATTGTCTCTCACCTATGTTATAGAGTTTATTGATACATTTCACTGAAGTGTAAGACTTTCCAAAGCTGGTTAATGTGTTTGTTCCTCTATTTCAAGTGTATTCTTCCTTGTGTTTCACTCATTTACCATTCTAGGCTCCTTCAAGTTAACAACGTAGGATTCATACACTGTTAAATGTGCTCTAAACTCGAATTCTGTAATTCCTGGATCTAAGATACCTTTTCTACATGAACAACTCAGTTGGAGAAGTGTTTTATACATGTTCTTTGCTAGTTCTCATGTATTTATTGTCGTTTTGCCAGAGTTACTGATGTTTTCTTGTAGTTTCTAACATTAGGCCTTCTTGTTCAGGTAGAAACATTGGGAACATCTACAAACAACTACCTAAACACTGTGATGAACCTGGAACGCTCGGGAACATTGTCTCTCAGCTATGTTATAGAGTTTATTGATACATTTCACTGAAGGGTAAGACTTTCCAAAGCTGGTTAATGTGTTTATTCCTCTATTTCAAGTGTATTCTGCCTTGTATTTCACTCATTTACCATTCTAGGCTCCTTCAAGTTAACAACGTAGGATTCATACACTGTTAAATGTGCTCTAAACTCGAATTCTGTAATTCCTGAATCTAAGATACCTTTTCTACATGAACAACTCAGTTGGAAAAGTGTTTTATACATGTTCTTTGCTAGTTCTCATGTATTTACTGTAGTTTTGCCAGAGTTACTGATGTTTTCTTGTAGTTTGTAACATTAGGCCTTCTTGTTCAGGTAGAAACATTGGGAACATCTACAAACAACTACCTAAACACTGTTATGAACCTGGAACGCTCGGGAACATTGTCTCTCAGCTATGTTATAGAGTTTATGGATACATTTCACTGAAGTGTAAGACTTTCCAAAGCTGGTTAATGTGTTTGTTCCTCTATTTCAAGTGTATTCTGCCTTGTATTTCACTCATTTACCATTCTAGGCTCCTTCAAGTTAACAACGTAGGATTCATACACTGTTAAATGTGCTCTAAACTCGAATTCTGTAATTCCTGGATCTAAGACACCTTTTCTACATGAAAACTCAGTTGGAGAAGTGTTTTATACATGTTCTATGCTAGTTCTCATGTATTTATTGTCGTTTTGCCAGAGTTACTGATGTTTTCTTGTAGTTTCTAACATTAGGCCTTCTTGTTCAGGTAGAAACATTGGGAACATCTACAAACAACTACCTAAACACAGTTATGAACCTGGAACCCTCGGGAACATTGTCTCTCACCTATGTTATAGAGTTTATTGATACATTTCACTGAAGTGTAAGACTTTCCAAAGCTGGTTAATGTGTTTGTTCCTCTATTTCAAGTGTATTCTTCCTTGTGTTTCACTCATTTACCATTCTAGGCTCCTTCAAGTTAACAACGTAGGATTCATACACTGTTAAATGTGCTCTAAACTCGAATTCTGTAATTCCTGGATCTAAGATACCTTTTCTACATGAACAACTCAGTTGGAGAAGTGTTTTATACATGTTCTTTGCTAGTTCTCATGTATTTATTGTCGTTTTGCCAGAGTTACTGATGTTTTCTTGTAGTTTCTAACATTAGGCCTTCTTGTTCAGGTAGAAACATTGGGAACATCTACAAACAACTACCTAAACACTGTGATGAACCTGGAACGCTCGGGAACATTGTCTCTCAGCTATGTTATAGAGTTTATTGATACATTTCACTGAAGTGTAAGACTTTCAAAAGCTGGTTAATGTGTTTGTTCCTCTATTTCAAGTGTATTCTGCCTTGTATTTCACTCATTTACCATTCTAGGCTCCTTCAAGTTAACAACGTAGGATTCATACACTGTTAAATGTGCTCTAAACTCGAATTCTGTAATTCCTGGATCTAAGACACCTTTTCTACATGAACAACTCAGTTGGAGAAGTGTTTTATACATGTTCTATGCTAATTCTCATGTATTTATTGTCGTTTTGCCAGAGTTACTGATGTTTTCTTGTAGTTTCTAACATTAGGCCTTCTTGTTCAGGTAGAAACATTGGGAACATCTACAAACAACTACCTAAACACTTTTATGAACCTGGAACCCTCGGGAACATTGTCTCTCAACTATGTTATAGAGTTTATTGATACATTTCACTGAAGTGTAAGACTTTCCAAAGCTGGTTAATGTGTTTATTCCTCTATTTCAAGTGTATTCTGCTTTGTATTTCACTCATTTACCATTCTAGGCTCCTTCAAGTTAACAACGTAGGATTCATACACTGTTAAATGTGCTCTAAACTGGAATTCTGTAATTCCTGGATCTAAGATACCTTTTCTACATGAACAACTCAGTTGGAGAAGTGTTTTATACATGTTCTTTGCTAGTTCTCATGTATTTATTGTCGTTTTGCCAGAGTTACTGATGTTTTCTTGTAGTTTCTAACATTAGGCCTTCTTGTTCAGGTAGAAACATTGGGAACATCTACAAACAACTACCTAAACACTGTTATGAACCTGGAACCCTCGGGAACATTGTCTCTCAACTATGTTATAGAGTTTATTGATACATTTCACTGAAGTGTAAGACTTTCAAAAGCTGGTTAATGTGTTTGTTCCTCTATTTCAAGTGTATTCTGCCTTGTATTTCACTCATTTACCATTCTAGGCTCCTTCAAGTTAACAACGTAGGATTCATACACTGTTAAATGTTCTCTAAACTCGAATTCTGTAATTCCTGGATCTAAGACACCTTTTCTACATGAACAACTCAGTTGGAGAAGTGTTTTATACATGTTCTATGCTAGTTCTCATGTATTTATTGTCGTTTTGCCAGAGTTACTGATGTTTTCTTGTAGTTTCTAACATTAGGCCTTCTTGTTCAGGTAGAAACATTGGGAACATCTACAAACAACTACCTAAACACTGTTATGAACCTGGAACGCTCGGGAACATTGTCTCTCAACTATGTTATAGAGTTTATTGATACATTTCACTGAAGTGTAAGACTTTCCAAAGCTGGTTAATGTGTTTATTCCTGTATTTCAAGTGTATTCTGCCTTGTATTTCACTCATTTACCATTCTAGGCTCCTTCAAGTTAACAACGTAGGATTCATACACTGTTAAATGTGCTCTAAACTCGAATTCTGTAATTCCTGGATCTAAGATACCTTTTCTACATGAACAACTCAGTTGGAGAAGTGTTTTATACATGTTCTATGCTAGTTCTCATGTATTTATTGTCGTTTTGCCAGAGTTACTGATGTTTTCTTGTAGTTTCTAACATTAGGCCTTCTTGTTCAGGTAGAAACATTGGGAACATCTACAAACAACTACCTAAACACTGTTATGAACCTGGAACGCTCGGGAACATTGTCTCTCAGCTATGTTATAGAGTTTATTGATACATTTCACTGAAGTGTAAGACTTTCCAAAGCTGGTTAATGTGTTTGTTCCTCTATTTCAAGTGTATTCTGCCTTGTATTTCACTCATTTACCATTCTAGGCTACTTCAAGTTAACAACGTAGGATTCATACACTGTTAAATGTGCTCTAAACTCGAATTCTGTAATTCCTGGATCTAAGACACCTTTTCTACATGAACAACTCAGTTGGAGAAGTGTTTTATACATGTTCTATGCTAGTTCTCATGTATTTATTGTCGTTTTGCCAGAGTTACTGATGTTTTCTTGTAGTTTCTAACATTAGGCCTTCTTGTTCAGGTAGAAACATTGGGAACATCTACAAACAACTACCTAAACACTGTTATGAACTTGGAACCCTCGGGAACATTGTCTCTCAACTATGTTATAGAGTTTATTGATACATTTCACTGAAGTGTAAGACTTTCCAAAGCTGGTTAATGTGTTTATTCCTCTATTTCAAGTGTATTCTGCCTTGTATTTCACTCATTTACCATTCTAGGCTCCTTCAAGTTAACAACGTAGGATTCATACACTGTTAAATATGCTCTAAACTCGAATTCTGTAATTCCTGGATCTAAGATACCTTTTCTACATGAACAACTCAGTTGGAGAAGTGTTTTATACATGTTCTATGCTAGTTCTCATGTATTTATTGTCGTTTTGCCAGAGTTACTGATGTTTTCTTGTAGTTTCTAACATTAGGCCTTCTTGTTCAGGTAGAAACATTGGGAACATCTACAAACAACTACCTAAACACTTTTATGAACCTGGAACCCTCGGGAACATTGTCTCTCAACTATGTTATAGAGTTTATTGATACATTTCACTGAAGTGTAAGACTTTCCAAAGCTGGTTAATGTGTTTATTCCTCTATTTCAAGTGTATTCTGCCTTGTATTTCACTCATTTACCATTCTAGGCTCCTTCAAGTTAACAACGTAGGATTCATACACTGTTAAATGTGCTCTAAACTCGAATTCTGTAATTCCTGGATCTAAGATACCTTTTCTACATGAACAACTCAGTTGGAGAAGTGTTTTATACATGTTCTTTGCTAGTTCTCATGTATTTATTGTCGTTTTGCCAGAGTTACTGATGTTTTCTTGTAGTTTCTAACATTAGGCCTTCTTGTTCAGGTAGAAACATTGGGAACATCTACAAACAACTACCTAAACACTGTTATGAACCTGGAACGCTCGGGAACATTGTCTCTCAACTATGTTATAGAGTTTATTGATACATTTCACTGAAGTGTAAGACTTTCCAAAGCTGGTTAATGTGTTTATTCCTGTATTTCAAGTGTATTCTGCCTTGTATTTCACTCATTTACCATTCTAGGCTCCTTCAAGTTAACAACGTAGGATTCATACACTGTTAAATGTGCTCTAAACTCGAATTCTGTAATTCCTGGATCTAAGATACCTTTTCTACATGAACAACTCAGTTGGAGAAGTGTTTTATACATGTTCTATGCTAGTTCTCATGTATTTATTGTCGTTTTGCCAGAGTTACTGATGTTTTCTTGTAGTTTCTAACATTAGGCCTTCTTGTTCAGGTAGAAACATTGGGAACATCTACAAACAACTACCTAAACACTGTTATGAACCTGGAACGCTCGGGAACATTGTCTCTCAGCTATGTTATAGAGTTTATTGATACATTTCACTGAAGTGTAAGACTTTCCAAAGCTGGTTAATGTGTTTGTTCCTCTATTTCAAGTGTATTCTACCTTGTATTTCACTCATTTACCATTCTAGGCTACTTCAAGTTAACAACGTAGGATTCATACACTGTTAAATGTGCTCTAAACTCGAATTCTGTAATTCCTGGATCTAAGACACCTATTCTACATGAACAACTCAGTTGGAGAAGTGTTTTATACATGTTCTATGCTAGTTCTCATGTATTTATTGTCGTTTTGCAAGAGTTACTGATGTTTTCTTGTAGTTTCTAACATTAGGCCTTCTTGTTCAGGTAGAAACATTGGGAACATCTACAAACAACTACCTAAACACTGTTATGAACCTGGAACCCTCGGGAACATTGTCTCTCAACTATGTTATAGAGTTTATTGATACATTTCATTGAAGTGTAAGACTTTCCAAAGCTGGTTAATGTGTTTATTCCTCTATTTCAAGTGTATTCTGCCTTGTATTTCACTCATTTACCATTCTAGGCTCCTTCAAGTTAACAACGTAGGATTCATACACTGTTAAATGTGCTCTAAACTCGAATTCTGTAATTCCTGGATCTAAGATACCTTTTCTACATGAACAACTCAGTTGGAGAAGTGTTTTATACATGTTCTATGCTAGTTCTCATGTATTTATTGTCGTTTTGCCAGAGTTACTGATGTTTTCTTGTAGTTTCTAACATTAGGCCTTCTTGTTCAGGTAGAAACATTGGGAACATCTACAAACAACTACCTAAACACTTTTATGAACCTGGAACCCTCGGGAACATTGTCTCTCAACTATGTTATAGAGTTTATTGATACATTTCACTGAAGTGTAAGACTTTCCAAAGCTGGTTAATGTGTTTATTCCTCTATTTCAAGTGTATTCTGCCTTGTATTTCACTCATTTACCATTCTAGGCTCCTTCAAGTTAACAACGTAGGATTCATACACTGTTAAATGTGCTCTAAGCTCGAATTCTGTAATTCCTGGATCTAAGATACCTTTTCTACATGAACAACTCAGTTGGAGAAGTGTTTTATACATGTTCTTTGCTAGTTCTCATGTATTTATTGTCGTTTTGCCAGAGTTACTGATGTTTTCTTGTAGTTTCTAACATTAGGCCTTCTTGTTCAGGTAGAAACATTGGGAACATCTACAAACAACTACCTAAACACTGTTATGAACCTGCAACGCTCGGGAACATTGTCTCTCAACTATGTTATAGAGTTTATTGATACATTTCACTGAAGTGTAAGACTTTCAAAAGCTGGTTAATGTGTTTGTTCCTCTATTTCAAGTGTATTCTGCCTTGTATTTCACTCATTTACCATTCTAGGCTCCTTCAAGTTAACAACGTAGGATTCATACACTGTTAAATGTGCTCTAAACTCGAATTCTGTAATTCCTGGATCTAAGACATCTTTTCTACATGAACAACTCAGTTGGAGAAGTGTTTTATACATGTTCTATGCTAGTTCTCATGTATTTATTGTCGTTTTGCCAGAGTTACTGATGTTTTCTTGTAGTTTCTAACATTAGGCCTTCTTGTTCAGGTAGAAACATTGGGAACATCTACAAACAACTACCTAAACACTGTTATGAACCTGGAACCCTCGGGAACATTGTCTCTCAACTATGTTATAGAGTTTATTGATACATTTCACTGAAGTGTAAGACTTTCCAAAGCTGGTTAATGTGTTTATTCCTGTATTTCAAGTGTATTCTGCCTTGTATTTCACTCATTTACCATTCTAGGCTCCTTCAAGTTAACAACGTAGGATTCATACACTGTTAAATGTGCTCTAAACTCGAATTCTGTAATTCCTGGATCTAAGATACCTTTTCTACATGAACAACTCAGTTGGAGAAGTGTTTTATACATGTTCTATGCTAGTTCTCATGTATTTATTGTCGTTTTGCCAGAGTTACTGATGTTTTCTTGTAGTTTCTAACATTAGGCCTTCTTGTTCAGGTAGAAACATTGGGAACATCTACAAACAACTACCTAAACACTGTTATGAACCTGGAACGCTCGGGAACATTGTCTCTCAGCTATGTTATAGAGTTTATTGATACATTTCACTGAAGTGTAAGACTTTCCAAAGCTGGTTAATGTGTTTGTTCCTCTATTTCAAGTGTATTCTGCCTTGTATTTCACTCATTTACCATTCTAGGCTCCTTCAAGTTAACAACGTAGGATTCATACACTGTTAAATGTGCTCTAAACTCGAATTCTGTAATTCCTGGATCTAAGACACCTTTTCTACATGAACAACTCAGTTGGAGAAGTGTTTTATACATGTTCTATGCTAGTTCTCATGTATTTATTGTCGTTTTGCCAGAGTTACTGATGTTTTCTTGTAGTTTCTAACATTAGGCCTTCTTGTTCAGGTAGAAACATTGGGAACATCTACAAACAACTACCTAAACACTGTTATGAACCTGGAACCCTCGGGAACATTGTCTCTCAACTATGTTATAGAGTTTATTGATACATTTCACTGAAGTGTAAGACTTTCCAAAGCTGGTTAATGTGTTTATTCCTCTATTTCAAGTGTATTCTGCCTTGTATTTCACTCATTTACCATTCTAGGCTCCTTCAAGTTAACAACGTAGGATTCATACACTGTTAAATGTGCTCTAAACTCGAATTCTGTAATTCCTGGATCTAAGATACCTTTTCTACATGAACAACTCAGTTGGAGAAGTGTTTTATACATGTTCTTTGCTAGTTCTCATGTATTTATTGTCGTTTTGCCAGAGTTACTGATGTTTTCTTGTAGTTTCTAACATTAGGCCTTCTTGTTCAGGTAGAAACATTGGGAACATCTACAAACAACTACCTAAACACTGTTATGAACCTGGAACGCTCGGGAACATTGTCTCTCAACTATGTTATAGAGTTTATTGATACATTTCACTGAAGTGTAAGACTTTCCAAAGCTGATTAATGTGTTTATTCCTGTATTTCAAGTGTATTCTGCCTTGTATTTCACTCATTTACCATTCTAGGCTCCTTCAAGTTAACAACGTAGGATTCATACACTGTTAAATGTGCTCTAAACTCGAATTCTGTAATTCCTGGATCTAAGATACCTTTTCTACATGAACAACTCAGTTGGAGAAGTGTTTTATACATGTTCTATGCTAGTTCTCATGTATTTATTGTCGTTTTGCCAGAGTTACTGATGTTTTCTTGTAGTTTCTAACATTAGGCCTTCTTGTTCAGGTAGAAACATTGGGAACATCTACAAACAACTACCTAAACACTGTTATGAACCTGGAACCCTCGGGAACATTGTCTCTCAACTATGTTATAGAGTTTATTGATACATTTCACTGAAGTGTACGACTTTCCAAAGCTGGTTAATGTGTTTATTCCTCTATTTCAAGTGTATTCTTCCTTGTATTTCACTCATTTACCATTCTAGGCTCCTTCAAGTTAACAACGTAGGATTCATACACTGTTAAATGTGCTCTAAACTCGAATTCTGTAATTCCTGGATCTAAGATACCTTTTCTACATGAACAACTCAGTTGGAGAAGTGTTTTATACATGTTCTTTGCTAGTTCTCATGTATTTATTGTCGTTTTGCCAGAGTTACTGATGTTTTCTTGTAGTTTCTAACATTAGGCCTTCTTGTTCAGGTAGAAACATTGGGAACATCTACAAACAACTACGTAAACACTGTTATGAACCTGGAACGCTCGGGAACATTGTCTCTCAACTATGTTATAGAGTTTATTGATACATTTCACTGAAGTGTAAGACTTTCCAAAGCTGGTTAATGTGTTTATTCCTCTATTTCAAGTGTATTCTGCCTTGTATTTCACTCATTTACCATTCTAGGCTCCTTCAAGTTAACAACGTAGGATTCATACACTGTTAAATGTGCTCTAAACTCGAATTCTGTAATTCCTGGATCTAAGATACCTTTTCTACATGAACAACTCAGTTGGAGAAGTGTTTTATACATGTTCTTTGCTAGTTCTCATGTATTTATTGTCGTTTTGCCAGAGTTACTGATGTTTTCTTGTAGTTTCTAACATTAGGCCTTCTTGTTCAGGTAGAAACATTGGGAACATCTACAAACAACTACCTAAACACTGTGATGAACCTGGAACCCTCGGGAACATTGTCTCTCAACTATGTTATAGAGTTTATTGATACATTTCACTGAAGTGTAAGACTTTCCAAAGCTGGTTAATGTGTTTATTCCTCTATTTCAAGTGTATTCTTCCTTGTATTTCACTCTTTTACCATTCTAGGCTCCTTCAAGTTAACAACTTAGGATTCATACACTGTTAAATGTGCTCTAAACTCGTATTCTGTAATTCCTGGATCTAAGACACCTTTTCTACATGAACAACTCAGTTGGAGAAGTGTTTTATACATGTTCTATGCTAGTTCTCATGTATTTATTGTCGTTTTGCCAGAGTTACTGATGTTTTCTTGTAGATTCTAACATTAGGCCTTCTTGTTCAGGTAGAAACATTGGGAACATCTACAAACAACTACCTAAACACTGTTATGAACCTGGAACCCTCGGGAACATTGTCTCTCAACTATGTTATAGAGTTTATTGATACATTTCACTGAAGTGTAAGACTTTCCAAAGCTGGTTAATGTGTTTATTCCTCTATTTCAAGTGTATTCTGCCTTGTATTTCACTCATTTACCATTCTAGGCTCCTTCAAGTTAACAACGTAGGATTCATACACTGTTAAATGGGCTCTAAACTCGAATTCTGTAATTCCTGAATCTAAGATACCTTTTCTACATGAACAACTCAGTTGGAAAAGTGTTTTATACATGTTCTTTGCTAGTTCTCATGTATTTACTGTAGTTTTGCCAGAGTTACTGATGTTTTCTTGTAGTTTGTAACATTAGGCCTTCTTGTTCAGGTAGAAACATTGGGAACATCTACAAACAACTACCTAAACACTGTTATGAACCTGGAACGCTCGGGAACATTGTCTCTCAACTATGTTATTGAGTTTATTGATACATTTCACTGAAGTCTAAGACTTTCCAATGCTGGTTAATGTGTTTATTCCTCTATTTCAAGTGTATTCTGCCTTGTATTTCACTCATTTACCATTCTAGGCTCCTTCAAGTTAACAACGTAGGATTCATACACTGTTAAATGTGCTCTAAACTCTAATTCTGTAATTCCTGGATCTAAGACACCTTTTCTACATGAACAACTCAGTTGGAGAACTGTTTTATACATGTTCTATGCTAGTTCTCATGTATTTATTGTCGTTTTGCCAGAGTTACTGATGTTTTCTTGTAGTTTCTAACATTAGGCCTTCTTGTTCAGGTAGAAACATTGGGAACATCTACAAACAACTATCTAAACACTGTTATGAACCTGGAACGCTCGGGAACATTGTCTCTCAGCTATGTTATAGAGTTTATGGATACATTTCACTGAAGTGTAAGACTTTCCAAAGCTGGTTAATGTGTTTGTTCCTCTATTTCAAGTGTATTCTGCCTTGTATTTCACTCATTTACCATTCTAGGCTACTTCAAGTTAACAACGTAGGATTCATACACTCTTAAATGTGCTCTAAACTCGAATTCTGTAATTCCTGGATCTAAGACACCTATTCTACATGAACAACTCAGTTGGAGAAGTGTTTTATACATGTTCTATGCTAGTTCTCATGTATTTATTGTCGTTTTGCAAGAGTTACTGATGTTTTCTTGTAGTTTCTAACATTAGGCCTTCTTGTTCAGGTAGAAACATTGGGAACATCTACAAACAACTACCTAAACACTGTTATGAACCTGGAACCCTCGGGAACATTGTCTCTCAACTATGTTATAGAGTTTATTGATACATTTCATTGAAGTGTAAGACTTTCCAAAGCTGGTTAATGTGTTTGTTCCTCTATTTCAAGTGTATTCTGCCTTGTATTTCACTCATTTACCATTCTAGGCTCCTTCAAGTTAACAACGTAGGATTCATACACTGTTAAATGTGCTCTAAACTCGAATTCTGTAATTCCTGGATCTAAGATACCTTTTCTACATGAACAACTCAGTTGGAGAAGTGTTTTATACATGTTCTATGCTAGTTCTCATGTATTTATTGTCGTTTTGCCAGAGTTACTGATGTTTTCTTGTAGTTTCTAACATTAGGCCTTCTTGTTCAGGTAGAAACATTGGGAACATCTACAAACAACTACCTAAACACTTTTATGAACCTGGAACCCTCGGGAACATTGTCTCTCAACTATGTTATAGAGTTTATTGATACATTTCACTGAAGTGTAAGACTTTCCAAAGCTGGTTAATGTGTTTATTCCTCTATTTCAAGTGTATTCTGCCTTGTATTTCACTCATTTACCATTCTAGGCTCCTTCAAGTTAACAACGTAGGATTCATACACTGTTAAATGTGCTCTAAGCTCGAATTCTGTAATTCCTGGATCTAAGATACCTCTACATGAACAACTCAGTTGGAGAAGTGTTTTATACATGTTCTTTGCTAGTTCTCATGTATTTATTGTCGTTTTGCCAGAGTTACTGATGTTTTCTTGTAGTTTCTAACATTAGGCCTTCTTGTTCAGGTAGAAACATTGGGAACATCTACAAACAACTACCTAAACACTGTTATGAACCTGGAACCCTCGGGAACATTGTCTCTCAACTATGTTATAGAGTTTATTGATACATTTCACTGAAGTGTACGACTTTCCAAAGCTGGTTAATGTGTTTATTCCTCTATTTCAAGTGTATTCTTCCTTGTATTTCACTCATTTACCATTCTAGGCTCCTTCAAGTTAACAACGTAGGATTCATACACTGTTAAATGTGCTCTAAACTCGAATTCTGTAATTCCTGGATCTAAGATACCTTTTCTACATGAACAACTCAGTTGGAGAAGTGTTTTATACATGTTCTTTGCTAGTTCTCATGTATTTATTGTCGTTTTGCCAGAGTTACTGATGTTTTCTTGTAGTTTCTAACATTAGGCCTTCTTGTTCAGGTAGAAACATTGGGAACATCTACAAACAACTACGTGAACACTGTTATGAACCTGGAACGCTCGGGAACATTGTCTCTCAACTATGTTATAGAGTTTATTGATACATTTCACTGAAGTGTAAGACTTTCCAAAGCTGGTTAATGTGTTTATTCCTCTATTTCAAGTGTATTCTGCCTTGTATTTCACTCATTTACCATTCTAGGCTCCTTCAAGTTAACAACGTAGGATTCATACACTGTTAAATGTGCTCTAAACTCGAATTCTGTAATTCCTGGATCTAAGATACCTTTTCTACATGAACAACTCAGTTGGAGAAGTGTTTTATACATGTTCTTTGCTAGTTCTCATGTATTTATTGTCGTTTTGCCAGAGTTACTGATGTTTTCTTGTAGTTTCTAACATTAGGCCTTCTTGTTCAGGTAGAAACATTGGGAACATCTACAAACAACTACCTAAACACTGTGATGAACCTGGAACCCTCGGGAACATTGTCTCTCAACTATGTTATAGAGTTTATTGATACATTTCACTGAAGTGTAAGACTTTCCAAAGCTGGTTAATGTGTTTATTCCTCTATTTCAAGTGTATTCTTCCTTGTATTTCACTCTTTTACCATTCTAGGCTCCTTCAAGTTAACAACTTAGGATTCATACACTGTTAAATGTGCTCTAAACTCGTATTCTGTAATTCCTGGATCTAAGACACCTTTTCTACATGAACAACTCAGTTGGAGAAGTGTTTTATACATGTTCTATGCTAGTTCTCATGTATTTATTGTCGTTTTGCCAGAGTTACTGATGTTTTCTTGTAGATTCTAACATTAGGCCTTCTTGTTCAGGTAGAAACATTGGGAACATCTACAAACAACTACCTAAACACTGTTATGAACCTGGAACCCTCGGGAACATTGTCTCTCAACTATGTTATAGAGTTTATTGATACATTTCACTGAAGTGTAAGACTTTCCAAAGCTGGTTAATGTGTTTATTCCTCTATTTCAAGTGTATTCTGCCTTGTATTTCACTCATTTACCATTCTAGGCTCCTTCAAGTTAACAACGTAGGATTCATACACTGTTAAATGGGCTCTAAACTCGAATTCTGTAATTCCTGAATCTAAGATACCTTTTCTACATGAACAACTCAGTTGGAAAAGTGTTTTATACATGTTCTTTGCTAGTTCTCATGTATTTACTGTAGTTTTGCCAGAGTTACTGATGTTTTCTTGTAGTTTGTAACATTAGGCCTTCTTGTTCAGGTAGAAACATTGGGAACATCTACAAACAACTACCTAAACACTGTTATGAACCTGGAACGCTCGGGAACATTGTCTCTCAACTATGTTATTGAGTTTATTGATACATTTCACTGAAGTCTAAGACTTTCCAATGCTGGTTAATGTGTTTATTCCTCTATTTCAAGTGTATTCTGCCTTGTATTTCACTCATTTACCATTCTAGGCTCCTTCAAGTTAACAACGTAGGATTCATACACTGTTAAATGTGCTCTAAACTCTAATTCTGTAATTCCTGGATCTAAGACACCTTTTCTACATGAACAACTCAGTTGGAGAACTGTTTTATACATGTTCTATGCTAGTTCTCATGTATTTATTGTCGTTTTGCCAGAGTTACTGATGTTTTCTTGTAGTTTCTAACATTAGGCCTTCTTGTTCAGGTAGAAACATTGGGAACATCTACAAACAACTATCTAAACACTGTTATGAACCTGGAACGCTCGGGAAC
Source organism: Pipistrellus nathusii (assembly GCA_963693515.1). Lineage (NCBI taxonomy): Eukaryota > Metazoa > Chordata > Mammalia > Chiroptera > Vespertilionidae > Pipistrellus > Pipistrellus nathusii. Next base: position 65,912 of record CAVNZX010000060.1, read on the forward strand.
ATTGTCTCTCAGCTATGTTATAGAGTTTATGGATACATTTCACTGAAGTGTAAGACTTTCCAAAGCTGGTTAATGTGTTTGTTCCTCTATTTCAAGTGTATTCTGCCTTGTATTTCACTCATTTACCATTCTAGGCTCCTTCAAGTTAACAACGTAGGATTCATACACTGTTAAATGTGCTCTAAACTCGAATTCTGTAATTCCTGGATCTAAGACACCTTTTCTACATGAACAACTCAGTTGGAGAAGTGTTTTATACATGCTCTATGCTAGTTCTCATGTATTTATTGTCGTTTTGCCAGAGTTACTGATGTTTTCTTGTAGTTTCTAACATTAGGCCTTCTTGTTCAGGTAGAAACATTGGGAACATCTACAAACAACTACCTAAACACAGTTATGAACCTGGAACCCTCGGGAACATTGTCTCTCAACTATGTTATAGAGTTTATTGATACATTTCACTGAAGTGTAAGACTTTCCAAAGCTGGTTAATGTGTTTATTCCTCTATTTCAAGTGTATTCTGCCTTGTATTTCACTCATTTACCATTCTAGGCTCCTTCAAGTTAACAACGTAGGATTCATACACTGTTAAATGTGCTCTAAACTCGAATTCTGTAATTCCTGGATCTAAGATACCTTTCTACATGAACAACTCAGTTGGAGAAGTGTTTTATACATGTTCTTTGCTAGTTCTCATGTATTTATTGTCGTTTTGCCAGAGTTACTGATGTTTTCTTGTAGTTTCTAACATTAGGCCTTCTTGTTCAGGTAGAAACATTGGGAACATCTACAAACAACTACCTAAACACTGTTATGAACCTGGAACGCTCGGGATAATTGTCTCTAAACTATGTTATAGAGTTTATTGATACATTTCACTGAAGTGTAAGACTTTCCAAAGCTGGTTAATGTGTTTATTCCTGTATTTCAAGTGTATTCTGCCTTGAATTTCACTCATTTACCATTCTAGGCTCCTTCAAGTTAACAACGTAGGATTCATACACTGTTAAATGTGCTCTAAACTCGAATTCTGTAATTCCTGGATCTAAGATACCTTTTCTACATGAACAACTCAGTTGGAGAAGTGTTTTATACATGTTCTATGCTAGTTCTCATGTATTTATTGTCATTTTGCCAGAGTTACTGATGTTTTCTTGTAGTTTCTAACATTAGGCCTTCTTGTTCAGGTAGAAACATTGGGAACATCTACAAACAACTACCTAAACACTGTTATGAACCTGGAACGCTCGGGAACATTGTCTCTCAGCTATGTTATAGAGTTTATTGATACATTTCACTGAAGTGTAAGACTTTCCAAAGCTGGTTAATGTGTTTGTTCCTCTATTTCAAGTGTATTCTACCTTGTATTTCACTCATTTACCATTCTAGGCTACTTCAAGTTAACAACGTAGGATTCATACACTGTTAAATGTGCTCTAAACTCGAATTCTGTAATTCCTGGATCTAAGACACCTTTTCTACATGAACAACTCAGTTGGAGAAGTGTTTTATACATGTTCTATGCTAGTTCTCATGTATTTATTGTCGTTTTGCCAGAGTTACTGATGTTTTCTTGTAGTTTCTAACATTAGGCCTTCTTGTTCAGGTAGAAACATTGGGAACATCTACAAACAACTACCTAAACACTGTTATGAACCTGGAACCCTCGGGAACATTGTCTCTCAACTATGTTATAGAGTTTATTGATACATTTCACTGAAGTGTAAGACTTTCCAAAGCTGGTTAATGTGTTTATTCCTCTATTTCAAGTGTATTCTGCCTTGTATTTCACTCATTTACCATTCTAGGCTCCTTCAAGTTAACAACGTAGGATTCATACACTGTTAAATGTGCTCTAAACTCGAATTCTGTAATTCCTGGATCTAAGATACCTTTTCTACATGAACAACTCAGTTGGGGAAGTGTTTTATACATGTTCTATGCTAGTTCTCATGTATTTATTGTCGTTTTGCCAGAGTTACTGATGTTTTCTTGTAGTTTCTAACATTAGGCCTTCTTGTTCAGGTAGAAACATTGGGAACATCTACAAACAACTACCTAAACACTTTTATGAACCTGGAACCCTCGGGAACATTGTCTCTCAACTATGTTATAGAGTTTATTGATACATTTCACTGAAGTGTAAGACTTTCCAAAGCTGGTTAATGTGTTTATTCCTCTATTTCAAGTGTATTCTGCCTTGTATTTCACTCATTTACCATTCTAGGCTCCTTCAAGTTAACAACGTAGGATTCATACACTGTTAAATGTGCTCTAAACTCGAATTCTGTAATTCCTGGATCTAAGATACCTTTTCTACATGAACAACTCAGTTGGAGAAGTGTTTTATACATGTTCTTTGCTAGTTCTCATGTATTTATTGTCGTTTTGCCAGAGTTACTGATGTTTTCTTGTAGTTTCTAACATTAGGCCTTCTTGTTCAGGTAGAAACATTGGGAACATCTACAAACAACTACCTAAACACTGTGATGAACCTGGAACGCTCGGGAACATTGTCTCTCAGCTATGTTATAGAGTTTATTGATACATTTCACTGAAGTGTAAGACTTTCAAAAGCTGGTTAATGTGTTTGTTCCTCTATTTCAAGTGTATTCTGCCTTGTATTTCACTCATTTACCATTCTAGGCTCCTTCAAGTTAACAACGTAGGATTCATACACTGTTAAATGTGCTCTAAACTCGAATTCTGTAATTCCTGGATCTAAGACACCTTTTCTACATGAACAACTCAGTTGGAGAAGTGTTTTATACATGTTCTATGCTAGTTCTCATGTATTTATTGTCGTTTTGCCAGAGTTACTGATGTTTTCTTGTAGTTTCTAACATTAGGCCTTCTTGTTCAGGTAGAAACATTGGGAACATCTACAAACAACTACCTAAACAATTTTATGAACCTGGAACCCTCGGGAACATTGTCTCTCAACTATGTTATAGAGTTTATTGATACATTTCACTGAAGTGTAAGACTTTCCAAAGCTGGTTAATGTGTTTATTCCTCTATTTCAAGTGTATTCTGCCTTGTATTTCACTCATTTACCATTCTAGGCTCCTTCAAGTTAACAACGTAGGATTCATACACTGTTAAATGGGCTCTAAACTCTAATTCTGTAATTCCTGGATCTAAGACACCTTTTCTACATGAACAACTCAGTTGGAGAACTGTTTTATACATGTTCTATGCTAGTTCTCATGTATTTATTGTCGTTTTGCCAGAGTTACTGATGTTTTCTTGTAGTTTCTAACATTAGGCCTTCTTGTTCAGGTAGAAACATTGGGAACATCTACAAACAACTATCTAAACACTGTTATGAACCTGGAACGCTCGGGAACATTGTCTCTCAGCTATGTTATAGAGTTTATGGATACATTTCACTGAAGTGTAAGACTTTCCAAAGCTGGTTAATGTGTTTGTTCCTCTATTTCAAGTGTATTCTGCCTTGTATTTCACTCATTTACCATTCTAGGCTCCTTCAAGTTAACAACGTAGGATTCATACACTGTTAAATGTGCTCTAAACTCGAATTCTGTAATTCCTGGATCTAAGACACCTTTTCTACATGAACAACTCAGTTGGAGAAGTGTTTTATACATGCTCTATGCTAGTTCTCATGTATTTATTGTCGTTTTGCCAGAGTTACTGATGTTTTCTTGTAGTTTCTAACATTAGGCCTTCTTGTTCAGGTAGAAACATTGGGAACATCTACAAACAACTACCTAAACACAGTTATGAACCTGGAACCCTCGGGAACATTGTCTCTCAACTATGTTATAGAGTTTATTGATACATTTCACTGAAGTGTAAGACTTTCCAAAGCTGGTTAATGTGTTTATTCCTCTATTTCAAGTGTATTCTGCCTTGTATTTCACTCATTTACCATTCTAGGCTCCTTCAAGTTAACAACGTAGGATTCATACACTGTTAAATGTGCTCTAAACTCGAATTCTGTAATTCCTGGATCTAAGATACCTTTTCTACATGAACAACTCAGTTGGAGAAGTGTTTTATACATGTTCTTTGCTAGTTCTCATGTATTTATTGTCGTTTTGCCAGAGTTACTGATGTTTTCTTGTAGTTTCTAACATTAGGCCTTCTTGTTCAGGTAGAAACATTGGGAACATCTACAAACAACTACCTAAACACTGTTATGAACCTGGAACGCTCGGGATAATTGTCTCTAAACTATGTTATAGAGTTTATTGATACATTTCACTGAAGTGTAAGACTTTCCAAAGCTGGTTAATGTGTTTATTCCTGTATTTCAAGTGTATTCTGCCTTGAATTTCACTCATTTACCATTCTAGGCTCCTTCAAGTTAACAACGTAGGATTCATACACTGTTAAATGTGCTCTAAACTCGAATTCTGTAATTCCTGGATCTAAGATACCTTTTCTACATGAACAACTCAGTTGGAGAAGTGTTTTATACATGTTCTATGCTAGTTCTCATGTATTTATTGTCATTTTGCCAGAGTTACTGATGTTTTCTTGTAGTTTCTAACATTAGGCCTTCTTGTTCAGTTAGAAACATTGGGAACATCTACAAACAACTACCTAAACACTGTTATGAACCTGGAACGCTCGGGAACATTGTCTCTCAGCTATGTTATAGAGTTTATTGATACATTTCACTGAAGTGTAAGACTTTCCAAAGCTGGTTAATGTGTTTGTTCCTCTATTTCAAGTGTATTCTACCTTGTATTTCACTCATTTACCATTCTAGGCTACTTCAAGTTAACAACGTAGGATTCATACACTGTTAAATGTGCTCTAAACTCGAATTCTGTAATTCCTGGATCTAAGACACCTTTTCTACATGAACAACTCAGTTGGAGAAGTGTTTTATACATGTTCTATGCTAGTTCTCATGTATTTATTGTCGTTTTGCCAGAGTTACTGATGTTTTCTTGTAGTTTCTAACATTAGGCCTTCTTGTTCAGGTAGAAACATTGGGAACATCTACAAACAACTACCTAAACACTGTTATGAACCTGGAACCCTCGGGAACATTGTCTCTCAACTATGTTATAGAGTTTATTGATACATTTCACTGAAGTGTAAGACTTTCCAAAGCTGGTTAATGTGTTTATTCCTCTATTTCAAGTGTATTCTGCCTTGTATTTCACTCATTTACCATTCTAGGCTCCTTCAAGTTAACAACGTAGGATTCATACACTGTTAAATGTGCTCTAAACTCGAATTCTGTAATTCCTGGATCTAAGATACCTTTTCTACATGAACAACTCAGTTGGGGAAGTGTTTTATACATGTTCTATGCTAGTTCTCATGTATTTATTGTCGTTTTGCCAGAGTTACTGATGTTTTCTTGTAGTTTCTAACATTAGGCCTTCTTGTTCAGGTAGAAACATTGGGAACATCTACAAACAACTACCTAAACACTTTTATGAACCTGGAACCCTCGGGAACATTGTCTCTCAACTATGTTATAGAGTTTATTGATACATTTCACTGAAGTGTAAGACTTTCCAAAGCTGGTTAATGTGTTTATTCCTCTATTTCAAGTGTATTCTGCCTTGTATTTCACTCATTTACCATTCTAGGCTCCTTCAAGTTAACAACGTAGGATTCATACACTGTTAAATGTGCTCTAAACTCGAATTCTGTAATTCCTGGATCTAAGATACCTTTTCTACATGAACAACTCAGTTGGAGAAGTGTTTTATACATGTTCTTTGCTAGTTCTCATGTATTTATTGTCGTTTTGCCAGAGTTACTGATGTTTTCTTGTAGTTTCTAACATTAGGCCTTCTTGTTCAGGTAGAAACATTGGGAACATCTACAAACAACTACCTAAACACTGTGATGAACCTGGAACGCTCGGGAACATTGTCTCTCAGCTATGTTATAGAGTTTATTGATACATTTCACTGAAGTGTAAGACTTTCAAAAGCTGGTTAATGTGTTTGTTCCTCTATTTCAAGTGTATTCTGCCTTGTATTTCACTCATTTACCATTCTAGGCTCCTTCAAGTTAACAACGTAGGATTCATACACTGTTAAATGTGCTCTAAACTCGAATTCTGTAATTCCTGGATCTAAGACACCTTTTCTACATGAACAACTCAGTTGGAGAAGTGTTTTATACATGTTCTATGCTAGTTCTCATGTATTTATTGTCGTTTTGCCAGAGTTACTGATGTTTTCTTGTAGTTTCTAACATTAGGCCTTCTTGTTCAGGTAGAAACATTGGGAACATCTACAAACAACTACCTAAACAATTTTATGAACCTGGAACCCTCGGGAACATTGTCTCTCAACTATGTTATAGAGTTTATTGATACATTTCACTGAAGTGTAAGACTTTCCAAAGCTGGTTAATGTGTTTATTCCTCTATTTCAAGTGTATTCTGCCTTGTATTTCACTCATTTACCATTCTAGGCTCCTTCAAGTTAACAACGTAGGATTCATACACTGTTAAATGTGCTCTAAACTCGAATTCTGTAATTCCTGGATCTAAGATACCTTTTCTACATGAACAACTCAGTTGGAGAAGTGTTTTATACATGTTCTTTGCTAGTTCTCATGTATTTATTGTCGTTTTGCCAGAGTTACTGATGTTTTCTTGTAGTTTCTAACATTAGGCCTTCTTGTTCAGGTAGAAACATTGGGAACATCTACAAACAACTACCTAAACACTGTTATGAACCTGGAACGCTCGGGAACATTGTCTCTCAACTATGTTATAGAGTTTATTGATACATTTCACTGAAGTGTAAGACTTTCCAAAGCTGGTTAATGTGTTTATTCCTGTATTTCAAGTGTATTCTGCCTTGTATTTCACTCATTTACCATTCTAGGCTCCTTCAAGTTAACAACGTAGGATTCATACACTGTTAAATGTGCTCTAAACTCGAATTCTGTAATTCCTGGATCTAAGATACCTTTTCTACATGAACAACTCAGTTGGAGAAGTGTTTTATACATGTTCTATGCTAGTTCTCATGTATTTATTGTCGTTTTGCCAGAGTTACTGATGTTTTCTTGTAGTTTCTAACATTAGGCCTTCTTGTTCAGGTAGAAACATTGGGAACATCTACAAACAACTACCTAAACACTGTTATGAACCTGGAACGCTCGGGAACATTGTCTCTCAGCTATGTTATAGAGTTTATTGATACATTTCACTGAAGTGTAAGACTTTCCAAAGCTGGTTAATGTGTTTGTTCCTCTATTTCAAGTGTATTCTGCCTTGTATTTCACTCATTTACCATTCTGGGCTCCTTCAAGTTAACAACGTAGGATTCATACACTGTTAAATGTGCTCTAAACTCGAATTCTGTAATTCCTGGATCTAAGATACCTTTTCTACATGAACAACTCAGTTGGAGAAGTGTTTTATACATGTTCTTTGCTAGTTCTCATGTATTTATTGTCGTTTTGCCAGAGTTACTGATGTTTTCTTGTAGTTTCTAACATTAGGCCTTCTTGTTCAGGTAGAAACATTGGGAACATCTACAAACAACTACCTAAACACTGTTATGAACCTGGAACGCTCGGGAACATTGTCTCTCAACTATGTTATAGAGTTTATTGATACATTTCACTGAAGTGTAAGACTTTCCAAAGCTGGTTAATGTGTTTGTTCCTCTATTTCAAGTGTATTCTGCCTTGTATTTCACTCATTTACCATTCTAGACTCCTTCAAGTTAACAACGTAGGATTCATACACTGTTAAATGTGCTCTAAACTCGAATTCTGTAATTCCTGGATCTAAGACACCTTTTCTACATGAACAACTCAGTTGGAGAAGTGTTTTATACATGTTCTATGCTAGTTCTCATGGATTTATTGTCGTTTTGCCAGAGTTACTGATGTTTTCTTGTAGTTTCTAACATTAGGCCTTCTTGTTCAGGTAGAAACATTGGGAACATCTACAAACAACTACCTAAACACTGTTATGAACCTGGAACCCTCGGGAACATTGTCTCTCAACTATGTTATAGAGTTTATTGATACATTTCACTGAAGTGTAAGACTTTCCAAAGCTGGTTAATGTGTTTATTCCTCTATTTCAAGTGTATTCTGCCTTGTATTTCACTCATTTACCATTCTAGGCTCCTTCAAGTTAACAACGTAGGATTCATACACTGTTAAATGTGCTCTAAACTCGAATTCTGTAATTCCTGGATCTAAGATACCTTTTCTATATGAACAACTCAGTTGGAGAAGTGTTTTATACATGTTCTTTGCTAGTTCTCATGTATTTATTGTCGTTTTGCCAGAGTTACTGATGTTTTCTTGTAGTTTCTAACATTAGGCCTTCTTGTTCAGGTAGAAACATTGGGAACATCTACAAACAACTACCTAAACACTGTTATGAACCTGGAACGCTCGGGAACATTGTCTCTCAACTATGTTATAGAGTTTATTGATACATTTCACTGAAGTGTAAGACTTTCCAAAGCTGGTTAATGTGTTTATTCCTCTATTTCAAGTGTATTCTGCCTTGTATTTCACTCATTTACCATTCTAGGCTCCTTCAAGTTAACAACGTAGGATTCATACACTGTTAAATGTGCTCTAAACTCGAATTCTGTAATTCCTGGATCTAAGATACCTTTTCTACATGAACAACTCAGTTGGAGAAGTGTTTTATACATGTTCTATGCTAGTTCTCATGTATTTATTGTCATTTTGCCAGAGTTACTGATGTTTTCTTGTAGTTTCTAACATTAGGCCTTCTTGTTCAGATAGAAACATTGGGAACATGATCAAACAACTACCTAAACACTGTTATGAACCTGGAACGCTCGGGAACATTGTCTCTCAACTATGTTATAGAGTTTATTGATACATTTCACTGAAGTGTAAGACTTTCCAAAGCTGGTTAATGTGTTTATTCCTCTATTTCAAGTGTATTCTGCCTTGTATTTCACTCATTTACCATTCTAGGCTCCTTCAAGTTAACAACGTAGGATTCATACACTGTTAAATGTGCTCTAAACTCGAATTCTGTAATTCCTGGATCTAAGACACCTTTTCTACAAGAACAACTCAGTTGGAGAAGTGTTTTATACATGTTCTATGCTAGTTCTCATGTATTTATTGTCATTTTGCCAGAGTTACTGATGTTTTCTTGTAGTTTCTAACATTAGGCCTTCTTGTTCAGGTATAAACATTGGGAACATGAACAAACAACTACCTAAACAATGTTATGAACCTGGAACGCTCGGGAACATTGTCTCTCAACTATGTTATAGAGTTTATTGATACATTTCACTGAAGTGTAAGGCTTTCCAAAGCTGGTTAATGTGTTTATTCCTCTATTTCAAGTGTATTCTGCCTTGTATTTCACTCATTTACCATTCTAGGCTCCTTCAAGTTAACAACGTAGGATTCATACACTGTTAAATGTGCTCTAAACTCGAATTCTGTAATTCCTGGATCTAAGATACCTTTTCTACATGAACAACTCAGTTGGAGAAGTGTTTTATACATGTTCTATGCTAGTTCTCATGTATTTATTGTCGTTTTGCCAGAGTTACTGATGTTTTCTTGTAGTTTCTAACATTAGGCCCTCTTGTTCAGGTAGAAACATTGGGAACATCTACAAACAACTACCTAAACACTGTTATGAACCTGGAACGCTCGGAAACATTGTCTCTCAACTATGTTATAGAGTTTATTGATACATTTCACTGAAGTGTAAGACTTTCCAAAGCTGGTTAATGTGTTTATTCCTCTATTTCAAGTGTATTCTGCCTTGTATTTCACTCATTTACCATTCTAGGCTCCTTCAAGTTAACAACCTAGGATTCATACACTGTTTAATGTGCTCTAAACTCAAAATCTGGAATTCCTGGATCTAAGATACCTTTTCTACATGAATAACTCAGTTGGAGAAGTGTTTTATACATGTTCTATGCTAGTCCTCATGTATTTATTGTCATTTTGCCAGAGTTAATGATGTTTTCTTGTAGTTTCTAACACTAGGCCTTCTTGTTCAGGTATAAACATTGGGAACATGATCAAACAAATACCTAAACACTGTTATGAACCTGGAACGCTCGGGAACATTGTCTCTCAACTATGTTATAGAGTTTATTGATACATTTCACTGAAGTGTAAGACTTTCCAAAGCTGGTTAATGTGTTTATTCCACTATTTCAAGTGTATTCTGCCTTGTATTTCACTCATTTACCATTCTAGGCTCCTTCAAGTTAACAACGTAGGATTCATACACTGTTAAATGTGCTCTAAACTCGAATTCTGTAATTCCTGGATCTAAGATACCTTTTCTACATGAACAACTCAGTTGGAGAAGTGTTTTATACATGTTCTATGCTAGTTCTCATGTATTTATTGTCGATTTGCCAGAGTTACTGAAGTTTTCTTGTAGTTTCTAACATTAGGCCTTCTTGTTCAGGTAGAAACATTGGGAACATCTAGAAACAACTACCTAAACACTGTTATGAACCTGGAACGTTCGGGAACATTGTCTCTCAACTATGTTATAGAGTTTATTGATACATTTCACTGAAGTGTAAGACTTTCCAAATCTGGTTAATGTGTTTATTCCTCTATTTCAAGTGTATTCCGCCTTGTATTTCTCTCATTTACCATTCTAGGCTCCTTTAAGTTAACAACGTAGGATTCATACACTGTTAAATGTGCTCTAAACTCGAATTCTGTAATTCCTGGATCTAAGATACCTTTTCTACATGAACAACTCAGTTGGAGAAGTGTTTTATACATGTTCTATGCTAGTTCTCATGTATTTATTGTCGTTTTGCCAGAGTTACTGATGTTTTCTTGTAGTTTCTAACATTAGGCCTTCTTGTTCAGGTATAAACATTGGGAACATCTACAAACAACTACCTAAATACTGTTATGAACCTGGAACGCTCCGGAACATTGTCTCTCAACTATGTTATAGAGTTTATTGATACATTTCACTGAAGTGTAAGACTTTCCAAAGCTGGTTAATGTGTTTATTCCTCTATTTCAAGTGTATTCTGCCTTGTATTTCACTCATTTACCATTCTAGGCTCCTTCAAGTTAACAACGTAGGATTCATAAACTGTTAAATGTGCTCTAAACTCGAATTCTGTAATTCCTGGATCTAAGATACCTTTTCTACATGAACAACTCAGTTGGAGAAGTGTTTTATACATGTTCTATGCTAGTTCTCATGTATTTATTGTCATTTTGCCAGAGTTACTGATGTTTTCTTGTAGTTTCTAACATTAGGCCTTCTTGTTCAGGTAGAAACATTGGGAACATGATCAAACAACTACCTAAACACTGTTATGAACCTGGAACGCTCGGGAACATTGTCTCTCAACTATGTTATAGAGTTTATTGATACATTTCACTGAAGTGTAAGACTTTCCAAAGCTGGTTAATGTGTTTATTCCTCTATTTCAAGTGTATTCTGCCTTGTATTTCACTCATTTACCATTCTAGGCTCCTTCAAGTTAACAACGTAGCATTCATACACTGTTAAATGTGCTCTAAACTTGAATTCTGTAATTCCTGGATCTAAGACAGCTTTTCTACATGAACAACTCAGTTGGAGAAGTGTTTTATACATGTTCTATGCTAGTTCTCATGTATTTATTGTCATTTTGCCAGAGTTACTGATGTTTTCTTGTAGTTTCTAACATTAGGCCTTCTTGTTCAGGTATAAACATTGGGAACATGAACAAACAACTACCTAAACAATGTTATGAACCTGGAACGCTTGGGAACATTGTCTCTCAACTATGTTATAGAGTTTATTGATACATTTCACTGAAGTGTAAGGCTTTCCAAAGCTGGTTAATGTGTTTATTCCTCTATTTCAAGTGTATTCTGCCTTGTATTTCACTCATTTACCATTCTAGGCTCCTTCAAGTTAACAACGTAGGATTCATACACTGTTAAATGTGCTCTAAACTCGAATTCTGTAATTCCTGGATCTAAGATACCTTTTCTACATGAACAACTCAGTTGGAGAAGTGTTTTATACATGTTCTATGCTAGTTCTCATGTATTTATTGTCGTTTTGCCAGAGTTACTGATGTTTTCTTGTAGTTTCTAACATTAGGCCTTCTTGTTCAGGTAGAAACATTGGGAACATCTACAAACAACTACCTAAACACTGTTATGAACCTGGAACGCTCGGGAACATTGTCTCTCAACTATGTTATAGAGTTTATTGATACATTTCACTGAAGTGTAAGACTTTCCAAAGCTGGTTAATGTGTTTATTCCTCTATTTCAAGTGTATTCTGCCTTGTATTTCATTCATTTACCATTCTAGGATCCTTCAAGTTAACAACGTAGGATTCATACACTTTTAATGGGCTCTAAACTCGAAATCTGGAATTCCTGGATCTAAGATACCTTTTCTACATGAACATCTCAGTTGGAGAAGTGTTTTATACATGTTCTATGCTAGTTCTCATGTATTTATTGTCCTTTTGCCAGAGTTACTGATGTTTTCTTGTAGTTTCTAACATTAGGCCTTCTTGTTCAGGAAGAAACATTGGGAACATCTACAAACAACTACCTAAACACTGTTATGAACCTGGAACGCTCGGGAACATTGTCTCTCAACTATGTTATAGAGTTTATTGAAACATTTCACTGAAGTGTAAGACTTTCCAAAGCTGTTTAATGTGTTTATTCCTCTATTTCAAGTGTATTCTGCCTTGTATTTCACTCATTTACCATTCTAGGCTCCTTCAAGTTAACAACGTAGGATTCATACACTGTTAAATGTGCTCTAAACTCGAATTCTGTAATTCCTGGATCTAAGATACCTTTTCTACATGAACAACTCAGTTGGAGAAGTGTTTTATACATGTTCTATGCTAGTTCTCATGTATTTATCGTCGTTTTGCCAGAGTTACTGATGTTTTCTTGTAGTTTCTAACATTAGGCCTTCTTGTTCAGGTAGAAACATTGGGAACATCTACAAACAACTACCTAAACACTGTTATGAACCTGGAACGCTCGGGAACATTGTCTCTCAACTATGTTATAGAGTTCATTGATACATTTCACTGAAGTGTAAGACTTTCCAAAGCTGGTTAATGTGTTTATTCCTCTATTTCAAGTGTATTCTGCCGTGTATTTCATTCATTTACCATTCTAGGCTCCTTCAAATTAACAACGTAGGATTCATACACTTTTAATGTGCTCTAAACTCGAAATCTGGAATTCCTGGATCTAAGATACCTTTTCTACATGAACAACTCAGTTGGAGAAGTGTTTTATACATGTTCTATGCTAGTTCTCATGTATTTATTGTCATTTTGCCAGAGTTACTGATGTTTTCTTGTAGTTTCTAACATTAGGCCTTCTTGTTCAGGAAGAAACATTGGGAACATCTACAAACAACTACCTAAACACTGTTATGAACCTGGAACGCTCGGGAACATTGTCTCTCAACTATGTTATAGAGTTTATTGATACATTTCACTGAAGTGTAAGACTTTCCAAAGCTGGTTAATGTGTTTATTCCTCTATTTCAAGTGTATTCTGCCTTGTATTTCACTCATTTACCATTCTAGGCTCCTTCAAGTTAACAACGTAGGATTCATACACTGTTAAATGTGCTCTAAACTCGAATTCTGTAATTCCTGGATCTAAGACACCTTTTCTACATGAACAACTCAGTTGGAGAAGTGTTTTATACATGTTCTATGCTAGTTCTCATGTATTTATTGTCATTTTGCCAGAGTTACTGATGTTTTCTTGTAGTTTCTAACATTAGGCCTTCTTGTTCAGGTATAAACATTGGGAACATGAACAAACAACTACCTAAACAATGTTATGAACCTGGAACACTTGGGAACATTGTCTCTCAACTATGTTATAGAGTTTATTGATACATTTCACTGAAGTGTAAGGCTTTCCAAAGCTGGTTAATGTGTTTATTCCTCTATTTCAAGTGTATTCCGCCTTGTATTTCTCTCATTTACCATTCTAGGCTCCTTTAAGTTAACAACGTAGGATTCATACACTGTTAAATGTGCTCTAAACTCGAATTCTGTAATTCCTGGATCTAAGATACCTTTTCTACATGAACAACTCAGTTGGAGAAGTGTTTTATACATGTTCTATGCTAGTTCTCATGTATTTATTGTCGTTTTGCCAGAGTTACTGATGTTTTCTTGTAGTTTCTAACATTAGGCCTTCTTGTTCAGGTATAAACATTGGGAACATCTACAAACAACTACCTAAATGAACCTGGAACGCTCGGGAACATTGTCTCTCAACTATGTTATAGAGTTTATTGATACATTTCACTGAAGTGTAAGACTTTCCAAAGCTGGTTAATGTGTTTATTCCTCTATTTCAAGTGTATTCTGCCTTGTATTTCACTCATTTACCATTCTAGGCTCCTTCAAGTTAACAACGTAGGATTCATAAACTGTTAAATGTGCTCTAAACTCGAATTCTGTAATTCCTGGATCTAAGATACCTTTTCTACATGAACAAATCAGTTGGAGAAGTGTTTTATACATGTTCTATGCTAGTTCTCATGTATTTATTGTCATTTTGCCAGAGTTACTGATGTTTTCTTGTACTTTCTAACATTAGGCCTTCTTGTTCAGGTAGAAACATTGGGAACATGATCAAACAACTACCTAAACACTGTTATGAACCTGGAACGCTCGGGAACATTGTCTCTCAACTATGTTATAGAGTTTATTGATACATTTCACTGAAGTGTAAGACTTTCCAAAGCTGGTTAATGTGTTTATTCCTCTATTTCAAGTGTATTCTGCCTTGTATTTCACTCATTTACCATTCTAGGCTCCTTCAAGTTAACAACGTAGCATTCATACACTGTTAAATGTGCTCTAAACTTGAATTCTGTAATTCCAAGATCTAAGACAGCTTTTCTACATGAACAACTCAGTTGGAGAAGTGTTTTATACATGTTCTATGCTAGTTCTCATGTATTTATTGTCATTTTGCCAGAGTTACTGATGTTTTCTTGTAGTTTCTAACATTAGGCCTTCTTGTTCAGGTATAAACATTGGGAACATGAACAAACAACTACCTAAACAATGTTATGAACCTGGAACGCTTGGGAACATTGTCTCTCAACTATGTTATAGAGTTTATTGATACATTTCACTGAAGTGTAAGGCTTTCCAAAGCTGGTTAATGTGTTTATTCCTCTATTTCAAGTGTATTCTGCCTTGTATTTCACTCATTTACCATTCTAGGCTCCTTCAAGTTAACAACGTAGGATTCATACACTGTTAAATGTGCTCTAAACTCGAATTCTGTAATTCCTGGATCTAAGATACCTTTTCTACATGAACAACTCAGTTGGAGAAGTGTTTTATACATGTTCTATGCTAGTTCTCATGTATTTATCGTCGTTTTGCCAGAGTTACTGATGTTTTCTTGTAGTTTCTAACATTAGGCCTTCTTGTTCAGGTAGAAACATTGGGAACATCTACAAACAACTACCTAAACACTGTTATGAACCTGGAACGCTCGGGAACATTGTCTCTCAACTATGTTATAGAGTTTATTGATACATTTCACTGAAGTGTAAGACTTTCCAAAGCTGGTTAATGTGTTTATTCCTCTATTTCAAGTGTATTCTGCCTTGTATTTCATTCATTTACCATTCTAGGATCCTTCAAGTTAACAACGTAGGATTCATACACTTTTAATGGGCTCTAAACTCGAAATCTGGAATTCCTGGATCTAAGATACCTTTTCTACATGAACATCTCAGTTGGACAAGTGTTTTATACATGTTCTATGCTAGTTCTCATGTATTTATTATCCTTTTGCCAGAGTTACTGATGTTTTCTTGTAGTTTCTAACATTAGGCCTTCTTGTTCAGGAAGAAACATTGGGAACATCTACAAACAACTACCTAAACACTGTTATGAACCTGGAACGCTCGGGAACATTGTCTCTCAACTATGTTATAGAGTTTATTGAAACATTTCACTGAAGTGTAAGACTTTCCAAAGCTGTTTAATGTGTTTATTCCTCTATTTCAAGTGTATTCTGCCTTGTATTTCACTCATTTACCATTCTAGGCTCCTTCAAGTTAACAACGTAGGATTCATACACTGTTAAATGTGCTCTAAACTCGAATTCTGTAATTCCTGGATCTAAGATACCTTTTCTACATGAACAACTCAGTTGGAGAAGTGTTTTATACATGTTCTATGCTAGTTCTCATGTATTTATCGTCGTTTTGCCAGAGTTACTGATGTTTTCTTGTAGTTTCTAACATTAGGCCTTCTTGTTCAGGTAGAAACATTGGGAACATCTACAAACAACTACCTAAACACTGTTATGAACCTGGAACGCTCGGGAACATTGTCTCTCAACTATGTTATAGAGTTCATTGATACATTTCACTGAAGTGTAAGACTTTCCAAAGCTGGTTAATGTGTTTATTCCTCTATTTCAAGTGTATTCTGCCGTGTATTTCATTCATTTACCATTCTAGGCTCCTTCAAATTAACAACGTAGGATTCATACACTTTTAATGTGCTCTAAACTCGAAATCTGGAATTCCTGGATCTAAGATACCTTTTCTACATGAACAACTCAGTTGGAGAAGTGTTTTATACATGTTCTATGCTAGTTCTCATGTATTTATTGTCATTTTGCCAGAGTTACTGATGTTTTCTTGTAGTTTCTAACATTAGGCCTTCTTGTTCAGGAAGAAACATTGGGAACATCTACAAACAACTACCTAAACACTGTTATGAACCTGGAACGCTCGGGAACATTGTCTCTCAACTATGTTATAGAGTTTATTGATACATTTCACTGAAGTGTAAGACTTTCCAAAGCTGGTTAATGTGTTTATTCCTCTATTTCAAGTGTATTCTGCCTTGTATTTCACTCATTTACCATTCTAGGCTCCTTCAAGTTAACAACGTAGGATTCATACACTGTTAAATGTGCTCTAAACTCGAATTCTGTAATTCCTGGATCTAAGACACCTTTTCTACATGAACAACTCAGTTGGAGAAGTGTTTTATACATGTTCTATGCTAGTTCTCATGTATTTATTGTCATTTTGCCAGAGTTACTGATGTTTTCTTGTAGTTTCTAACATTAGGCCTTCTTGTTCAGGTATAAACATTGGGAACATGAACAAACAACTACCTAAACAATGTTATGAACCTGGAACACTTGGGAACATTGTCTCTCAACTATGTTATAGAGTTTATTGATACATTTCACTGAAGTGTAAGGCTTTCCAAAGCTGGTTAATGTGTTTATTCCTCTATTTCAAGTGTATTCCGCCTTGTATTTCTCTCATTTACCATTCTAGGCTCCTTTAAGTTAACAACGTAGGATTCATACACTGTTAAATGTGCTCTAAACTCGAATTCTGTAATTCCTGGATCTAAGATACCTTTTCTACATGAACAACTCAGTTGGAGAAGTGTTTTATACATGTTCTATGCTAGTTCTCATGTATTTATTGTCGTTTTGCCAGAGTTACTGATGTTTTCTTGTAGTTTCTAACATTAGGCCTTCTTGTTCAGGTATAAACATTGGGAACATCTACAAACAACTACCTAAATACTGTTATGAACCTGGAACGCTCGGGAACATTGTCTCTCAACTATGTTATAGAGTTTATTGATACATTTCACTGAAGTGTAAGACTTTCCAAAGCTGGTTAATGTGTTTATTCCTCTATTTCAAGTGTATTCTGCCTTGTATTTCACTCATTTACCATTCTAGGCTCCTTCAAGTTAACAACGTAGGATTCATAAACTGTTAAATGTGCTCTAAACTCGAATTCTGTAATTCCTGGATCTAAGATACCTTTTCTACATGAACAAATCAGTTGGAGAAGTGTTTTATACATGTTCTATGCTAGTTCTCATGTATTTATTGTCATTTTGCCAGAGTTACTGATGTTTTCTTGTACTTTCTAACATTAGGCCTTCTTGTTCAGGTAGAAACATTGGGAACATGATCAAACAACTACCTAAACACTGTTATGAACCTGGAACGCTCGGGAACATTGTTTCTCAACTATGTTATAGAGTTTATTGATACATTTCACTGAAGTGTAAGACTTTCCAAAGCTGGTTAATGTGTTTATTCCTCTATTTCAAGTGTATTCTGCCTTGTATTTCACTCATTTACCATTCTAGGCTCCTTCAAGTTAACAACGTAGCATTCATACACTGTTAAATGTGGTCTAAACTTGAATTCTGTAATTCCAAGATCTAAGACAGCTTTTCTACATGAACAACTCAGTTGGAGAAGTGTTTTATACATGTTCTATGCTAGTTCTCATGTATTTATTGTCATTTTGCCAGAGTTACTGATGTTTTCTTGTAGTTTCTAACATTAGGCCTTCTTGTTCAGGTATAAACATTGGGAACATGAACAAACAACTACCTAAACAATGTTATGAACCTGGAACGCTTGGGAACATTGTCTCTCAACTATGTTATAGAGTTTATTGATACATTTCACTGAAGTGTAAGGCTTTCCAAAGCTGGTTAATGTGTTTATTCCTCTATTTCAAGTGTATTCTGCCTTGTATTTCACTCATTTACCATTCTAGGCTCCTTCAAGTTAACAACGTAGGATTCATACACTGTTAAATGTGCTCTAAACTCGAATTCTGTAATTCCTGGATCTAAGATACCTTTTCTACATGAACAACTCAGTTGGAGAAGTGTTTTATACATGTTCTATGCTAGTTCTCATGTATTTATCGTCGTTTTGCCAGAGTTACTGATGTTTTCTTGTAGTTTCTAACATTAGGCCTTCTTGTTCAGGTAGAAACATTGGGAACATCTACAAACAACTACCTAAACACTGTTATGAACCTGGAACGCTCGGGAACATTGTCTCTCAACTATGTTATAGAGTTTATTGATACATTTCACTGAAGTGTAAGACTTTCCAAAGATGGTTAATGTGTTTATTCCTCTATTTCAAGTGTATTCTGCCTTGTATTTCACGCATTTACCATTCTAGGCTCCTTCAAGTTAACAACGTAGGATTCATACACTGTTAAATGTGCTCTAAACTCGAATTCTGTAATTCCTGGATCTAAGACACCTTTTCTACAGGGCATCTCAGTTGGACAAGTGTTTTATACATGTTCTATGCTAGTTCTCATGTATTTATTATCCTTTTGCCAGAGTTACTGATGTTTTCTTGTAGTTTCTAACATTAGGCCTTCTTGTTCAGGAAGAAACATTGGGAACATCTACAAACAACTACCTAAACACTGTTATGAACCTGGAACGCTCGGGAACATTGTCTCTCAACTATGTTATAGAGTTTATTGAAACATTTCACTGAAGTGTAAGACTTTCCAAAGCTGTTTAATGTGTTTATTCCTCTATTTCAAGTGTATTCTGCCTTGTATTTCACTCATTTACCATTCTAGGCTCCTTCAAGTTAACAACGTAGGATTCATACACTGTTAAATGTGCTCTAAACTCGAATTCTGTAATTCCTGGATCTAAGATACCTTTTCTACATGAACAACTCAGTTGGAGAAGTGTTTTATACATGTTCTATGCTAGTTCTCATGTATTTATCGTCGTTTTGCCAGAGTTACTGATGTTTTCTTGTAGTTTCTAACATTAGGCCTTCTTGTTCAGGTATAAACATTGGGAACATCTACAAACAACTACCTAAATACTGTTATGAACCTGGAACGCTCGGGAACATTGTCTCTCAACTATGTTATAGAGTTTATTGATACATTTCACTGAAGTGTAAGACTTTCCAAAGCTGGTTAATGTGTTTATTCCTCTATTTCAAGTGTATTCTGCCTTGTATTTCACTCATTTACCATTCTAGGCTCCTTCAAGTTAACAACGTAGGATTCATAAACTGTTAAATGTGCTCTAAACTCGAATTCTGTAATTCCTGGATCTAAGATACCTTTTCTACATGAACAACTCAGTTGGAGAAGTGTTTTATACATGTTCTATGCTAGTTCTCATGTATTTATTGTCATTTTGCCAGAGTTACTGATGTTTTCTTGTAGTTTCTAACATTAGGCCTTCTTGTTCAGGTAGAAACATTGAGAACATGATCAAACAACTACCTAAACACTGTTATGAACCTGGAACGCTTGGGAACATTGTCTCTCAACTATGTTATAGAGTTTATTGATACATTTCACTGAAGTGTAAGGCTTTCCAAAGCTGGTTAATGTGTTTATTCCTCTATTTCAAGTGTATTCTGCCTTGTATTTCACTCATTTACCATTCTAGGCTCCTTCAAGTTAACAACGTATGATTCATACACTGTTAAATGTGCTCTAAACTCGAATTCTGTAATTCCTGGATCTAAGATACCTTTTCTACATGAACAACTCAGTTGGAGAAGTGTTTTATACATGTTCTATGCTAGTTCTCATGTATTTATCGTTGTTTTGCCAGAGTTACTGATGTTTTCTTGTAGTTTCTAACATTAGGCCTTCTTGTTCAGGTATAAACATTGGGAACATCTACAAACAACTACCTAAATACTGTTATGAACCTGGAACGCTCGGGAACATTGTCTCTCAACTATGTTATAGAGTTTATTGATACATTTCACTGAAGTGTAAGACTTTCCAAAGCTGGTTAATGTGTTTATTCCTCTATTTCAAGTGTATTCTGCCTTGTATTTCACTCATTTACCATTCTAGGCTCCTTCAAGTTAACAACGTAGGATTCATAAACTGTTAAATGTGCTCTAAACTCGAATTCTGTAATTCCTGGATCTAAGATACCTTTTCTACATGAACAACTCAGTTGGAGAAGTGTTTTATACATGTTCTATGCTAGTTCTCATGTATTTATTGTCATTTTGCCAGAGTTACTGATGTTTTCTTGTAGTTTCTAACATTAGGCCTTCTTGTTCAGGTAGAAACATTGGGAACATGATCAAACAACTACCTAAACACTGTTATGAACCTGGAACGCTCGGGAACATTGTCTCTCAACTATGTTATAGAGTTTATTGATACATTTCACTGAAGTGTAAGACTTTCCAAAGCTGGTTAATGTGTTTATTCCTCTATTTCAAGTGTATTCTGCCTTGTATTTCATTCATTTACCATTCTAGGATCCTTCAAGTTAACAACGTAGGATTCATACACTTTTAATGGGCTCTAAACTCGAAATCTGGAATTCCTGGATCTAAGATACCTTTTCTACATGAACATCTCAGTTGGACAAGTGTTTTATACATGTTCTATGCTAGTTCTCATGTATTTATTGTCCTTTTGCCAGAGTTACTGATGTTTTCTTGTAGTTTCTAACATTAGGCCTTCTTGTTCAGGAAGAAACATTGGGAACATCTACAAACAACTACCTAAACACTGTTATGAACCTGGAACGCTCGGGAACATTGTCTCTCAACTATGTTATAGAGTTTATTGAAACATTTCACTGAAGTGTAAGACTTTCCAAAGCTGTTTAATGTGTTTATTCCTCTATTTCAAGTGTATTCTGCCTTGTATTTCACTCATTTACCATTCTAGGCTCCTTCAAGTTAACAACGTAGGATTCATACACTGTTAAATGTGCTCTAAACTCGAATTCTGTAATTCCTGGATCTAAGATACCTTTTCTACATGAACAACTCAGTTGGAGAAGTGTTTTATACATGTTCTATGCTAGTTCTCATGTATTTATCGTCGTTTTGCCAGAGTTACTGATGTTTTCTTGTAGTTTCTAACATTAGGCCTTCTTGTTCAGGTAGAAACATTGGGAACATCTACAAACAACTACCTAAACACTGTTATGAACCTGGAACGCTCGGGAACATTGTCTCTCAACTATGTTATAGAGTTCATTGATACATTTCACTGAAGTGTAAGACTTTCCAAAGCTGGTTAATGTGTTTATTCCTCTATTTCAAGTGTATTCTGCCTTGTATTTCATTCATTTACCATTCTAGGCTCCTTCAAATTAACAACGTAGGATTCATACACTTTTAATGTGCTCTAAACTCGAAATCTGGAATTCCTGGATCTAAGATACCTTTTCTACATGAACAACTCAGTTGGAGAAGTGTTTTATACATGTTCTATGCTAGTTCTCATGTATTTATTGTCATTTTGCCAGAGTTACTGATGTTTTCTTGTAGTTTCTAACATTAGGCCTTCTTGTTCAGGAAGAAACATTGGGAACATCTACAAACAACTACCTAAACACTGTTATGAACCTGGAACGCTCGGGAACATTGTCTCTCAACTATGTTATAGAGTTTATTGATACATTTCACTGAAGTGTAAGACTTTCCAAAGCTGGTTAATGTGTTTATTCCTCTATTTCAAGTGTATTCTGCCTTGTATTTTACTCATTTACCATTCTAGGCTCCTTCAAGTTAACAACGTAGGATTCATACACTGTTAAATGTGCTCTAAACTCGAATTCTGTAATTCCTGGATCTAAGACACCTTTTCTACATGAACAACTCAGTTGGAGAAGTGTTTTATACATGTTCTATGCTAGTTCTCATGTATTTATTGTCATTTTGCCAGAGTTACTGATGTTTTCTTGTAGTTTCTAACATTAGGCCTTCTTGTTCAGGTATAAACATTGGGAACATGAACAAACAACTACCTAAACAATGTTATGAACCTGGAACACTTGGGAACATTGTCTCTCAACTATGTTATAGAGTTTATTGATACATTTCACTGAAGTGTAAGGCTTTCCAAAGCTGGTTAATGTGTTTATTCCTCTATTTCAAGTGTATTCTGCCTTGTATTTCACTCATTTACCATTCTAGGATCCTTCAAGTTAACAACGTAGGATTCATACACTTTTAATGTGCTCTAAACTCGAAATCTGGAATTCCTGGATCTAAGATACCTTTTCTACATGAACAACTCAGTTGGAGAAGTGTTTTATACATGTTCTATGCTAGTTCTCATGTATTTATTGTCCTTTTGCCAGAGTTACTGATGTTTTCTTGTAGTTTCTAACATTAGGCCTTCTTGTTCAGGAAGAAACATTGGGAACATCTACAAACAACTACCTAAACACTGTTATGAACCTGGAACGCTCGGGAACATTGTCTCTCAACTATGTTATAGAGTTTATTGAAACATTTCACTGAAGTGTAAGACTTTCCAAAGCTGGTTAATGTGTTTATTCCTCTATTTCAAGTGTATTCTGCCTTGTATTTCACTCATTTACCATTCTAGGCTCCTTCAAGTTAACAACGTAGGATTCATACACTGTTAAATGTGCTCTAAACTCGAATTCTGTAATTCCTGGATCTAAGATACCTTTTCTACATGAACAACTCAGTTGGAGAAGTGTTTTATACATGTTCTATGCTAGTTCTCATGTATTTATCGTCGTTTTGCCAGAGTTACTGATGTTTTCTTGTAGTTTCTAACATTAGGCCTTCTTGTTCAGGTAGAAACATTGGGAACATCTACAAACAACTACCTAAACACTGTTATGAACCTGGAACGCTCGGGAACATTGTCTCTCAACTATGTTATAGAGTTTATTGATACATTTCACTGAAGTGTAAGACTTTCCAAAGCTGGTTAATGTGTTTATTCCTCTATTTCAAGTGTATTCTGCCTTGTATTTCATTCATTTACCATTCTAGGCTCCTTCAAATTAACAACGTAGGATTCATACACTTTTAATGTGCTCTAAACTCGAAATCTGGAATTCCTGGATCTAAGATACCTTTTCTACATGAACAACTCAGTTGGAGAAGTGTTTTATACATGTTCTATGCTAGTTCTCATGTATTTATTGTCCTTTTGCCAGAGTTACTGATGTTTTCTTGTAGTTTCTAACATTAGGCCTTCTTGTTCAGGAAGAAACATTGGGAACATCTACAAACAACTACCTAAACACTGTTATGAACCTGGAACGCTCGGGAACATTGTCTCTCAACTATGTTATAGAGTTTATTGAAACATTTCACTGAAGTGTAAGACTTTCCAAAGCTGGTTAATGTGTTTATTCCTCTATTTCAAGTGTATTCTGCCTTGTATTTCACTCATTTACCATTCTAGGCTCCTTCAAGTTAACAACGTAGGATTCATACACTGTTAAATGTGCTCTAAACTCGAATTCTGTAATTCCTGGATCTAAGATACCTTTTCTACATGAACAACTCAGTTGGAGAAGTGTTTTATACATGTTCTATGCTAGTTCTCATGTATTTATCGTCGTTTTGCCAGAGTTACTGATGTTTTCTTGTAGTTTCTAACATTAGGCCTTCTTGTTCAGGTAGAAACATTGGGAACATCTACAAACAACTACCTAAACACTGTTATGAACCTGGAACGCTCGGGAACATTGTCTCTCAACTATGTTATAGAGTTTATTGATACATTTCACTGAAGTGTAAGACTTTCCAAAGCTGGTTAATGTGTTTATTCCTCTATTTCAAGTGTATTCTGCCTTGTATTTCATTCATTTACCATTCTAGGCTCCTTCAAATTAACAACGTAGGATTCATACACTTTTAATGTGCTCTAAACTCGAAATCTGGAATTCCTGGATCTAAGATACCTTTTCTACATGAACAACTCAGTTGGAGAAGTGTTTTATACATGTTCTATGCTAGTTCTCATGTATTTATTGTCATTTTGCCAGAGTTACTGATGTTTTCTTGTAGTTTCTAACATTAGTCCTTCTTGTTCAGGAAGAAACATTGGGAACATCTACAAACAACTACCTAAACACTGTTATGAACCTGGAACGCTCGGGAACATTGTCTCTCAACTATGTTATAGAGTTTATTGATACATTTCACTGAAGTGTAAGACTTTCCAAAGCTGGTTAATGTGTTTATTCCTCTATGTCAAGTGTATTCTGCCTTGTATTTCACTAATTTACCATTCTAGGCTCCTTCAAGTTAACAACGTAGGATTCATACACTGTTAAATGGGCTCTAAACTCGAATTCTGTAATTCCTGGATCTAAGATACCTTTTCTACATGAACAACTCAGTTGGAGAAGTGTTTTATACATGTTCTATGCTTGTTCTCATGTATTTATTGTCATTTTGCCAGAGTTACTGATGTTTTCTTATAGTTTCTAACATAGGCCTTCTTGTTCAGGTAGAAACATTGGGAACATCTACAAACAACTACCTAAACACTGTTATGAACCTGGAAAGCTCGGGAACATTTTCTCTCAACTATGTTATAGAGTTTAATGATACATTTCACTGAAGTGTGAGACTTTCCAAAGCTGGTTAATGTGTTTATTCCTCTATTTCAAGTGTATTCTGCCTTGTATTTCACTCATTTACCATTCTAGGATCCTTCAAGTTAACAATGTAGGATTCATACACTGTTAAATGTGCTCTAAACTCGAATTCTGTAATTCCCGGATCTAAGATACCTTTTCTACATGAACAACTCAGTTGGAGAAGGGTTTTATACATGTTCTATGCTAGTTCTCATGTATTTATTGTCATTTTGCCAGAGTTACTGATGTTTTCTTGTAGTTAATAACATTAGGCCTTTTTGTTCAGGTATCTACATTGGGAACATGAACAAACAATTATCTAAACACTGTGATGAACCTGAAAGGCTTAGGAACATTGTGTCTCAAATCTGTTATGGAAGTGTTAGTCTTTCCAAAGCTGCTAAATGGGTTTATTTCTCTATTTCAAGTGTACTCTTCCTTGTATTTCACACATTTTCCTTTCTAGGCTCCTTTAAGTTAACAACGTGGGATTCATACACTGTTAAATGTGCCCTAAACTCGAATTCTGTAATTTCTGGATCTAAGATACCTTTTCTACATGAACAACTCAGTTGGGGAAGTGTTTTATACATGTTCTATGCTAGTTCTCATGTATTTATTGTCGTTTTGCCAGAGTTACTGATGTTTTCTTGTAATTTCTAACATTAGGCCTTCTTGTTCAGGTATAAACATTGGGAACATGAACAAACAACTACCTAAACACTGTTATGAACCTGGAACCCTCGGGAACATTGTCTCTCAACTATGTTATAGAGTTTAATGATACATTTCACTGAAGTGTAAGACTTTCCAAATCTGGTTAATATGTTTATTCCTCTATTTCAAGTGTATTCTGTCTTGTATTTCACTCATTTACCATTCTAGGCTCCTTCAAGTTAACAACGTAGGATTCATACACTGTTAAATGTGCTCTAAACTCGAATTCTGTAATTCCTGGATCTAAGACACCTTTTCTACATGAACAACTCAGTTGGAGAAGTGTTTTATACATGTTCTATGCTAGTTCTCATGTATTTATTGTCGTTTTGCCAGAGTTACTGATGTTTTCTTGTAGTTTCTAACATTAGGCCTTCTTGTTCAGGTAGAAACATTGGGAACATCTACAAACAACTACCTAAACACTGTTATGAACCTGGAAAGCTCGGGAACATTGTCTCTCTACTATGTTATAGAGTTTAATGATACATTTCAGTGAAGTGTAAGGCTTTCCAAAGCTGGTTAATGTGTTTATTCCTCTAATTCAAGTGTATTCTGTCTTGTATGTCATTCCTTTACCATTCTAGGATCCTTCAAGTTAACAACGTAGGATTCATACACTGTTAAATGTGCTCTAAACTCGAATTCTGTAATTCCTGGATCTAAGATAACTTTTCTACGTGAACAACTCAGTTGGAGAAGTGTTTTGTACATGTTCTATGCTAGTTCTCATGTATTTATTTTCCTTTTGCCAGAGTAACTGATGTTTTCTAGTAGTTTCTAACATTAGGCCTTCTTGTTCAGGTAGAAACATTGGGAACATCTACAAACAACTACCTAAACACTGTTATGAACCTGGAACGCTCGGGAACATTGTCTCTCAACTATGTTATAGAGTTTATTGATACATTTCACTGAAGTGTAAGACTTTCCAAAGCTGGTTAATGTGTTTATTCCTCTATTTCAAGTGTATTCTGCCTTGTATTTCACTCATTTACCATTCTAGGCTCCTTCAAGTTAACAACGTAGGATTCATACACTGTTAAATGTGCTCTAAACTCGAATTCTGTAATTCCTGGATCTAAGACACCTTTTCTACAAGAACAACTCAGTTGGAGAAGTGTTTTATACATGTTCTATGCTAGTTCTCATGTATTTATTGTCATTTTGCCAGAGTTACTGATGTTTTCTTGTAGTTTCTAACATTAGGCCTTCTTGTTCAGGTATAAACATTGGGAACATGAACAAACAACTACCTAAACAATGTTATGAACCTGGAACGCTCGGGAACATTGTCTCTCAACTATGTTATAGAGTTTATTGATACATTTCACTGAAGTGAAAGGCTTTCCAAAGCTGGTTAATGTGTTTATTCCTCTATTTCAAGTGTATTCTGCCTTGTATTTCACTCATTTACCATTCTAGGATCCTTCAAGTTAACAATGTAGGATTCATACACTGTTAAATGTGCTCTAAACTCGAATTCTGTAATTCCCGGATCTAAGATACCTTTTCTACATGAACAACTCAGTTGGAGAAGGGTTTTATACATGTTCTATGCTAGTTCTCATGTATTTATTGTCATTTTGCCAGAGTTACTGATGTTTTCTTGTAGTTAATAACATTAGGCCTTTTTGTTCAGGTATCTACATTGGGAACATGAACAAACAATTATCTAAACACTGTGATGAACCTGAAAGGCTTAGGAACATTGTGTCTCAAATCTGTTATGGAAGTGTTAGTCTTTCCAAAGCTGCTAAATGGGTTTATTTCTCTATTTCAAGTGTACTCTTCCTTGTATTTCACACATTTTCCTTTCTAGGCTCCTTTAAGTTAACAACGTGGGATTCATACACTGTTAAATGTGCCCTAAACTCGAATTCTGTAATTTCTGGATCTAAGATACCTTTTCTACATGAACAACTCAGTTGGGGAAGTGTTTTATACATGTTCTATGCTAGTTCTCATGTATTTATTGTCGTTTTGCCAGAGTTACTGATGTTTTCTTGTAATTTCTAACATTAGGCCTTCTTGTTCAGGTATAAACATTGGGAACATGAACAAACAACTACCTAAACACTGTTATGAACCTGGAACCCTCGGGAACATTGTCTCTCAACTATGTTATAGAGTTTAATGATACATTTCACTGAAGTGTAAGACTTTCCAAATCTGGTTAATATGTTTATTCCTCTATTTCAAGTGTATTCTGTCTTGTATTTCACTCATTTACCATTCTAGGCTCCTTCAAGTTAACAACGTAGGATTCATACACTGTTAAATGTGCTCTAAACTCGAATTCT
This sequence comes from Pipistrellus nathusii, assembly GCA_963693515.1. NCBI lineage: Eukaryota > Metazoa > Chordata > Mammalia > Chiroptera > Vespertilionidae > Pipistrellus > Pipistrellus nathusii. Next base: position 94,117 of record CAVNZX010000060.1, read on the forward strand.
GTAATTCCTGGATCTAAGACACCTTTTCTACATGAACAACTCAGTTGGAGAAGTGTTTTATACATGTTCTATGCTAGTTCTCATGTATTTATTGTCGTTTTGCCAGAGTTACTGATGTTTTCTTGTAGTTTCTAACATTAGGCCTTCTTGTTCAGGTAGAAACATTGGGAACATCTACAAACAACTACCTAAACACTGTTATGAACCTGGAAAGCTCGGGAACATTGTCTCTCTACTATGTTATAGAGTTTAATGATACATTTCAGTGAAGTGTAAGGCTTTCCAAAGCTGGTTAATGTGTTTATTCCTCTAATTCAAGTGTATTCTGTCTTGTATGTCATTCCTTTACCATTCTAGGATCCTTCAAGTTAACAACGTAGGATTCATACACTGTTAAATGTGCTCTAAACTCGAATTCTGTAATTCCTGGATCTAAGATAACTTTTCTACGTGAACAACTCAGTTGGAGAAGTGTTTTGTACATGTTCTATGCTAGTTCTCATGTATTTATTTTCCTTTTGCCAGAGTAACTGATGTTTTCTAGTAGTTTCTAACATTAGGCCTTCTTGTTCAGGTAGAAACATTGGGAACATCTACAAACAACTACCTAAACACTGTTATGAACCTGGAACGCTCGGGAACATTGTCTCTCAACTATGTTATAGAGTTTATTGATACATTTCACTGAAGTGTAAGACTTTCCAAAGCTGGTTAATGTGTTTATTCCTCTATTTCAAGTGTATTCTGCCTTGTATTTCACTCATTTACCATTCTAGGCTCCTTCAAGTTAACAACGTAGGATTCATACACTGTTAAATGTGCTCTAAACTCGAATTCTGTAATTCCTGGATCTAAGACACCTTTTCTACAAGAACAACTCAGTTGGAGAAGTGTTTTATACATGTTCTATGCTAGTTCTCATGTATTTATTGTCATTTTGCCAGAGTTACTGATGTTTTCTTGTAGTTTCTAACATTAGGCCTTCTTGTTCAGGTATAAACATTGGGAACATGAACAAACAACTACCTAAACAATGTTATGAACCTGGAACGCTCGGGAACATTGTCTCTCAACTATGTTATAGAGTTTATTGATACATTTCACTGAAGTGAAAGGCTTTCCAAAGCTGGTTAATGTGTTTATTCCTCTATTTCAAGTGTATTCTGCCTTGTATTTCACTCATTTACCATTCTAGGCTCCTTCAAGTTAACAACGTAGGATTCATACACTGTTAAATGTGCTCTAAACTCGAATTCTGTAATTCCTGGATCTAAGATACCTTTTCTACATGAACAACTCAGTTGGAGAAGTGTTTTATACATGTTCTATGCTAGTTCTCATGTATTTATTGTCGTTTTGCCAGAGTTACTGATGTTTTCTTGTAGTTTCTAACATTAGGCCCTCTTGTTCAGGTAGAAACATTGGGAACATCTACAAACAACTACCTAAACACTGTTATGAACCTGGAACGCTCGGAAACATTGTCTCTCAACTATGTTATAGAGTTTATTGATACATTTCACTGAAGTGTAAGACTTTCCAAAGCTGGTTAATGTGTTTATTCCTCTATTTCAAGTGTATTCTGCCTTGTATTTCACTCATTTACCATTCTAGGCTCCTTCAAGTTAACAACCTAGGATTCATACACTGTTTAATGTGCTCTAAACTCAAAATCTGGAATTCCTGGATCTAAGATACCTTTTCTACATGAATAACTCATTTAGAGAAGTGTTTTATACATGTTCTATGCTAGTCCTCATGTATTTATTGTCATTTTGCCAGAGTTAATGATGTTTTCTTGTAGTTTCTAACACTAGGCCTTCTTGTTCAGGTATAAACATTGGGAACATGATCAAACAAATACCTAAACACTGTTATGAACCTGGAACGCTCGGGAACATTGTCTCTCAACTATGTTATAGAGTTTATTGATACATTTCACTGAAGTGTAAGGCTTTCCAAAGCTGGTTAATGTGTTTATTCCTCTATTTCAAGTGTATTCTGCCTTGTATTTCATTCATTTACCATTCTAGGCTCCTTCAAGTTAACAACGTAGGATTCATACACTTTTAATGTTCTCTAAACTCGAAATCTGGAATTCCTGGATCTAAGATACCTTTTCTACATGAACAACTCAGTTGGAGAAGTGTTTTATACATGTTCTATGCTAGTTCTCATGTATTTATTGTCATTTTGCCAGAGTTACTGATGTTTTCTTGTAGTTTCTAACATTAGGCCTTCTTGTTCAGGAAGAAACATTGGGAACATCTACAAACAACTACCTAAACACTGTTATGAACCTGGAACGCTCGGGAACATTGTCTCTCAACTATGTTATAGAGTTTATTGATATATTTCACTGAAGTGTAAGACTTTTCAAAGCTGGTTAATGTGTTTATTCCTCTATTTCAAGTGTATTCTGCCTTGTATTTCACTCATTTACCATTCTAGGCTCCTTCAAGTTAACAACGTAGGATTCATACACAGTTAAATGTGCTCTAAACTCGAATTCTGTAATTCCTGGATCTAAGACACCTTTTCTACATGAACAACTCAGTTGGAGAAGTGTTTTATACATGTTCTATGCTAGTTCTCATGTATTTATTGTCGTTTTGCCAGAGTTACTGATGTTTTCTTGTAGTTTCTAACATTAGGCCTTCTTGTTCAGGTAGAAACATTGGGAACATCTACAAACAACTACCTAAACACTGTTATGAACCTGGAAAGCTCGGGAACATTGTCTCTCTACTATGTTATAGAGTTTAATGATACATTTCAGTGAAGTGTAAGGCTTTCCAAAGCTGGTTAATGTGTTTATTCCTCTAATTCAAGTGTATTCTGTCTTGTATGTCATTCCTTTACCATTCTAGGATCCTTCAAGTTAACAACGTAGGATTCATACACTGTTAAATGTGCTCTAAACTCGAATTCTGTAATTCCTGGATCTAAGATAACTTTTCTACGTGAACAACTCAGTTGGAGAAGTGTTTTGTACATGTTCTATGCTAGTTCTCATGTATTTATTGTCCTTTTGCCAGAGTAACTGATGTTTTCTAGTAGTTTCTAACATTAGGCCTTCTTGTTCAGGTAGAAACATTGGGAACATCTACAAACAACTACCTAAACACTGTTATGAACCTGGAAAGCTCGGGAACATTGCCTCTCAACTATGTTATAGTGTTTAATGATACATTTCACTGAAGTGTAAGACTTTCCAAAGCTGGTTAATGTGTTTATTCCTCTATGTCAAGTGTATTCTGCCTTGTATTTCACTAATTTACCATTCTAGGCTCCTTCAAGTTAACAACGTAGGATTCATACACTGTTAAATGGGCTCTAAACTCGAATTCTGTAATTCCTGGATCTAAGATACCTTTTCTACATGAACAACTCAGTTGGAGAAGTGTTTTGTACATGTTCTATGCTACTTCTCATGTATTTATTGTCATTTTGCCAGAGTTACTGATGTTTTCTTATAGTTTCTAACATAGGCCTTCTTGTTCAGGTAGAAACATTGGGAACATCTACAAACAACTACCTAAACACTGTTATGAACCTGGAAAGCTCGGGAACATTTTCTCTCAACTATGTTATAGAGTTTAATGATACATTTCACTGAAGTGTGAGACTTTCCAAAGCTGGTTAATGTGTTTATTCCTCTATTTCAAGTATTCTGCCTTGTATTTCACTCCTTTACCATTCTAGGCTCCTTCAAGTTAACTACGTAGGATTCATACACTGTTAAATGTGCTCTAAACTCGAATTCTGTAATTCCTGGATCTAAGATACCTTTTCTACATGAACAACTCAGTTGGAGAAGGGTTTTATACATGTTCTATGCTAGTTCTCATATATTTATCGTCATTTTGCCAGAGGTACTGATGTTTTCTTGTAGTTAATAACATTAGGCCTTCTTGTTCAGGTATCAACATTGGGAACATGAACAAACAATTATCTAAACACTGTGATGAACCTGAAAAGCTTAGGAACATTGTCTCTTAACTCTGTTTTGGAAGTGTTAGGCTTTCCAAAGCTGCTAAATGGGTTTATTTCTCTATTTCTAAAGTACTTTGCCTTGTATTTCACACATTTTCCATTCTAGGCTCCTTTAAGTTAACAACGTAGGATTCATACACTGTTCAATGTGCTCTAAACTCGAATTCTGGAATTCCTGGATCTAAGATACCTTTTCTACATGAACAACTCAGTTGGAGAAGTGTTTTATACATGTTCTATGCTAGTTCTCATGTATTTATCGTCGTTTTGCCAGAGTTACTGAAGTTTTCTTGTAGTTTCTAACATTAGGCCTTCTTGTCCAGGTATAAACATTGGGAACATCTACAAACAACTACCTAAACACTGTTATGAACCTGGAACCCTCGGGAACATTGTCTCTCAACTATGTTATAGAGTTTAATGATACATTTCACTGAAGTGTAAGACTTTCCAAATCTGGTTAATATGTTTATTCCTCTATTTCAAGTGTATTCTGTCTTGTATTTCACTCATTTACCATTCTAGGCTCCTTTAAGTTAACAACGTAGGATTCATACACTGTTAAATGTGCTCTAAACTCGAATTCTGTAATTCCTGCATCTAAGATACCTTTTTCCACATGAACAACTCAGTCGGCGAAGGGTTTTATACATGTTCTATGCTAGTTCTCATGTATTTATTTTCATTTTGCCAGAGGTACTGATGTTTTCTTGCAGTTAATAACATTAGGCCTTCTTGTTCAGGTATCAACATTGGGAACATGAACAAACAATTATCTAAACACTGTGATGAACCTGAAAAGCTTAGGAACATTATCTCTCAACTCTGTTATGGAAGTGTTAGGCTTTCCCAAGCTGCTAAATGGGTTTATTTCTCTATTTCAAGTGTACTCTGCCTTGTATTTCACACATTTTCCATTCTAGGCTCCTTTAAGTTAACAACGTAGGATTCATACACTGTTAAATGGGCTCTGAACTCGAATTCTGTAATTCCACGATCTAAAATACCATTTTACGTGAACAACTCAGTTGGAGAAGTGTTTTATACATGTTCTATGCTAGTTCTCATGTATTTATTGTCGTTTTGCCAGAGTTATTGAAGTTTTCTTGTAGTTTCTAACATTAGGCCTTCTTGTCCAGGTATAAACATTGGGAACATCTACAAACAACTACCTAAACACTGTTATAAACCTGGAAAGCTCGGGAACATTGTCTCTCTACTATGTTATAGAGTTTAATGATATATTTCAGTGAAGTGTAAGGCTTTCCAAAGCTGGTTTATGTGTTTATTCCTCTATTTCAAGTGTATTCTGCCTTGTATTTCATTCCTTTACCATTCTAGGATCCTTCAAGTTAACAACGTAGGATTCATACACTGTTAAATGTGCTCTAAACTCGAATACTGTAATTCCTGCATCTAAGATACCTTTTTTCCACATGAACAACTCAGTTGGAGAAGGGTTTAATACATGTTCTATGCTAGTTCTCATGTATTTATTGTCGTTTTGCCAGAGTTACTGATGTTTTCTTGTAGTTTCTAACATTAGGCCTTCTTGTTCAGGTAGAAACATTGGGAACATCTACAAACAACTACCTAAACACTGTTATGATCCTGGAAAGCTCGGGAACATTGTCTCTCTACTATGTTATAGAGTTTAATGATACATTTCACTGTAGTGTAAGACTTTTCAAAGACGGTTAATGTGTTTATTCCTCTATTTCAAGTGTATTCTGCCTTGTATTTCACTCCTTTACCATTCTAGGCTCCTTCAAGTTAACTACGTAGGATTCATACACTGTTAAATGTGCTCTAAACTCGAATTCTGTAATTCCTGGATCTAAGATACCTTTACTACATGAACAACTCAGTTGGAGAAGTGTTTTGTACATGTTCTATGCTAGTTCTCATGTATTTATTGTCATTTTGCCAGAGTTACTGATGTTTTCTTATAGTTTCTAACATAGGCCTTCTTGTTCAGGTAGAAACATTGGGAACATCTACAAACAACTACCTAAACACTGTTATGAACCTGGAAAGCTCGGGAACATTTTCTCTCAACTATGTTATAGAGTTTAATGATACATTTCACTGAAGTGTGAGACTTTCCAAAGCTGGTTAATGTGTTTATTCCTCTATTTCAAGTATTCTGCCTTGTATTTCACTCCTTTACCATTCTAGGCTCCTTCAAGTTAACAACATAGGATTCATACACTGTTAAATGTGCTCTAAACTCGAATTCTGTAATTCCTGCATCTAAGATACCTTTTTCCACATGAACAACTCAGTCGGCGAAGGGTTTTATACATGTTCTATGCTAGTTCTCATGTATTTATTTTCATTTTGCCAGAGGTACTGATGTTTTCTTGTAGTTAATAACATTAGGCCTTCTTGTTCAGGTATCAACATTGGGAACATGAACAAACAATTATCTAAACACTGTGATGAACCTGAAAAGCTTAGGAACATTATCTCTCAACTCTGTTATGGAAGTGTTAGGCTTTCCCAAGCTGCTAAATGGGTTTATTTCTCTATTTCAAGTGTACTCTGCCTTGTATTTCACACATTTTCCATTCTAGGCTCCTTTAAGTTAACAACGTAGGATTCATACACTGTTAAATGGGCTCTGAACTCGAATTCTGTAATTCCACGATCTAAAATACCATTTTACGTGAACAACTCAGTTGGAGAAGTGTTTTATACATGTTCTATGCTAGTTCTCATGTATTTATTGTCGTTTTGCCAGAGTTATTGAAGTTTTCTTGTAGTTTCTAACATTAGGCCTTCTTGTCAAGGTATAAACATTGGGAACATCTACAAACAACTACCTAAACACTGTTATAAACCTGGAAAGCTCGGGAACATTGTCTCTCTACTATGTTATAGAGTTTAATGATATATTTCAGTGAAGTGTAAGGCTTTCCAAAGCTGGTTAATGTGTTTATTCCTCTATTTCAAGTGTATTCTGCCTTGTATTTCATTCCTTTACCATTCTAGGATCCTTCAAGTTAACAACGTAGGATTCATACACTGTTCAATGTGCTCTAAACTCGAATTCTGTAATTCCTGGATCTAAGATACCTTTACTACATGAACTACTCAGTTGGAGAAGTGTTTTATACATGTTCTATGCTAGTTCTCATGTATTTATTGTCGTTTTGCCAGAGTTACTGAAGTTTTCTTGTAGTTTCTAACATTAGGCCTTCTTGTCCAGGTAGAAACATTGGGAACATCTACAAACAACTACCTAAACACTGTTATGATCGTGGAAAGCCTCGGAACATTGTCTCTCTACTCTGTTATAGAGTTTAATGATACATTTCACTGAAGTGTAAGACTTTCCAAAGCTGGTTAATATGTTTATTCCTCTATTTCAAGTATTCTGCCTTGTATTTCACTCCTTTACCATTCTAGGCTCCTTCAAGTTAACTACGTAGGATTCATACACTGTTAAATGTGCTCTAACCTCGAATTCTGTAATTCCTGGATCTAAGATACCTTTTCTACATGAACAACTCAGTTGTAGAAGGGTTTTATACATGTTCTATGCTAGTTCTCATATATTTATCGTCATTTTGCCAGAGGTACTGATGTTTTCTTGTAGTTAATAACATTAGGCCTTCTTGTTCAGGTATCAACATTGGGAACATGAACAAACAATTATCTAAACACTGTGATGAACCTGAAAAGCTTAGGAACATTGTCTCTTAACTCTGTTTTGGAAGTGTTAGGCTTTCCAAAGCTGCTAAATGGGTTTATTTCTCTATTTCAACTGTACTCTGCCTTGTATTTCACACATTTTCCATTCTAGGCTCCTTTAAGTTAACAACGTAGGATTCATACACTGTTCAATGTGCTCTAAACTCGAATTCTGGAATTCCTGGATCTAAGATACCTTTTCTACAGGAACAACTCAGTTGGAGAAGTGTTTTATACAGGTTCTATGCTAGTTCTCATGTATTTATTGTCATTTTGCCAGAGTTACTGATGTTTTCTTGTAGTTTCTAACATTAGGCCTTCTTGTTCAGGTAGAAACATTGGGAACATCTACAAACAACTACCTAAACACTGTTATGATCCTGGAAAGCTCGGGAACATTGTCTCTCTACTATGTTATAGAGTTTAATGATACATTTCACTGAAGTGTAAGACTTTCCAAAGCTGGTTAATGTGTTTATTCCTCTATTTCAAGTGTATTCTGCCTTGTATTTCATTCCTTTACCATTCTAGTCTCGTTCAAGTTAACTACATAGGATTCATACACTGTTAAATGTGCTCTGAACTCGAATTCTGTAATTCCTGGATCTAAGATACCTTTTCTACATGAACAACTCAGTTGGAGAAGTGTTTTATACATGTTCTATGCTAGTTCTCATGTATTTATTGTCGTTTTGCCAGAGTTACTGAAGTTTTCTTGTAGTTTCTAACATTAGGCCTTCTTGTCCAGGTATAAACATGGGGAACATCTACAAACAACTACCTAAACACTGTTATAAACCTGGAAAGCTCGGGAACATTGTCTCTCTACTATGTTATAGAGTTTAATGATACATTTCTGTGAAGTGTAAGGCTTTCCAAAGGTGGTTAATGTGTTTATTCCTCTATTTCAAGTGTATTCTGCCTTGTATTTCATTTCTTTACCATTCTAGGCTCCTTCAAGTTAACAACGTAGGATTCATAAACTGTTAAATGGGCTCTAAACTCGAATTCTGTAATTCCACGATCTAAAATACCATTTTACGTGAACAACTCAGTTGGAGAAGTGTTTTATACATGTTCTATGCTAGTTCTCATGTATTTATTGTCGTTTTGCCAGAGTTACAGAAGTTTTCTTGTAGTTTCTAACATTAGGCCTTCTTGTCCAGGTATAAACATTGGGAACATCTACAAACAACTACCTAAACACTGTTATAAACCTGGAAAGCTTGGGAACATTGTCTCTCTACTATGTTATAGAGTTTAATGATATATTTCAGTGAAGTGTTAGGCTTTCCAAAGCTGGTTAATGTGTTTATTCCTCTATTTCAAGTGTATTCTGCCTTGTATTTCATTCCTTTACCATTATAGGATCCTTCAAGTTAACAACGTAGGATTCATACACTGTTAAATGTGCTCTAAACACTAATTCTGTAATTTCTGGATCTAAGATACCTTTTCTACATGAACAACTCAGTTGGAGAAGTGTTTTATACATGTTCTATGCTAGTTCTCATGTATTTATTGTCGTTTTGCCAGAGTTACTGATGTTTTCTTGTAGTTTCTAACATTAGGCCTTCTTGTTCAGGTAGAAACATTGCGAACATCTACAAACAACTACCTAAACACTGTTATGATCCCGGAAAGCTCGGGAACATTGTCTCTCTACTATGTTATAGAGTTTAATGATACATTTCACTGAAGTGTAAGACTTTCCAAAGCTGGTTAATGTGTTTATTCCTCTATTTTAAGTATTCTGCCTTGTATTTCACTCCTTTACCATTCTAGGCTCCTTCAAGTTAACAACGTAAGATTCATACACTGTTAAATGTGCTCTAAACTCGAATTCTGTAATTCCTGGATCTAAGATACCTTTTTCTACATGAACAACTCAGTTGGAGAAGGGTTTTATACATGTTCTATGCTAGTTCTCATGTATTTATTGTCATTTTGCCAGAGTTACGGATGTTTTCTTGTAGTTAATAACATTAGGCCTTCTTGTTCAGATATCAACATTCGGAACATGAACAATTATCTAAACACTGTGATGAACCTGAAAAGCTTAGGAACATTGTCTCTTAACTCTGTTTTGGAAGTGTTAGGCTTTCCAAAGCTGCTGAATGGGTTTATTTCTCTATTTCAAGTGTACTCTGCCTTGTATTTCACACATTTTCCATTCTCGGCTCCTTTAAGTTAACAACGTAGGATTCATACACTGTTCAATGTGCACTAAACTCGAATTCTGGAATTCCTGGATCTAAGATACCTTTTCTACAGGAACAACTCAGTTGGAGAAGTGTTTTATACATGTTCTATGCTAGTTCTCATGTATTTTTTGTCATTTTGCCAGAGTTACTGATGTTTTCTTGTAGTTTCTAAAATTAGGCCTTCTTGTTCAGGTAGAAATCTAGGGAACATCTACAAAAAACTACCTAAACACTGTTATGAACCTGGAAAACTCAGGAACATTGTCTCTCTACTATGTTATAGAGTTTAATGATACATTTCTGTGAAGTGTAAGGTTTTCCAAAGCTGGTTAATGTGTTTATTCCTCTATTTCAAGTGTATTCTGCCTTGTATTTCATTCCTTTACCATTCTAGGATCCTTCAAGTTAACAACATAGGATTCATACACTGTTAAATGTGCTCTAAACTCGAATTCTGTAATTCCTGCATCTAAGATACCTTTTTTCCACATGAACAACTCAGTTGGAGAAGGGTTTTATACATGTTCTATGCTAGTTCTCATGTATTTATTGTCATTTTGCCAGAGTTACTGATGTTTTCTTGTAGTTAATAACATTAGGTCTTCTTGTTCAGGTATCAACATTGGGAACATGAACAAACAATTATCTGAACATTGTGATAAACCTGAAAAGCTTAGGAACATTGTCTCTTAACTCTGTTATGGAAGAGTTAGGCTTTCCAAAGCTGCTGAATGGGTTTATTTATCTATTTCAGGTGTACTCTGCCTTGTATTTCACACATTTTCCATTCTAGGCTCCTTTAAGTTAACAACGTAGGATTCATACACTGTTCAATGTGCACTAAACTCGAATTCTGGAATTCCTGGATCTAAGATACCTTTTCTACAGGAACAACTCAGTTGGAGAAGTGTTTTATACATGTTCTATGCTAGTTCTCATGTATTTATTGTCGTTTTGCCAGAGTTACTGAAGTTTTCTTGTAGTTTCTAACATTAGGCCTTCTTGTCCAGGTAGAAACATTGGGAACATCTACAAACAACTACCTAAACACTGTTATGATCGTGGAAAGCTCAGGAACATTGTCTCTCTACTATGTTATAGAGTTTAATGATACATTTCACTGAAGTGTAAGACTTTCCAAAGCTGGTTAATGTGTTTATTCCTCTATTTTAAGTATTCTGCCTTGTATTTCACTCCTTTACCATTCTAGGCTCCTTCAAGTTAACAACGTAAGATTCATACACTGTTAAATGTGCTCTAAACTCGAATTCTGTAATTCCTGGATCTAAGATACCTTTTTCTACATAAACAACTCAGTTGGAGAAGGGTTTTATACATGTTCTATGCTAGTTCTCATGTATTTATTGTCATTTTGCCAGAGTTACGGATGTTTTCTTGTAGTTAATAACATTAGGCCTTCTTGTTCAGATATCAACATTCGGAACATGAACAATTATCTAAACACTGTGATGAACCTGAAAAGCTTAGGAACATTGTCTCTTAACTCTGTTTTGGAAGTGTTAGGCTTTCCAAAGCTGCTGAATGGGTTTATTTCTCTATTTCAAGTGTACTCTGCCTTGTATTTCACACATTTTCCATTCTAGGCTCCTTTAAGTTAACAACGTAGGATTCATACACTGTTAAATGTGCTCTAAACTCGAATTCTGGAATTTCTGGATCTAAGATACCTTTTCTACACGAACAACTCAGTTGGAGAAGTGTTTTATACATGTTCTATAGTAGTTCTCATGTATATATTGTCATTTTGTCAGAGTTACTGATGTTTTCTTGTAGTTTCTAACAATAGGCCTTCTTGTTCATGTAGAAACATTGGGAACATCTACAAACAACTACCTAAACACTGTTATGATCGTGGAAAGCTCGGGAACATTGTCTCTCTACTATGTTATGGAGTTTAATGATACATTTCACTGAAGTGTAAGACTTTCCAAATCTGGTTAATGTGTTTATTCCTCTATTTCAACTGTATTTTGCCTTGTATTTCATTCCTTTACCATTCTAGGATCCTTCAAGTTAACAACGTAGGCTTCATACACTGTTAAATGTGCTCTAAACTCGAATTCTGTAATTCCTGGATCTAAGATACCTTTTCTACATGAACAACTCAGTTGGAGAAGGGTTTTATACATGTTCTAGGCTAGTTCTCATGTATTTATTGTCATTTTGCCAGAGTTACTGATGTTTTTTGTAGTTAATAACATTAGGCCTTCTTGTTCAGGTATCAACATTCGGAACATAATCTAAACACTGTGATGAACCTGAAAAGCTTAGGAACATTGTCTCTTAACTCTGTTATGGAAGTTTTAGGCTTTCCAAAGCTGCTGAATGGGTTTATTTATCTATTTCAAGTGTACTCTGCCTTGTATTTCACACATTTTCCATTCTAGGCTCCTTTAAGTTAACAACGTAGGATTCATACACTGTTCAATGTGCTCTAAACTCGAATTCTGGAATTCCTGGATCTAAGATACCTTTTCTACAGGAACAACTCAGTTGAAGAAGTGTTTTATACATGTTCTATGCTAGTTCTCATGTATTTATTGTCATTTTGCCAGAGTTACTGATGTTTTCTTGTAGTTTCTAACATTAGGCCTTCTTGTTCAGGTAGAAACATTGGGAACATCTACAAACAACTACCTAAACACTGTTATGATCCTGGAAAGCTCGGGAACATTGTCACTCTACTATGTTATAGAGTTTAATGATACATTTCTGTGAAGTGTAAGGTTTTCCAAAGCTGGTTAATGTGTTTATTCCTCTATTTCAAGTGTATTCTGCCTTGTATTTCATTCCTTTACCATTCTAGGATCCGTCAAGTTAACAACATAGGATTCATACACTGTTAAATGTGCTCTAAACTCGAATTCTGTAATTCCTGGATCTAAGATACCTTTTCTACATGAACAACTCAGTTGGAGAAGGGTTTTACACATGTTCTATGCTAGTTCTCATGTATTTATTGTCATTTTGCCAGAGGTACTGATGTTTTCTTGTAGTTAATAACATTAGGCCTTCTTGTTCAGGTATCAACATTGGGAACATGAACAAACAATTATCTAAACACTGTGATGAACCTGAAAAGCTTAGGAACATTGTCTCTTAACTCTGTTATGGAAGTGTTAGGCTTTCCAAAGCTGCTAAATGGGTTTATTTCTCTATTTCAAGTGTACTCTGCCTTGTATTTCACACATTTTCCATTCTAGGCTACTTTAAGTTAACAACGTTGGATTCATACACTGTTAAATGTGCTCTAAACTCGAATTCTGGAATTCCTGGATCTAAGATACCTTTTCTACACGAACAACTCAGTTGGAGAAGTGTTTTATACATGTTCTATGCTAATTCTCATGTATTTATTGTCATTTTGCCAGAGTTACTGATGTTTTCTTGTAGTTTCTAACATTAGGCCTTCTTGTTCATGTAGAAACATTGGGAACATCTACAAACAACTACCTAAACAATGTTTGATCATGGAAAGCTCGGGAACATTGTCTCTCTACTATGTTATGGAGTTTAATGATACATTTCACTGAAGTGTAAGACTTTCCAAAGCTGGTTAATGTGTTTATTCCTCTATTTCAAGTGTATTCAGCCTTGTATTTCATTCCTTTACCATTCTAGGATCCTTCAAGTTAACAACATAGGATTCATACACTGTTAAATGTGCTCTAAACTCGAATTCTGGAATTTCTGGATCTAAGATACCTTTTCTACACGAACAACTCAGTTGGAGAAGTGTTTTATACATGTTCTATAGTAGTTCTCATGTATATATTGTCATTTTGTCAGAGTTACTGATGTTTTCTTGTAGTTTCTAACAATAGGCCTTCTTGTTCATGTAGAAACATTGGGAACATCTACAAACAACTACCTAAACACTGTTATGATCGTGGAAAGCTCGGGAACATTGTCTCTCTACTATGTTATGGAGTTTAATGATACATTTCACTGAAGTGTAAGACTTTCCAAATCTGGTTAATGTGTTTATTCCTCTATTTCAACTGTATTTTGCCTTGTATTTCATTCCTTTACCATTCTAGGATCCTTCAAGTTAACAACGTAGGCTTCATACACTGTTAAATGTGCTCTAAACTCGAATTCTGTAATTCCTGGATCTAAGATACCTTTTCTACATGAACAACTCAGTTGGAGAAGGGTTTTATACATGTTCTAGGCTAGTTCTCATGTATTTATTGTCATTTTGCCAGAGTTACTGATGTTTTTTGTAGTTAATAACATTAGGCCTTCTTGTTCAGGTATCAACATTCGGAACATAATCTAAACACTGTGATGAACCTGAAAAGCTTAGGAACATTGTCTCTTAACTCTGTTATGGAAGTTTTAGGCTTTCCAAAGCTGCTGAATGGGTTTATTTATCTATTTCAAGTGTACTCTGCCTTGTATTTCACACATTTTCCATTCTAGGCTCCTTTAAGTTAACAACGTAGGATTCATACACTGTTCAATGTGCTCTAAACTCGAATTCTGGAATTCCTGGATCTAAGATACCTTTTCTACAGGAACAACTCAGTTGAAGAAGTGTTTTATACATGTTCTATGCTAGTTCTCATGTATTTATTGTCATTTTGCCAGAGTTACTGATGTTTTCTTGTAGTTTCTAACATTAGGCCTTCTTGTTCAGGTAGAAACATTGGGAACATCTACAAACAACTACCTAAACACTGTTATGATCCTGGAAAGCTCGGGAACATTGTCACTCTACTATGTTATAGAGTTTAATGATACATTTCTGTGAAGTGTAAGGTTTTCCAAAGCTGGTTAATGTGTTTATTCCTCTATTTCAAGTGTATTCTGCCTTGTATTTCATTCCTTTACCATTCTAGGATCCGTCAAGTTAACAACATAGGATTCATACACTGTTAAATGTGCTCTAAACTCGAATTCTGTAATTCCTGGATCTAAGATACCTTTTCTACATGAACAACTCAGTTGGAGAAGGGTTTTACACATGTTCTATGCTAGTTCTCATGTATTTATTGTCATTTTGCCAGAGGTACTGATGTTTTCTTGTAGTTAATAACATTAGGCCTTCTTGTTCAGGTATCAACATTGGGAACATGAACAAACAATTATCTAAACACTGTGATGAACCTGAAAAGCTTAGGAACATTGTCTCTTAACTCTGTTATGGAAGTGTTAGGCTTTCCAAAGCTGCTAAATGGGTTTATTTCTCTATTTCAAGTGTACTCTGCCTTGTATTTCACACATTTTCCATTCTAGGCTACTTTAAGTTAACAACGTTGGATTCATACACTGTTAAATGTGCTCTAAACTCGAATTCTGGAATTCCTGGATCTAAGATACCTTTTCTACACGAACAACTCAGTTGGAGAAGTGTTTTATACATGTTCTATGCTAATTCTCATGTATTTATTGTCATTTTGCCAGAGTTACTGATGTTTTCTTGTAGTTTCTAACATTAGGCCTTCTTGTTCATGTAGAAACATTGGGAACATCTACAAACAACTACCTAAACAATGTTTGATCATGGAAAGCTCGGGAACATTGTCTCTCTACTATGTTATGGAGTTTAATGATACATTTCACTGAAGTGTAAGACTTTCCAAAGCTGGTTAATGTGTTTATTCCTCTATTTCAAGTGTATTCAGCCTTGTATTTCATTCCTTTACCATTCTAGGATCCTTCAAGTTAACAACATAGGATTCATACACTGTTAAATGTGCTCTAAACTCGAATTCTGTAATTCCTGCATCTAAGATACCTTTTCTACATGAACAACTCAGTTGGAGAAGTGTTTTATACATGTTCTATGCTAGTTCTCATGTATTTATTGTCGTTTTGCCAGAGTTACTGAAGTTTTCTTGTAGTTTCTAACATTAGGCATTCTTGTCCAGGTAGAAACATTGGGAACATCTACAAACAACTACCTAAACACTGCTATGATCGTGGAAAGCTCAGGAACATTGTCTCTCTACTATGTTATAGAGTTTAATGATACATTTCACTGAAGTGTAAGACTTTCCAAAGCTGGTTAATGTGTTTATTCCTCTATTTTAAGTATTCTGCCTTGTATTTCATTCCTTTACCATTCTAGGATCCTTCAAGTTAACAACATAGGATTCATACACTGTTAAATGTGCTCTAAACTCGAATTCTGTAATTCCTGCATCTAAGATACCTTTTTTCCACATGAACAACTCAGTTGGAGAAGGGTTTTATACATGTTCTATGCTAGTTCTCATGTATTTATTGTCATTTTGCCAAAGTTACTGATGTTTTCTTGTAGTTAATAACATTAGGTCTTCTTGTTCAGGTATCAACATTGGGAACATGAACAAACAATTATCTAAACACTGTGATAAACCTGAAAAGCTTAGGAACATTGTCTCTTAACTCTGTTATGGAAGTGTTAGGCTTTCCAAAGCTGCTGAATGGGTTTATTTATCTATTTCAAGTGTACTCTCCCTTGTTTTTCACACATTTTCCATTCTAGGCTCCTTTAAGTTAACAACGTAGGATTCATACAATGTTAAATGTTCTCTAAACTCAAATTTTGTAATTCCTGGATCTAAGATACCTTTTCTACATGAACAACTCAGTTGGAGAAGTGTTTTATACATGTTCTATGCTAGTTCTCATGTATTTATTGTCGTTTTGCCAGAGTTACTGAAGTTTTCTTGTAGTTTCTAACATTAGGCCTTCTTGTCCAGGTAGAAACATTGGGAACATCTACAAACAACTACCTAAACACTGTTATGATCGTGGAAAGCTCAGGAACATTGTCTCTCTACTATGTTATAGAGTTTAATGATACATTTCTGTGAAGTGTAAGACTTTCCAAAGCTGGTTAATGTGTTTATTCCTCTATTTTAAGTATTCTGCCTTGTATTTCACTCCTTTACCATTCTAGGCTCCTTCAAGTTAACAACGTAAGATTCATACACTGTTAAATGTGCTCTAAACTCGAATTCTGTAATTCCTGGATCTAAGATACCTTTTTCTACATGAACAACTCAGTTGGAGAAGGGTTTTATACATGTTCTATGCTAGTTCTCATGTATTTATTGTCATTTTGCCAGAGTTACGGATGTTTTCTTGTAGTTAATAACATTAGGCCTTCTTGTTCAGATATCAACATTCGGAACATGAACAATTATCTAAACACTGTGATGAACCTGAAAAGCTTAGGAACATTGTCTCTTAACTCTGTTTTGGAAGTGTTAGGTTTTCCAAAGCTGCTGAATGGGTTTATTTCTCTATTTCAAGTGTACTCTGCCTTGTATTTCACACATTTTCCATTCTCGGCTCCATTAAGTTAACAACGTAGGATTCATACACTGTTCAATGTGCACTAAACTCGAATTCTGGAATTTCTGGATCTAAGATACCTTTTCTACAGGAACAACTCAGTTGGAGAAGTGTTTTATACATGTTCTATGCTAGTTCTCATGTATTTATTGTCATTTTGCCAGAGTTACTGATGTTTTCTTGTAGTTTCTAAAATTAGGCCTTCTTGTTCAGGTAGAAATATAGGGAACATCTACAAACAACTACCTAAACACTGTTATGAACCTGGAAAGCTCAGGAACATTGTCTCTCTACTATGTTATAGAGCTTAATGATACATTTCTGTGAAGTGTAAGGTTTTCCAAAGCTGGTTAATGTGTTTATTCCTCTATTTCAAGTGTATTCTGCCTTATATTTCATTCCTTTACCATTCTAGGATCCTTCAAGTTAACAACATAGGATTCATACACTGTTAAATGTGCTCTAAACTCGAATTCTGTAATTCCTGCATCTAAGATACCTTTTTTCCACATGAACAACTCAGTTGGAGAAGGGTTTTATACATGTTTTATGCTAGTTCTCATGTATTTATTGTCATTTTGCCAGAGTTA
The DNA here is from genome assembly GCA_963693515.1 of Pipistrellus nathusii. Taxonomy (NCBI): domain Eukaryota; kingdom Metazoa; phylum Chordata; class Mammalia; order Chiroptera; family Vespertilionidae; genus Pipistrellus; species Pipistrellus nathusii. The sequence goes on from CAVNZX010000060.1 coordinate 111,914, forward strand.
CTGATGTTTTCTTGTAGTTAATAACATTAGGTCTTCTTGTTCAGGTATCAACATTGGGAACATGAACAAACAATTATCTGAACATTGTGATAAACCTGAAAAGCTTAGGAACATTGTCTCTTAACTCTGTTATGGAAGTGTTAGGCTTTCCAAAGCTGCTGAATGGGTTTATTTATCTATTTCAGGTGTACTCTGCCTTGTATTTCACACATTTTCCATTCTAGGCTCCTTTAAGTTAACAACGTAGGATTCATACACTGTTAAATGTTCTCTAAACTCGAATTCTGTAATTCCTGGATCTAAGATACCTTTTCTACATGAACAACTCAGTTGGAGAAGTGTTTTATACATGTTCTATGCTAGTTCTCATGTATTTATTGTCGTATTGCCAGAGTTACTGAAGTTTTCTTTTAGTTTCTAACATTAGGCCTTCTTGTCCAGGTAGAAACATTGGGAACATCTACAAACAACTACCTAAACACTGTTATGATCGTGGAAAGCTCGGGAACATTGTCTCTTTACTATGTTATAGAGTTTAATGATACATTTCACTGAAGTGTAAGACTTTCCAAAGCTGGTTAATGTGTTTATTCCTCTATTTTAAGATTTCTGCCTTGTATTTCACTCCTTTACCATTCTAGGCTCCTTCAAGTTAACTACGTAGGATTCATACACTGTTAAATGTGCTCTAAACTCGAATTCTGTAATTCCTGCATCTAAGATACCTTTTTTCCACATGAACAACTCAGTTGGAGAAGGGTTTTATACATGTTCTATGCTAGTTCTCATGTATTCATTGTCATTTTGCCAAAGTTACTGATGTTTTCTTGTAGTTAATAACATTAGGTCTTCTTGTTCAGGTATCAACATTGGGAACATGAACAAACAATTATCTGAACATTGTGATAAACCTGAAAAGCTTAGGAACATTGTCTCTTAACTCTGTTATGGAAGTGTTAGGCTTTCCAAAGCTGCTGAATGGGTTTATTTATCTATTTCAAGTGTACTCTGCCTTGTATTTCACACATTTTCCATTCTAGGCTCCTTTAAGTTAACAACGTAGGATTCATACACTGTTAAATGTGCTCTAAACTCGAATTCTGGAATTCCTGGATCTAAGATACCTTTTCTACACGAACAACTCAGTTGGAGAAGTGTTTTATACATGTTCTATGCTAGTTCTCATGTATTTATTGTCATTTTGCCAGAGTTACTGATGTTTTCTTGTAGTTTCTAACATTAGGCCTTCTTGTTCAGGTAGAAATATTGGGAACATCTACAAACAACTACCTAAACACTGTTATGAACCTGGAAAGCTCAGGAACATTGTCTCTCTACTATGTTATAGAGTTTAATGATACATTTCTGTGAAGTGTAAGGTTTTCCAAAGCTGGTTAATGTGTTTATTCCTCTATTTCAAGTGTATTCTGCCTTGTATTTCATTCCTTTACCATTCTAGGATCCTTCAAGTTAACAACATAGGATTCATACACTGTTAAATGTGCTCTAAACTCGAATTCTGTAATTCCTGCATCTAAGATACCTTTTTTCCACATGAACAACTCAGTTGGAGAAGGGTTTTATACATATTCTATGCTAGTTCTCATGTATTCATTGTCATTTTGCCAAAGTTACTGATGTTTTCTTGTAGTTAATAACATTAGGTCTTCTTGTTCAGGTATCAACATTGGGAACATGAACAAACAATTATCTGAACATTGTGATAAACCTGAAAAGCTTAGGAACATTGTCTCTTAACTCTGTTATGGAAGTGTTAGGCTTTCCAAAGCTGCTGAATGGGTTTATTTATCTATTTCAAGTGTACTCTGCCTTGTATTTCACACATTTTCCATTCTAGGCTCCTTTAAGTTAACAACGTAGGATTCATACACTGTTAAATGTGCTCTAAACTCGAATTCTGGAATTTCTGGATCTAAGATAACTTTTCTACACGAACAAATCAGTTGGAGAAGTGTTTTATACATGTTCTATGCTAGTTCTCATGTATATATTGTCATTTTGCCAGAGTTACTGATGTTTTCTTGTAGTTTCTAACAATAGGCCTTCTTGTTCATGTAGAAACATTGGGAACATCTACAAACAACTACCTAAACACTGTTATGATTGTGGAAAGCTCGGGAACATTGTCTCTCTACTATGTTATGGAGTTTAATGATACATTTCACTGAAGTGTAAGACTTTCCAAAGCTGGTTAATGTGTTTATTCCTCTATTTCAAGTGTATTCTGCCTTGTATTTCACTCCTTTACCATTCTAGGCTCCTTCAAATTAACAACGTAGGATTCATACACTGTTAAATGTGCTCTAAACTCGAATTCTGTAATTCCTGGATATAAGATACCTTTTGTACATGAACAACTCAGTTGGAGAAGTGTTTTATACATGTTCTATGCTAGTTCTCATGTATTTATTGTCGTTTTGCCAGAGTTACTGATGTTTTCTTGTAGTTTCTAACATTAGGCCTTCTTGTTCAGGTAGAAACATTGGGAACATCTACAAACAACTACCTAAACACTGTCATGAACCTGGAAAGCTCGGGAACATTGTCTCTCTACTATGTTATAGAGTTTAATGATACATTTCTGTGAAGTGTAAGGCTTTCCAAAGCAGGTTAATGTGTTTATTCCTCTATTTCAAGTGTATTTTGCCTTGTATTTCATTCCTTTACCATTCTAGGATCCTTCAAGTTAACAACGTAGGGTTCATACACTGTTAAATGTGCTCTAAACTAGAATTCTGTAATTCCTGGATCTAAGATACCTTTTCTACATGAACAACTCAGTTGGAGAAGGGTTTTATACATGTTCTAGGCTAGTTCTCATGTATTTATTGTCATTTTGCCAGAGTTACTGATGTTTTTTGTAGTTAATAACATTAGGCCTTCTTGTTCAGGTATCAACATTCGGAACATTATCTAAACACTGTGATGAACCTGAAAAGCTTAGGAACATTGTCTCTTAACTCTGTTTTGGAAGTGTTAGGCTTTCCAAAGCTGCTGAATGGGTTTATTTCTCTATTTCAAGTGTACTCTGCCTTGTATTTCACACATTTTCCATTCTAGGCTCCTTTAAGTTAACAACGTAGGATTCATACACTGTTCAATGTGCTCTAAACTCGAATTCTGGAATTCCTGGATCTAAGATACCTTTTCTACAGGAACAACTCAATTGAAGAAGTGTTTTATACATGTTCTATGCTAGTTCTCATGTATTTATTGTCATTTTGCCAGAGTTACTGATGTTTTCTTGTAGTTTCTAACATTAGGCCTTCTTGTTCATGTAGAAACATTGGGAACATCTACAAACAACTACCTAAACACTGTTATGAACCTGGAAAGCTCAGGAACATTGTCTCTCTACTATGTTATAGAGTTTAATGATACATTTCTGTGAAGTGTAAGGTTTTCCAAAGCTGGTTAATGTGTTTATTCCTCTATTTCAAGTGTATTCTGCCTTGTATTTCATTCCTTTACCATTCTAGGATCCTTCAAGTTAACAACATAGGATTCATACACTGTTAAATGTGCTCTAAACTTGAATTCTGTAATTCCTGCATCTAAGATACCTTTTCTACATGAACAACTCAGTTGGAGAAGTGTTTTATACATGTTCTATGCTAGTTCTCATGTATTTATTGTCGTATTGCCAGAGTTACTGAAGTTTTCTTTTAGTTTCTAACATTAGGCCTTCTTGTCCAGGTAGAAACATTGGGAACATCTACAAACAACTACCTAAACACTGTTATGATCGTGGAAAGCTCGGGAACATTGTCTCTCTACTATGTTATAGAGTTTAATGATACATTTCACTGAAGTGTAAGACTTTCCAAAGCTGGTTAATGTGTTTATTGCTCTATTTTAAGATTTCTGCCTTGTATTTCACTCCTTTACCATTCTAGGCTCCTTCAAGTTAACTACGTAGGATTCATACACTGTTAAATGTGCTCTAAACTCGAATTCTGTAATTCCTGGATCTAAGATACCTTTTCTACATGAACAACTCAATTGGAGAAGGGTTTTATACATGTTCTATGCTAGTTCTCCTGTATTTATTGTCATTTTGCCAGAGGTACTGATGTTTTCTTGTAGTTAATAACATTAGGCCTTCTTGTTCAGGTATCAACATTGGGAACATGAACAAACAATTATCTAAACACTGTGATGAACCTGAAAAGCTTAGGAACATTGTCTCTTAACTCTGTTATGGAAGTGTTAGGCTTTCCAAAGCTGCTAAATGGGTTTATTTCTCTATTTCAAGTGTACTCTGCCTTGTATTTCACACATTTTCCATTCTAGGCTCCTTTAAGTTAACAACGTAGGATTCATACACTGTTAAATGTGCTCAAAACTCGAATTCTGGAATTTCTGGATCTAAGATACCTTTTCTACACGAACAACTCAGTTGGAGAAGTGTTTTATACATGTTCCATGCTAGTTCTCATGTATATATTGTCATTTTGTCAGAGTTACTGATGTTTTCTTGTAGTTTCTAACAATAGGCCTTCTTGTTCATGTAGAAACATTGGGAACATCTACAAACAACTACCTAAACACTGTTATGATCATGGAAAGCTCGGGAACATTGTCTCTCTACTATGTTATGGAGTTTAATGATACATTTCACTGAAGTGTAAGACTTTCCAAATCTGGTTAATGTGTTTATTCCTCTATTTCAAGTGTATTCTGCCTTGTATTTCATTCCTTTACCATTCTAGGATCCTTCAAGTTAACAACGTAGCATTCATACACTGTTAAATGTGCTCTAAACTCGAAATCTGTAATTCCTGGATCTAAGATACCTTTTCTACATGAACAACTCAGTTGGAGAAGGGTTTTATACATGTTCTAGGTTAGTTCTCATGTATTTATTGTCATTTTGCCAGAGTTACTGATGTTTTTTGTAGTTAATAACATTAGGCCTTCTTGTTCAGGTATCAACATTCGGAACATTATCTAAACACTGTGATGAACCTGAAAAGCTTAGGAACATTGTCTCTTAACTCTGTTATGGAAGTGTTAGGCTTTCCAAAGCTGCTAAATGGGTTTATTTCTCTATTTCAAGTGTACTCTGCCTTGTATTTCACACATTTTCCATTCTAGGCTCCTTTAAGTTAACAACGAAGGATTCATACACTGTTAAATGTGCTCTAAACTCGAATTCTGGAATTTCTGGATCTAAGATACCTTTTCTACACGAACAACTCAGTTGGAGAAGTGTTTTATACATGTTCCATGCTAGTTCTCATGTATATATTGTCATTTTGCCAGAGTTACTGATGTTTTCTTGTAGTTTCTAACATTAGGCCTTCTTGTTCAGGTAGAAACATTGGGAACATCTACAAACAACTACCTAAACACTGTTATGATCCTGGAAAGCTCGGGAACATTGTCACTCTACTATGTTATAGAGTTTAATGATACATTTCTGTGAAGTGTAAGGGTTTCCAAAGCTGGTTAATGTGTTTATTCCTCTATTTCAAGTGTATTCTGCCTTGTATTTCATTCCTTTACCATTCTAGGATCCTTCAAGTTAACAACATAGGATTCATACACTGTTAAATGTGCTCTAAACTCGAATTCTGTAATTCCTGCATCTAAGATACCTTTTCTACATGAACAACTCAGTTGGAGAAGGGTTTTACACATGTTCTATGCTAGTTCTCATGTATTTATTGTCATTTTGCCAGAGGTACTGATGTTTTCTTGTAGTTAATAACATTAGGCCTTCTTGTTCAGGTATCAACATTGGGAACATGAACAAACAATTATCTAAACACTGTGATGAACCTGAAAAGCTTAGGAACATTGTCTCTTAACTCTGTTATGGAAGTGTTAGGCTTTCCAAAGCTGCTAAATGGGTTTATTTCTCTATTTCAAGTGTACTCTGCCTTGTATTTCACACATTTTCCATTCTAGGCTCCTTTAAGTTAACAACGTAGGATTCATACACTGTTAAATGGGCTCTAAACTCGAATTCTGGAATTCCTGGATCTAAGATACCTTTTCTACACGAACAACTCAGTTGGAGAAGTGTTTTATACATGTTCTATGCTAGTTCTCATGTATTTATTGTCATTTTGCCAGAGTTACTGATGTTTTCTTGTAGTTTCTAACATTAGGCCTTCTTGTTCAGGTAGAAACATTGGGAACATCTACAAACAACTACCTAAACACTGTTATGAACCTGGAAAGCTCGGGAACATTGTCTCTCTACTATGTTATAGAGTTCAATGATACATTTCTGTGAAGTGTAAGGCTTTCCAAAGCAGGTTAATGTGTTTATTCCTCTATGTCAATTGTATTTTGCCTTGCATTTCATTCCTTTACCATTCTAGGATCCTTCAAGTTAACAACGTAGGCTTCATACACTGTTAAATGTGCTCTAAACTCGAATTCTGTAATTCCTGGATCTAAGATACCTTTTCTACATGAACAACTCAGTTGGAGAAGGGTTTTATACATGTTCTATGCTAGTTCTCATGTATTTATTGTCATTTTGCCAGAGTTACTGATGTTTTCTTGTAGTTAATAACATTAGGCCTTCTTGTTCAGGTATCAACATTCGGAACATGAACAAACAATTATCTAAACACTGTGATGAACCTGAAAAGCTTAGTAACATTGTCTCTTAACTCTGTTTTGGAAGTGTTAGGCTTTCCAAAGCTGCTGAATGGGTTTATTTCTCTATTTCAAGTGTACTCTGCCTTGTATTTCACACATTTTCCATTCTAGGCTCCTTTAAGTTAACAACGTAGGATTCATACACTGTTCAATGTGCACTAAAATCGAATTCTGGTATTCCTGGATCTAAGATACCTTTTCTACAGGAACAACTCAGTTGGAGAAGTGTTTTATACATGTTCTATGCTAGTTCTCATGTATTTATTGTCATTTTGCCAGAGTTACTGATGTTTTCTTGTAGTTTCTAACATTAGGCCTTCTTGTTCAGGTAGAAACATTGGGAACATCTACAAACAACTACCTAAACACTGTTATGAACCTGGAAAGCTCAGGAACATTGTCTCTCTACTATGTTATAGAGTTTAATGATACATTTCTGTGAAGTGTAAGGTTTTCCAAAGCTGGTTAATGTGTTTATTCCTCTATTTCAAGTGTATTCTGCCTTGTATTTCATTCCTTTACCATTCTAGGATCCTTCAAGTTAACAACATAGGATTCATACACTGTTAAATGTGCTCTAAACTCGAATTCTGTAATTCCTGCATCTAAGATACCTTTTTTCCACAGGAACAACTCAGTTGGAGAAGGGTTTTATACATGTTCTATGCTAGTTCTCATGTATTTATTATCATTTTGCCAGAGTTACTGATGTTTTCTAGTAGTTAATAACATTAGGCCTTCTTGTTCAGGTATCAACATTGGGAACATGAACAAACAATTATCTAAACACTGTGATAAACCTGAAAAGCTTAGGAACATTGTCTCTTAACTCTGTTATGGAAGTGTTAACCTTTCCAAAGCTGCGGAATCGGTTTATTTATCTATTTCAAGTGTACTATGCCTTGTATTTGACACATTTTCCATTCTAGGCTCCTTTAAGTTAACAACGTAGGATTCATACACTGTTCAATGTGCTCTAAACTCCAATTCTGGAATTCCTGGATCTAAGATACCTTTTCTACAGGAACAACTCAGTTGAAGAAGTGTTTTATACATGTTCTATGCTAGTTCTCATGTATTTATTGTCATTTTGCCAGAGTTACTGATGTTTTCTTGTAGTTTCTAACATTAGGCCTTCTTGTTCAGGTATCAACATTGGGAACATGAACAAACAATTATCTAAACACTGTGATAAACCTAAAAAGCTTAGGAACATTGTCTCTTAACTCTGTTATGGAAGTGTTAGGCTTTCCAAAGCTGCTGAATGGGTTTATTTATCTATTTCAAGTGTACTCTGCCCTGTATTTCACACATTTTCCATTCTCGGCTCCTTTAAGTTAACAACGTAGGATTCATACACTGTTCAATGTGCACTAAACTCGAATTCTGGAATTCCTGGATCTAAGATACCTTTTCTACAGGAACAACTCAGTTGGAGAAGTGTTTTATACATGTTCTATGCTAGTTCTCATGTATTTATTGTCATTTTGCCAGAGTTACTGATGTTTTCTTGTAGTTTCTAACATTAGGCCTTCTTGTTCAGGTAGAAACATTGGGAACATCTACAAACAACTACCTAAACACTGTTATGAACCTGGAAAGCTCAGGAACATTGTCTCTCTACTATGTTATAGAGTTTAATGATACATTTCTGTGAAGTGTAAGGTTTTCCAAAGCTGGTTAATGTGTTTATTCCTCTATTTCAAGTGTATTCTGCCTTGTATTTCATTCCTTTACCATTCTAGGATCCTTCAAGTTAACAACATAGGATTCATACACTGTTAAATGTGCTCTAAACTCGAATTCTGTAATTCCTGCATCTAAGATACCTTTTCTACATGAACAACTCAGTTGGAGAAGGGTTTTACACATGTTCTATGCTAGTTCTCATGTATTTATTGTCATTTTGCCAGAGGTACTGATGTTTTCTTGTAGTTAATAACATTAGGCCTTCTTGTTCAGGTATCAACATTGGGAACATGAACAAACAATTATCTAAACACTGTGATGAACCTGAAAAGCTTAGGAACATTGTCTCTTAACTCTGTTATGGAAGTGTTAGGCTTTCCAAAGCTGCTAAATGGGTTTATTTCTCTATTTCAAGTGTACTCTGCCTTGTATTTCACACATTTTCCATTCTAGGCTCCTTTAAGTTAACAACGTAGGATTCATACACTGTTAAATGGGCTCTAAACTCGAATTCTGGAATTCCTGGATCTAAGATACCTTTTCTACACGAACAACTCAGTTGGAGAAGTGTTTTATACATGTTCTATGCTAGTTCTCATGTATTTATTGTCATTTTGCCAGAGTTACTGATGTTTTCTTGTAGTTTCTAACATTAGGCCTTCTTGTTCAGGTAGAAACATTGGGAACATCTACAAACAACTACCTAAACACTGTTATGAACCTGGAAAGCTCGGGAACATTGTCTCTCTACTATGTTATAGAGTTCAATGATACATTTCTGTGAAGTGTAAGGCTTTCCAAAGCAGGTTAATGTGTTTATTCCTCTATGTCAATTGTATTTTGCCTTGCATTTCATTCCTTTACCATTCTAGGATCCTTCAAGTTAACAACGTAGGCTTCATACACTGTTAAATGTGCTCTAAACTCGAATTCTGTAATTCCTGGATCTAAGATACCTTTTCTACATGAACAACTCAGTTGGAGAAGGGTTTTATACATGTTCTATGCTAGTTCTCATGTATTTATTGTCATTTTGCCAGAGTTACTGATGTTTTCTTGTAGTTAATAACATTAGGCCTTCTTGTTCAGGTATCAACATTCGGAACATGAACAAACAATTATCTAAACACTGTGATGAACCTGAAAAGCTTAGTAACATTGTCTCTTAACTCTGTTTTGGAAGTGTTAGGCTTTCCAAAGCTGCTGAATGGGTTTATTTCTCTATTTCAAGTGTACTCTGCCTTGTATTTCACACATTTTCCATTCTAGGCTCCTTTAAGTTAACAACGTAGGATTCATACACTGTTCAATGTGCACTAAAATCGAATTCTGGTATTCCTGGATCTAAGATACCTTTTCTACAGGAACAACTCAGTTGGAGAAGTGTTTTATACATGTTCTATGCTAGTTCTCATGTATTTATTGTCATTTTGCCAGAGTTACTGATGTTTTCTTGTAGTTTCTAACATTAGGCCTTCTTGTTCAGGTAGAAACATTGGGAACATCTACAAACAACTACCTAAACACTGTTATGAACCTGGAAAGCTCAGGAACATTGTCTCTCTACTATGTTATAGAGTTTAATGATACATTTCTGTGAAGTGTAAGGTTTTCCAAAGCTGGTTAATGTGTTTATTCCTCTATTTCAAGTGTATTCTGCCTTGTATTTCATTCCTTTACCATTCTAGGATCCTTCAAGTTAACAACATAGGATTCATACACTGTTAAATGTGCTCTAAACTCGAATTCTGTAATTCCTGCATCTAAGATACCTTTTTTCCACAGGAACAACTCAGTTGGAGAAGGGTTTTATACATGTTCTATGCTAGTTCTCATGTATTTATTATCATTTTGCCAGAGTTACTGATGTTTTCTAGTAGTTAATAACATTAGGCCTTCTTGTTCAGGTATCAACATTGGGAACATGAACAAACAATTATCTAAACACTGTGATAAACCTGAAAAGCTTAGGAACATTGTCTCTTAACTCTGTTATGGAAGTGTTAACCTTTCCAAAGCTGCGGAATCGGTTTATTTATCTATTTCAAGTGTACTATGCCTTGTATTTGACACATTTTCCATTCTAGGCTCCTTTAAGTTAACAACGTAGGATTCATACACTGTTCAATGTGCTCTAAACTCCAATTCTGGAATTCCTGGATCTAAGATACCTTTTCTACAGGAACAACTCAGTTGAAGAAGTGTTTTATACATGTTCTATGCTAGTTCTCATGTATTTATTGTCATTTTGCCAGAGTTACTGATGTTTTCTTGTAGTTTCTAACATTAGGCCTTCTTGTTCAGGTATCAACATTGGGAACATGAACAAACAATTATCTAAACACTGTGATAAACCTAAAAAGCTTAGGAACATTGTCTCTTAACTCTGTTATGGAAGTGTTAGGCTTTCCAAAGCTGCTGAATGGGTTTATTTATCTATTTCAAGTGTACTCTGCCCTGTATTTCACACATTTTCCATTCTCGGCTCCTTTAAGTTAACAACGTAGGATTCATACACTGTTCAATGTGCACTAAACTCGAATTCTGGAATTCCTGGATCTAAGATACCTTTTCTACAGGAACAACTCAGTTGGAGAAGTGTTTTATACATGTTCTATGCTAGTTCTCATGTATTTATTGTCATTTTGCCAGAGTTACTGATGTTTTCTTGTAGTTTCTAACATTAGGCCTTCTTGTTCAGGTAGAAACATTGGGAACATCTACAAACAACTACCTAAACACTGTTATGAACCTGGAAAGCTCAGGAACATTGTCTCTCTACTATGTTATAGAGTTTAATGATACATTTCTGTGAAGTGTAAGGTTTTCCAAAGCTGGTTAATGTGTTTATTCCTCTATTTCAAGTGTATTCTGCCTTGTATTTCATTCCTTTACCATTCTAGGATCCTTCAAGTTAACAACATAGGATTCATACACTGTTAAATGTGCTCTAAACTCGAATTCTGAAATTCCTGCATCTAAGATACCTTTTTTCCACAGGAACAACTCAGTTGGAGAAGGGTTTTATACATGTTCTATGCTAGTTCTCATGTATTTATTATCATTTTGCCAGAGTTACTGATGTTTTCTAGTAGTTAATAACATTAGGCCTTCTTGTTCAGGTATCAACATTGGGAACATGAACAAACAATTATCTAAACACTGTGATAAACCTGAAAAGCTTAGGAACATTGTCTCTTAACTCTGTTATGGAAGTGTTAACCTTTCCAAAGCTGCGGAATCGGTTTATCTATCTATTTCAAGTGTACTATGCCTTGTATTTCACACATTTTCCATTCTAGGCTCCTTTAAGTTAACAACGTAGGATTCATACACTGTTCAATGTGCTCTAAACTCCAATTCTGGAATTCCTGGATCTAAGATACCTTTTCTACAGGAACAACTCAGTTGAAGAAGTGTTTTATACATGTTCTATGCTAGTTCTCATGTATTTATTGTCATTTTGCCAGAGTTACTGATGTTTTCTTGTAGTTTCTAACATTAGGCCTTCTTGTTCAGGTATCAACATTGGGAACATGAACAAACAATTATCTAAACACTGTGATAAACCTAAAAAGCTTAGGAACATTGTCTCCTAACTCTGTTATGGAAGTGTTAGGCTTTCCAAAGCTGCTGAATGGGTTTATTTATCTATTTCAAGTGTACTCTGCCCTGTATTTCACACATTTTCCATTCTCGGCTCCTTTAAGTTAACAACGTAGGATTCATACACTGTTAAATGTTCTCTAAACTCGAATTCTGGAATTCCTGGATCTAAGATACCTTTTCTACATGAACAACTCAGTTGGAGAAGTGTTTTATACATGTTCTATGCTAGTTTTTCATGTATTTATTGTCGTTTTGCCAGAGTTACTGATGTTTTCTTGTAGTTAATAACATTAGGCCTTCTTGTTCAGGTATCAACATTGGGAACATGAACAAACAATTATCTAAACACTGTGATAAACCTGAAAAGCTTAGGAACATTGTCTCTTAACTCTGTTATGGAAGTGCTAGGCTTTCCAAAGCTGCTGAATGGGTTTATTTATCTATTTCAAGTGTACTCTGCCTTGTATTTCACACATTTTCCATTCTAGGCTCCTTTAAGTTAACAACGTAGGATTCATACACTGTTCAATGTGCTCTAAACTCGAATTCTGGAATTCCTGGATCTAAGATACCTTTTCTACAGGAACAACTCAGTTGAAGAAGTGTTTTATACATGCTCTATGCTAGTTCTCATGTATTTATTGTCATTTTGCCAGAGTTACTGATGTTTTCTTGAAGTTTCTAACATTAGGCCTTCTTGTTAAGGTAGAAACGTTGGGAACATCTACAAACAACTACCTAAACACTGTTATGATCCTGGAAAGCTCGGGAACATTGTCACTCTACTATGTTATAGAGTTTAATGATACATTTCACTGAAGTGTAAGAATTTCCAAAGCTGGTTAATGTGTTTATTCATCTATTTCAAGTGTATTCTGCCTTGTATTTCACCCATTTACCAATCTAGGCTCCTTCAAGTTAACAACGTAGGATTCATACACTGTTACATGTGCTCTAAACTCGAATTCTGTAATTCCTGGATCTAAGATACCTTTTCTACATGAACAACTCAGTTGGAGAAGGGTTTTATACATGTTCTTGCTAGTTCGCATGTATTTATTGTCATTTTGCCAGAGGTACTGATGTTTTCTTGTAGTTAAGAACATTAGGCCTTCTTGTTCAGGTATCAACATTCGGAACATGAACAAACAATTATCTAAACACTGTGATGAACCTGAAAAGCTTAGGAACATTGTCTCTTAACTGTGTTTTGGAAGTGTTAGGCTTTCCAAAGCTGCGGAATGGGTTTATTTCTCTATTTCAAGTATACTCTGCCTTGTATTTCACACATTTTCCATTCTAGGCTCCTTTAAGTTAACAACGTAGGATTCATACACTGTTCAATGTGCACTAAACTCGAATTCTGGAATTCCTGGATCTAAGATACCTTTTCTACAGGAACAACTCAGTTGGAGAAGTGTTTTATACATGTTCTATGCTAGTTCTCATGTATTTATTGTCATTTTGCCAGAGTTACTGATGTTTTCTTGTAGTTTCTAACATTAGTCCTTCTTGTTCAGGTAGAAACATTGGGAATATCTACAAACAACTACCTAAACACTGTTATGAACCTGGAAATCTCAGGAACATTGTCTCTCTACTATGTTATAGAGTTTAATGATACATTTCTGTGAAGTGGAAGGTTTTCCAAAGCTGGTTAATTTGTTTATTCCTCTATTTCAAGTGTATTCTGCCTTGTATTTCATTCCTTTACCATTCTAGGATCCTTCAAGTTAACAACATAGGATTCATACACTGTTAAATGTGCTCTAAACTCGAATTCTGTAATTGCTGCATCTAAGATACCTTTTCTACATGAACAACTCAGTTGGAGAAGTGTTTTATACATGTTCTATGCTAGTTCTCATGTATTTATTGTCGTTCTGCCAGAGTTACTGAAGTTTTCTTGTAGTTTCTAACATTAGGCCTTCTTGTCCAGGTAGAAACATTGGGAACATCTACAAACAACTACCTAAACACTGTTATGAACCTGGAAAGCTCGGGAACATTGTCTCTCTACTATGTTATAGAGTTTAATGATACATTTCACTGAAGTGTAAGACTTTCCAAAGCTGGTTAATGTGTTTATTCCTCTATTTTAAGTATTCTGCCTTGTATTTCACTCCTTTACCATTCTAGGCTCCTTCAAGTTAACTACATAGGATTTATACACTGTTAAATGTGCTCTAAACTCGAATTCTGTAATTCCTGGATCTAAGATACCTTTTCTACATGAACAACTCAGTTGGAGAAGGGTTTTATACATGTTCTATGCTAGTTCTCATGTATTTATTGTCATTTTGCCAGAGGTACTGATGTTTTCTTGTAGTTAATAACATTAGGCCTTCTTGTTCAGGTATCAACATTGGGAACATGAACAAACAATTATCTAAACACTGTGATGAACCTGAAAAGCTTAGGAACATTGTCTCTTAACTCTGTTATCGAAGTGTTAGGCTTTCCAAAGCTGCTAAATGTGTTTATTTCTCTATTTCAAGTGTACTCTGCCTTGTATTTCACACATTTTCCATTCTAGGCTCCTTTAAGTTAACAACGTAGGATTCATACACTGTTAAATGTGCTCTAAACTCGAATTCTGGAATTCCTGGATCTAAGATACCTTTTCTACACGAACAACTCAGTTGGAGAAGTGTTTTATACATGTTCTATGCTAGTTCTCATGTATTTATTGTCATTTTGCCAGAGTTACTGATATTTTCTTGTAGTTTCTAACATTAGGCCTTCTTGTTCATGTAGAAACATTTGGAACATCTACAAACAACTACCTAAACACTGTTTGATCCTGGAAAGCTCGGGAACATTGTCTCTCTACTATGTTATGGAGTTTAATGATACATTTCACTGAAGTGTAAGACTTTCCAAAGCTGGTTATTGTGTTTATTCCTCTATTTCAGGTGTATTCTGCCTTGTATTTCACTCCTTTACCATTCTAGGCTCCTTCAAATTAACAACGTAGGATTCATACACTGTTAAATGTGCTCTAAACTCGAATTCTGTAATTCCTGGATCTAAGATACCTCTTCTAAATGAACAACTCAGTTGGAGAAGTGTTTTATACATGTTCTATGCTAGTTCTCATGTATTTATTGTCATTTTGCCAGAGTTACTGATATTTTCTTGTAGTTTCTAACATTAGGCCTTCTTGTTCATGTAGAAACATTGGGAACATCTACAAACAACTACCTAAACACTGTTTGATCCTGGAAAGCTCGGGAACATTGTCTCTCTACTATGTTATGGAGTTTAATGATACATTTCACTGAAGTGTAAGACTTTCCAAAGCTGGTTAATGTGTTTATTCCTCTATTTCAGGTGTATTCTGCCTTGTATTTCACTCCTTTACCATTCTAGGCTCCTTCAAATTAACAACGTAGGATTCATACACTGTTAAATGTGCTCTAAACTCGAATTCTGTAATTCCTGGATCTAAGATACCTCTTCTAAATGAACAACTCAGTTGGAGAAGTGTTTTATACATGTTCTATGCTAGTTCTCATGTATTTATTGTCCTTTTGCCAGAGTTACTGAAGTAATCTTGTAGTTTCTAACATTAGGCCTTCTTGTTCAGGTAGAAACATTGGGAACATCTACAAACAACTACCTAAACACTGTTATGATCCTGGAAAGCTCGGGAACAATGTCTCTCTACTATGTTATAGAGTTTAATGATACATTTCTGTGAAGTGTAATTCTTTCCAAAGCTGGTTAATGTGTTTATTCCTCTATTTCAAGTGTATTCTGCCTTGTATTTCATTCCTTTACCATTCTAGGATCCTTCAAGTTAACAACGTAGCATTCATACACTGTTTAATGTGCTCTAAACTCGAATTCTGTAATTCCTGGATCTAAGACACCTTTTCTACATGAACAACTCAGTTGGAGACGGGTTTTATACATGTTCTATGCTAGTTCTCATGTATTTATTGTCATTATTCCAGAGTTACTGATGTTTTCTTGTAGTTAATAACATTAGGCCTTCTTGTTCAGGTAGAAACATTGGGAACATCTACAAACAACTACCTAAACACTGTTATGAACCTGGAAAGCTCGGGAACATTGTCTCTCTATTATGTTATAGAGTTTAATGATACATTTCTGTGAAGTGTAATTCTTTCCAAAGCTGGTTAATGTGTTTATTCCTCTATTTCAAGTGTATTCTGCCTTGTATTTCATTCCTTTACCATTCTAGGATCCTTCAAGTTAACAACGTTGCATTCATACACTGTTTAATGTGCTCTAAACTCTAATTCTGTAATTCCTGGATCTAAGATACCTTTTCTACATGAACAACTCAGTTGGAGAAGGGTTTTATACATGTTCTATGCTAGTTCTCATGTATTTATTGTCATTTTGCCAGAGTTACTGATGTTTTCTTGTAGTTAATAACATTAAGCCTTCTTTTTCAGGTATCAACATTCGGAACATGAACAAAAAATTATCTAAACACTGTGATGAACCTGAAAAGCTTAGGAACATTGTCCCTTAACTCTGTTTTGGAAGTGTTAGGCTTTCCAAAGCTGCTGTATGGGTTTATTTCTCTATTTCAAGTGTACTCTGCCTTGTATTTCACACATTTTCCATTCTAGGCTCCTTTAAGTTAACAACGTACGATTCATACACTGTTCAATGTGCACTAAAATCGAATTCTGGAATTCCTGGATCTAAGATACCTTTTCTACAGGAACAACTCAGTTGGAGAAGTGTTTTATACATGTTCTATGCTAGTTCTCATGGATTTATTGTCATTTTGCCAGAGTTACTGATGTTTTCTTGTAGTTTCTAACATTAGGCCTTCTTGTTCAGGTAGAAACATTGGGAACATTTACAAACAACTACCTAAACACTGTTATGAACCTGGAAAGCTCAGGAACATTGTCTCTCTACTATGTTATAGAGTTTAATGATACATTTCTGTGAAGTGTAAGGTTTTCCAAAGCTGGTTAATGTGTTTATTCCTATATTTCAAGTGTATTCTGCCTTGTATTTCATTCCTTTACCATTCTAGGATCCTTCAAGTTAACAACATAGGATTCATACACTGTTAAATGTGCTCTAAACTCGAATTCTGTAATTCCTGCATCTAAGATACCTTTTCTACATGAACAACTCAGTTGGAGAAGTGTTTTATACATGTTCTATGCTAGTTCTCATGTATTTATTGTCGTTTTGCCAGAGTTACTGAAGTTTTCTTGTAGTTTCTAACATTAGGCCTTCTTGTCCAGGTAGAAACATTGGGAACATCTACAAAAAACTACCTAAACACTGTTATGATCGTGGAAAGCTCGGGAACATTGTCTCTCTACTATGTTATAGAGTTTAATGATACATTTCACTGAAGTGTAATTCTTTCCAAAGCTGGTTAATGTGTTTATTCCTATATTTCAAGTGTATTCTGCCTTGTATTTCACTCCTTTACCATTATAGGCTCCTTCAAGTTAACTACGTAGGATTTATACACTGTTAAATGTGTTCTAAACTCGAATTCTGTAATTCCTGGATCTAAGATACCTTTTCTACATGAACAACTCAGTTGGAGAAGGGTTTTATACATGTTCTATGCTAGTTCTCATGTATTTATTGTCATTTTGCCAGAGGTACTGATGTTTTCTTGTAGTTAATAACATTAGGCCTTCTTCTTCAGGTATCAACATTGGGAACATGAACAAACAATTATCTAAACACTGTGATGAACCTGAAAAGCTTAGGAACATTGTCTCTTAACTCTGTTATGGAAGTGTTAGGCTTTCCAAAGCTGCTATATGGGTTTATTTCTCTATTTCAAGTGTACTCTGCCTTGTATTTCACACATTTTCCATTCTAGGCTCCTTTAAGTTAACAACGTAGGATTCATACACTGTTAAATGTGCTCTAAACTCGAAATCTGTAATTCCTGGATCTAAGATACCTTTTCTACATGAACAACTCAGTTGGAGAAGGGTTTTATACATGTTCTAGGTTAGTTCTCATGTATTTATTGTCATTTTGCCAGAGTTACTGATGTTTTTTGTAGTTAATAACATTAGGCCTTCTTGTTCAGGTATCAACATTCGGAATATTATCTAAACACTGTGATGAACCTGAAAAGCTTAGGAACATTGTCTCTTAACTCTGTTATGGAAGTGTTAGGCTTTCCAAAGCTGCTAAATGGGTTTATTTCTCTATTTCAAGTGTACTCTGCCTTGTATTTCACACATTTTCCATTCTAGGCTCCTTTAGGTTAACAACGTAGGATTCATACACTGTTAAATGTGCTCTAAACTCGAATTCTGGAATTCCTGGATCTAAGATACCTTTTCTACAGGAACAACTCAGTTGGAGAAGTGTTTTATACATGTTCTATGCTAGTTCTCATGTATTTATTGTCATTTTGCCAGAGTTACTGATGTTTTCTTGTAGTTTCTAACATTAGGCCTTCTTGTTCATGTAGAAACATTGGGAACATCTACAAACAACTACCTAAACACTGTTTGATCCTGGAAAGCTCGGGAACATTGTCTCTCTACTATGTTATGGAGTTTAATGATACATTTCACTGAAGTGTAAGACTTTCCAAAGCTGGTTAATGTGTTTATTCCTCTAATTCAAGTGTATTCTGCCTTGTATTTCACTCCTTTACCATTCTAGGCTCCTTCAAATTAACAACGTAGGATTCATACACTGTTAAATGTGCTCTAAACTCGAATTCTGTAATTCCTGGATATAAGATACCTTTTCTACATGAACAACTCAGTTGGAGAAGTGTTTTATACATGTTCTATGCTAGTTCTCATGTATTTTTTGTCGTTTTGCCAGAGTTACTGAAGTAATCTTGTAGTTTCTAACATTAGGCCTTCTTGTTCAGGTAGAAACATTGGGAACATCTACAAACAACTACCTAAACACTGTTATGAACCTGGAAAGCTCGGGAACATTGTCTCTCTACTATGTTATAGAGTTTAATGATACATTTCTGTGAAGTGTAAGGCTTTCCAAAGCAGGTTAATGTGTTTATTCCTCTATTTCAAGTGTATTTTGCCTTGCATTTCATTCCTTTACCATTCTAGGATCCTTCAAGTTAACAACGTAGGCTTCATACACTGTTAAATGTGCTCTAAACACGAATTCTGTAATTCCTGGATCTAAGATACCTTTTCTACATGAACAACTCAGTTGGAGAAGGGTTTTATACATGTTCTATGCTAGTTCTCATGTATTTATTGTCATTTTGCCAGAGTTACTGATGTTTTCTTGTAGTTAATTACATTAGGCCTTCTTGTTCAGGTATCAACATTGGGAACATGAACAAACAATTATCTAAACACTGTGATAAACCTGAAAAGCTTAGGAACATTGTCTCTTAACTCTGTTATGGAAGTGTTAGGCTTTCCAAAGCTGCTGAATGGGTTTATTTCTCTATTTCAAGTGTACTCTGCCTTGTATTTCACACATTTTCCATTCTAGGCTCCTTTAAGTTAACAACGTAGGATTCATACACTGTTCAATGTGCTCTAAACTCGAATTCTGGAATTCCTCGATCTAAGATAACTTTTCTACAGGAACAACTCAGATGGAGAAGTGTTTTATACATGTTCTATGCTAGTTCTCATGTATTTATTGTCATTTTGCCATAGTTACTGATGTTTTCTTGTAGTTTCTAACATTAGGCCTTCTTGTTCAGGTAGAAACATTGGGAACATCTACAAACAACTACCTAAACACGGTTATGATCCTGGAAAGCTCGGGAACATTGTCTCTCTACCATGTTATAGAGTTTAATGATACATTTCACTGAAGTGTAAGACTTTCCAAAGCTGGTTAATGTGTTTATTCCTCTATTTCAAGTGTATTCTGCCTTGTATTTCACTCCTTTACCATTCTAGGCTCCTTCAAGTTAACTACATAGGATTCATACACTGTTAAATGTGCTCTAAACTAGAATTCTGTAATTCTTGGATCTAAGGTACCTTTTCTACATGAACAACTCAGTTGGAGAAGTGTTTTATACAAGTTCTATGCTAGTTCTCATGTATTTATTGTCGTTTTGCCAGAGTTACTGATGTTTTCTTGTAGTTTCTAACATTAGGCCTTCTTGTTCATGTAGAAACATTGGGAACATCTACAAACAACTACCTAAACACTGTTTGATCCTGGAAAGCTCGGGAACATTGTCTCTCTACTATGTTATGGAGTTTAATGATACATTTCACTGAAGTGTAAGACTTTCCAAAGCTGGTTAATGTGTTTATTCCTCTAATTCAAGTGTATTCTGCCTTGTATTTCACTCCTTTACCATTCTAGGCTCCTTCAAATTAACAACGTAGGATTCATACACTGTTAAATGTGCTCTAAACTCGAATTCTGTAATTCCTGGATATAAGATACCTTTTCTACATGAACAACTCAGTTGGAGAAGTGTTTTATACATGTTCTATGCTAGTTCTCATGTTTTTTTTGTCGTTTTGCCAGAGTTACTGAAGTAATCTTGTAGTTTCTAACATTAGGCCTTCTTGTTCAGGTAGAAACATTGGGAACATCTACAAACAACTACCTAAACACTGTTATGAACCTGGAAAGCTCAGGAACATTGTCTCTCTACTATGTTATAGAGTTTAATGATACATTTCTGTGAAGTGTAAGTTTTTCCAAAGCTGGTTAATGTGTTTATTCCTCTATTTCAAGTGTATTCTGCCTTGTATTTCATTCCTTTACCATTCTAGGATCCTTCAAGTTAACAACATAGGATTCATACACTGTTAAATGTGCTCTAAACTCGAATTCTATAATTCCTGCATCTAAGATACCTTTTCTACATGAACAACTCAGTTGGAGAAGTGTTTTATACATGTTCTATGCTAGTTCTCATGTATTTATTGTCGTTTTGCCAGAGTTACTGAAGTTTTCTTGTAGTTTCTAACATTAGGCCTTCTTGTCCAGGTAGAAACATTGGGAACATCTACAAACAACTACCTAAACACTGTTATGATCCTGGAAAGCTCGGGAACATTGTCACTCTACTATGTTATAGAGTTTAATGATACATTTCACTGAAGTGTAATAATTTCCAAAGCTGTTTAATGTGTTTATTCCTCTTTTTCAAGTGTATTCTGCCTTGTATTTCACTCATTTACAAATCTAGGCTCCTTCAAGTTAACAACGTAGGATTCATACACTGTTAAATGTGCTCTAAACTCGAATTCTTGAATTCCGGGATCTAAGATACCTTTGCTACACGAACAACTCAGTTGGAGAAGTGTTTTATACATGTTCTATGCTAGTTCTCATGTATTTATTGTCGTTTTGCCAGAGTTACTGATGTTTTCTTGTAGTTTCTAACATTAGGCCTTCTTGTTCAGGTAGAAACATTGGGAACATCTACAAACAACTACCTAAACACTGTTATGAACATGGAAAGCTCGGGAACATTGTCTCTCTACTATGTTATAGAGTTGAATGATAAATTTCTGTGAAGTGTAAGGCTTTCCAAAGCTGGATAATGTGTTTATTCCACTATTTCAAGTGTATTCTGCCTTGTATTTCATTCCTTTACCATCTAGGATCCTTCAAGTTAACAACGTAGGATTCATACACTGTTAAATGTGCTCTAAACTCGAATTCTGTAATTCCTGGATCTAAGCTACCTTTTCTACACGAACAACTCAGTTGGAGAAGGGTTTTATACATGTTCTATGCTAGTTCTCATGTATTTATTGTCATTTTGCCAGAGTTACTGATTTTTTCTTGTAGTTTCTAACATTAGGCCTTCTTGTTCAGGTAGAAACATTGGGAACATCTACAAACAACTACCTAAACACTGTTATGAACCTGGAAAGCTCGGGAACATTGTCTCTCTTCTATGTTTTAGAGTTTAATGATACATTTCTGTGAAGTGTAATTCTTTCCAAAGCTGATTAATGTGTTTATTCCCCTATTTCAAGTGTATTCTGCCTTGTATTTCATTCCCTTACCATTCTAGGATCCTTCAAGTTAACAACGTAGCATTCATACACTGTTTAATGTGCTCTAAACTCGAATTCTGTAATTCCTGGATCTAAGACACCTTTTCTACATGAACAACTCAGTTGGAGAAGGGTTTTATACATGTTCTATGCTAGTTCTCATGTATTTATTGTCATTTTGCCAGAGTTATTGATGTTTTCTTGTAGTTTCTAACATTAGGCCTTCTTGTTCAGGTAGAAACATTGGGAACGTCTACAAACAACTAGCTAAACACTGTTATGATCCTGGAAAGCTCGGGAACATTGTCTCTCTACTATGTTATAGAGTTTAATGATACATTTCACTGAAGTGTAAGACTTTCCAAAGCTGGTTAATGTGTTTATTCCTCTATTTCAAGTGTATTCGGCCTTGTATTTCACTCCTTTACCATTCTAGGCTCCTTCAAGTTAACTACGTAGGATTCATACACTGTTAAATGTGCTCTAAATTCGAATTCTGTAATTCCTGGATCTAAGATACCTTTTCTACATGAACAACTCAGTTGGAGAAGGGTTTTATACATGTTCTATGCTAGTTCTCATGTATTTATTGTCATTTTGCCAGAGTTACTGATGTTTTCTTGTAGTTTCTAACATTAGGCCTTCTTGTTCAGGTAGAAACATTGGGAACGTCTACAAACAACTACCTAAACACTGTTATGATCCTGGAAAGCTCGGGAACATTGTCTCTCTACTATGTTATAGAGTTTAATGATACATTTCACTGAAGTGTAAGACTTTCCAAAGCTGGTTAATGTGTTTATTCCTCTATTTCAAGTGTATTCTGCCTTGTATTTCACACCTTTACCATTCTAGGCACCTTCAAGTTAACTACGTAGGATTCATACACTGTTAAATGTGCTCTAAACTCGAATTTTGTAATTCCTGGATCTAAGATACCTTTTCTACATGAACAACTCAGTTGGAGAAGTGTTTTATACATGTTCTATGCTAGTTCTCATGTATTTTTTGTCGTTTTGCCAGAGTTACTGAAGTTTTCTTGTAGTTTCTAACATTAGGCCTTCTTGTCCAGGTATAAACATTGGGAACATCTACAAACAACTACCTAAACACTGTTATGAACATGGAAAGCTCGGGAACATTGTCTCTCTACTATGTTATAGAGTTGAATGATAAATTTCTATGAAGTGTAAGGCTTTCCAAAGCTGGTTAATGTGTTTATTCCTCTATTTCAAGTGTATTCTGCCTTGTATTTCATTCCTTTACCATCTAGGATCCTTCAAGTTAACAACGTAGGATTCATACACTGTTAAATGTGCTCTAAACTCGAATTCTGTAATTCCTGGATCTAAGCTACCTTTTCTACACGAACAACTCAGTTGGAGAAGGGTTTTATACATGTTCTATGCTAGTTCTCATGTATTTATTGTCATTTTGCCAGAGTTACTGATGTTTTCTTGTAGTTTCTAACATTAGGCCTTCTTGTTCAGGTAGAAACATTGGGAACATCTACAAACAACTACCTAAACACTGTTATGAACCTGGAAAGCTCGGGAACATTGTCTCTCTTCTATGTTTTAGAGTTTAATGATACATTTCACTGAAGTGTAAGACTTTCCAAAGCTGGTTAATGTGTTTATTCCTCTATTTCAAGTGTATTCTGCCTTGTATCTCAATCCTTTAGCATTCTAGGCTCCTTCAAGTTAACTACGTAGGCTTCATACACTGTTAAATGTGCTCTAAACTCGAATTCTGTAATTCCTGGATCTAAGATACCTTTTCTACATGAACAACTCAGTTGGATAAGGGTTTTATTCATGTTCTATGCTAGTTCTCATGTATTTATTGTCATTTTGCCAGAGTTACTGATGTTTTCTTGTAGTTAATAACATTAGGCCTTCTTGTTCAGGTATCAACATTGGGAACATGAACAAACAATTATCTAAACACTGTGATGAACCTGAAAAGCTTAGGAACATTGTCTCTTAACTCTGTTTTGGAAGTGTTAGGCTTTCCAAAGCTGCTGAATGGGTTTATTTCTCTATTTCAAGTGTACTCTGCCTTGTATTTCACACATTTTCCATTCTAGGCTCCTTTAAGTTAACAACGTAGGATTCATACACTGTTCAATGTGCTCTAAACTCGAATTCTGTAATTCCTGGATCTAAGATACCTTTGCTATATGAACAACTCAGTAAAGAAGTGTTTTATACATGTTCTATGCTAGTTCTCATGTATTTATCGTCGTTTTGCCAGAGTTACTGATGTTTTCTTGTAGTGTCTAACATTAGGCCTTCTTGTTTAGGTATCAACATTGGGAACATGAACAAACAATTATCTAAACACTGTGATGAACCTGAAAAGCTTAGGAACATTGTCTCTAACTCTGTTATGGAAGTGTTAGGCTTTCCAAAGCTGCTAAATGGGTTTATTTCTCTATTTCAAGTGTACTCTGCCCTGTATTTCACACATTTTCCATTCTAGGCTCCTTTAAGTTAACAACGTAGTATTCATACACTGTTAAATGTGCTCTAAACTCGAATTCTGGAATTCCTGGATCTAAGATACCTTTTCTACACGAACAACTCAGTTGGAGAAGTGTTTTATACATGTTCTATGCTAGTTCTCATGTATTTTTTGTCGTTTTGCCAGAGTTACTGAAGTTTTCTTGTAGTTTCTAACATTAGGCCTTCTTGTCCAGGTATAAACATTGGGAACATCTACAAACAACTACCTAAACACTGTTATGAACATGGAAAGCTCGGGAACATTGTCTCTCCTAAACAGTGTATAAATCCTATGTTGTTTACTTAAAGGAGCCTAGAATGGTAAATGTGTGAAATACAAGGCATAATACACTTGAAATAGAGAAATAAACACCTAGCAGCTTTGGAAAGCCTTACACTTCACTGAAATGTATCATTAAACACTATAACATAGTTGAGAGACAATATTCCCCATCTTTTCAGGTTCATAACTGTGTTTAGGTAGTTGTTTGTCCATGTTCCCAATGTTTATACCTGGACAAGAAGGCCTAATGTTAGATACTACAAGAAAACATCAGTTATTCTGGGAAAATGATAATAAATAGATGAGAACTCGCATAGAACATGTATAAAACTCTTCTTCAACAGTGCAGTTAATGTAGAAAACGTATCTTAGATCCAGGAATTCCTTAATTCGAGTTTAGAGCACATTAAACAGTGTATGAATCTTATTTTGTTTCCTTTAATGAGCCTAGAATGGTGAATGTGTGAAATACACGGCAGAATACACTTGAAATACAGAAATAAAGACATTTAGCAGCTTTTGAAAGCCTTACACTTCACTGAGATGTATCATTAAACTCTAAAACGTAGTTGAGAGACAATGTTCCCGAGGTTTTCAGGTTCATAACAGTGTTCAGGTAGTGGTTTGTCCATGTTCCCAATGTTTATAACAGGAGAAGAAAGCCTAATGTTAGAAACTACAAGAAAACATCAGTAATTCTGGGAAAACGAAAATAAATAGATGAGAACTGGCATAGCACATGTACAAAACACTTTTCCAAGTGAGTTTTTCTTGTAGAAAAGGTATCTTAGATCCAGGAATTCCTTAATTTGAGTTTAGAGCACATTAAACAGTGTATGAATCCTATGTTGTTTCCTTTAAGGAGCCTCGAATGGTTTATGTGTGAAACACAGGGCAGAATAGACTTGAAATAGAGAAATAAACACATTTAGCAGCTTTGGAAAGCCTTAAACTACACCGAGATGTATCTTTAAACTCTAAAACATAGTTGAGAGACAATGTTTCCAAGGTTTTCAGGTTCATAACAGTGTTGAGGTATTTGTTTGTCTATGTTCCCAATGTTTATACCTGGACAATAAGGCCTACTGATAGAAACTACAAGAAAACATCAGTAATTCTGGGGAAATGACAATAAATAGATTTGAACTCACATAGAACATGTATAAAACACTTCTCCAACTGAGTTGTTCCTATAGAAAACGTATCTTAAATCCAGGAATTCCCAAATTTGAGTTTAGAGGACATTAAACAGTGTATGAATCCTATGTTGTTTACTTAAAAAAGCCTAGAATGGTAAATGTGTGAAATACAAGGTATAATACACTTGAAATAGAGAAATAAACACCTAGCAGCTTCGGAAAGCCTTACACTTCACTGAGATGTATCATTAAACTCTAAAACGTAGTTTAGAGACAATGTTCCCAAGGTTTTCAAGTTCATAACAGTGTTTATGTTTGGTTTGTCCATGTTCCCAATGTTTATAACTGGATAAGAAGGCCTAATGTTAGAAACTTCAAGAAAACATCAGTAATTCTGGGAAAACGACAAAATAGATGAGAACTCGCATAGAACATGTATAAAAAACTTCTCCAAGTGAGTTTTTCATGTAGAAAAGGTATCTTAGATCCAGGAATTCCTTAATTCGAGTTTAGAGCACATTAAGCAGTGGATGAATCTTATGTTGTTTCCTTTAAGGAGCCTGGAATGGTTTATGTGTGAAATACTGGACAGAATACACCTGAAATAGAGAAATAAACACATATAGCAGCTTTGGAAAACCTTAAACTACACCGAGATGTATCTTTAAACTCTAAAACATAGTTGAGAGACAATGTTCCCAAGGTTTTTAGGTTCATAACAGTGTTGAGGTATTTGTTTTTCCATGTTCCCAATGTTTATACCTGCACAAGAAGGCCTAATGTTAGAAACTAAAAGAAAACATCAGTAATTCTGGGGAAACGACAATAAATAGATATGAACTCACATAGAACGTTTATAAAACACATCTCCAACGAAGTTGTTCATGTAGAAAACTTATGTTAACTACAGGAATTCCTTAATGCGAGTTTAGAGCACATTTAACAGTGTATGAATCCTATGTCGTTTACTTACAGAAGCCTAGAATGGTAAATTTGTGAAATACAATGCAGAATACACTTAAAATAGAGAAATATATACATTTAGCAGCTTTAGAAAACCTTACACTTCACTGAAATGTATCATTAAACTCTATTACATAGTTGAGAGACAATGTTCTGGATGTTTTCAAGTTCATAACAGTGTTTAGGTAGTTGTTTGTCCATGTTCCCAATGTTTATACCTGGACAAGAAGGCCTAATGTTAGAAAATAAAAGAAAACATCAGTAATTCTTCTGAAATGACAATAAATAGATGAGAAATCACATAGAACATGTATAAAGCACTTCTTCTACAGAGCAATTAATGTAGAAAACGTATGTTAGATCCAGGAATTCCTTAATTCGAGTTTAGAGCACATTAAACTGTGTATGAATCTTATTTTGTTTCCTTTAAAGAGCCTAGAATGGTGAATGTGTGAAATACAAGGCAGAATAAACTTGAAATACGGAAATAAACACATTTAGCAGCTTTTGAAAGCCTTAAACTTCACTGAGATGTATCATTAAACTCTAAAACGTAGTTGAGAGACAATGTTCCCGATGTTTTCATGTTCATAACAGTGTTTAGGTAGTGGTTTGTCCATGTTCCCAATGTTTATACCTGTACAAGAAGGCCTAATGTTAGAAACTACAAGAAAACATCAGTAATTCTGGGATAACGACAATAAATAGATGAGAACTCGCAAAGAACATGTACAAAATACTTTTCCAAGTGAGTTTTTCATGTAGAAAAGGTATCTTCAATCCAGGAATTCCTTAATTCGAGTTTAGAGCACATTAAACAGTGTATGAATCCTATGTTGTTTCCTTTAAGGAACCTAGAATGGTGAATGTGTGAAATACACGGCATAATACACTTGAAATAGAGAAATAAACACCTAGCAGCTTTGGAAAGCCTTACACTTCACTGAAATATATCATTAAAAACTATAACATATTTGAGAGACAATGTTCCCGAGGTTTTCAGGTACATAACAGTGTTTAGGTAGTGGTTTGTCCATGTTCCCAATGTTTATAACTGGAGAAGAAGGCCTAATGTTAGAAACTACAAGAAAACATCAGTAATTCTGGGGAAACGACAATAAATAGATGAGAACTCGCATAGAACATGTACAAAACACTTTTCCAAGTGAGTTTTTCATGTAGAAAAGGTATCTTAGATCCAGGAATTCCTTAATTCGAGTTTAGAGCACATTAAACAGTGTATGAATCCTATGTTGTTTCCTTTAAGGAGCCTAGAATGGTGAATGTGTGAAATACACTGCAGAATACACTTGAAATAGAGAAATAAACACATTTAGCAGCTTTGGAAAGCCTTAAACTTCACCGCGATTTACCTTTAAACTCTAAAACATAGTTGAGAGACAATGTTCTCAAGGTTTACAGGTTCATAACAGTGTTGAGGTAGTTGTTTGTCCATGTTCCCAATGTTTATACCCGGACAATAAGGCCTAATGTTAGAAACTACAAGAAAACATCAGTAATTCTGGGGAAATGACAATAAATAGATTTGAACTCACTTAGAACATGTATAAAACACTTCTCCAACTGAGTTGTTCCTATAGAAAACGTATCTTAGATCCATGAATTCCTAAATTTGAGTTTAGAGGACATTAAACAGTGTATGAATCCTATGTTGTTTACTTAAAGGAGCCTAGAATGATAAATGTGTGAAATACAGGTCATAATACACTTGAAATAGAGAAATAAACACCTAGCAGCTTTGGAAAGCCTTACACTTCACTGAAATGTATCATTAAACACTATAACATAGTTGTGAGACAATGTTCCCGATCTTTTCAGGTTCATAACAGTGTTTAGGTAGTTGTTTGTCTATGTTCCCAATGTTTATACCTGGACAAGAAGGCCTAATGTTAGAAACTACAAGAAAACATCAGTAATTGTGGGAAAATGACAATAAATAGATGAGAACTCGCATAGAATATGTATAAAACACTTCTTCAACAGAGCTGTTCATGTAGAAAACTTATCTTAGATACAGGAATTCCTTAATTCGAGTTTAGAGCACATTAAACAGTGTATGAATCCTATTTTGATTCCTTTAAGGAGACTAGAATGGTGAATGTGTGAAATACACGGGAGAATACACTTGAAATAGAGAAATAAACACATTTAGCCGCTTCGGAAAGCCTTACACTTCACTGAGATGTATCACTAAACTCTAAAACATAGTTGAGAGACAATGTTCCCGAGCTTTACAGGTTCATAACAGTGTTTAGGTAGTTGTTTGTCCATGTTCCCTATGTTTCTACCTGGACAAGAATGCCTAATGTTAGAAATTACAAAAAAACATCAATAATTCTGGGAAAACGACAATAAATAGATGAGAACTCACATAGAACATGTACAAAACACTTCTCCAAATGAGTTTTTCATGTAGAAAAGGTTTCTTAGATCCAGGAATTCCATAATTCGAGTTTAGAGCACATTAAACAGTGTATGAATCTTATGTTGTTTCCTTTAAGGAGCCTAGAATGGTGAATGTGTGAAATACACTGCAGAATACACTTGAAATAGAGAAATAAACACATTTAGCAGCTTTGGAAAGCCTTAAACTTCACCGCGATTTATCTTTAAACTCTAAAACATAGTTGAGAGACAATGTTCTCAAGGTTTACAGGTTCATAACAGTGTTGAGGTAGTTGTTTGTCCATGTTCCCAATGTTTATACCCGGACAATAAGGCCTAATGTTAGAAACTACAAGAAAACATCAGTAATTCTGGGGAAATGACAATAAATAGATTTGAACTCACTTAGAACATGTATAAAACACTTCTCCAACTGAGTTGTTCCTATAGAAAACGTATCTTAGATCCATGAATTCCTAAATTTGAGTTTAGAGGACATTAAACAGTGTATGAATCCTATGTTGTTTACTTAAAGGAGCCTAGAATGGTAAATGTGTGAAATACAAGGCATAATACACTTGAAATAAAGAAATAAACACCTAGCAGCTTTGGAAAGCCTTACACTTCACTGAAATGTATCATTAAACACTATAACATAGTTGTGAGACAATGTTCCCGATCTATTCAGGTTCATAACAGTGTTTAGGTAGTTGTTTGTCCATGTTCCCAATGTTTATACCTGGACAAGAAGGCCTAATGTTAGAAACTACAAGAAAACATCAGTAATTCTGGGAAAATGACAATAAATAGATGAGAACTCGAGTAGAATATGTATAAAACACTTCTTCAACAGAGCTGTTCATGTAGAAAACTTATCTTAGATACAGGAATTCCTTAATTCGAGTTTAGAGCACATTAAACAGTGTATGAATCCTATTTTGATTCCTTTAAGGAGACTAGAATGGTGAATGTGTGAAATACACGGGAGAATACACTTGAAATAGAGAAATAAACACATTTTAGCCGCTTCGGAAAGCCTTACACTTCACTGAGATGTATCACTAAACTCTAAAACATAGTTGAGAGACAATGTTCCCGAGCTTTACAGGTTCATAACAGTGTTTAGGTAGTTGTTTGTCCATGTTCCCTATGTTTCTCTACCTGGACAAGAATGCCTAATGTTAGAAATTACAAAAAAACATCAATAATTCTGGGAAAACGACAATAAATAGATGAGAAACTCACATAGAACATGTACAAAACACTTCTCCAAATGAGTTTTTCATGTAGGAAAGGTTTTCTTAGATCCAGGAATTCCATAATTCGAGTTTAGAGCACATTAAACAGTGTATGAATCTTATGTTGTTTCCTTTAAGGAGCCTAGAATGGTGAATGTGTGAAATACACTGCAGAATACACTTGAAATAGAGAAATAAACACATTTAGCAGCTTTGGAAAGCCTTTAAACTTCACCGCGATTTATCTTTAAACTCTAAAACATAGTTGAGAGACAATGTTCTCAAGGTTTACAGGTTCATAACAGTGTTGAGGTAGTTGTTTGTCCATGTTCCCAATGTTTATACCCGGACAATAAGGCTAATGTTAGAAACTACAAGAAAACATCAGTAATTCTGGGGAAATGACAATAAATAGATTTGAACTCACTTAGAACATGTATAAAAACACTTCTCCAACTGAGTTGTTCCTATAGAAAACGTATCTTAGATCCATGAATTCCTAAATTTGAGTTTAGAGGACATTAAACAGTGTATGAATCCTATGTTGTTTACTTAAAGGAGCCTAGAATGGTAAATGTGTGAAATAACAAGGCATAATACACTTGAAATAAAGAAATAAACACCTAGCAGCTTTGGAAAGCCTTACACTTCACTGAAATGTATCATTAAACACTATAACATAGTTGTGAGACAATGTTCCCGATCTATTCAGGTTCATAACAGTGTTTAGGTAGTTGTTTGTCCATGTTCCCAATGTTTATACCTGGACAAGAAGGCCTAATGTTAGAAACTACAAGAAAACATCAGTAATTCTGGGAAAATGACAATAAATAGATGAGACTCGAGTAGAATATGTATAAAACACTTCTTCAACAGAGCTGTTCATGTAGAAAACTTATCTTAGATACAGGAATTCCTTAATTCGAGTTTAGAGCACATTAAACAGTGTATGAATCCTATTTTGTTTCCTTTAAGGAGACTAGAATGGTGAATGTGTGAAATACACGGGAGAATACACATGAAATAGAGAAATAAACACATTTAGCCGCTTCGGAAAGCCTTACACTTCACTGAGATGTATCACTAAACTCTAAAACATAGTTGAGAGACAATTTTCCCGAGCTTTAGAGGATCATAACAGTGTTTAGGTAGTTGTTTGTCCATGTTCCCTATGTTTATACCTGGACAAGAATGCCTAATGTTAGAAACTACAAAAAACATCAATATTTCTGGGAAAACGACAATAAATAGATGAGAACTCGCATAGAACATGTACAAAAACACTTCTTCAACAGAGCTGTTCATGTAGAAAACATATCTTAGATCCAGGAATTCCTTAATTCGCGTTTAGAGCACATTAAACAGTGTATGAATCCTAGTTGTTTCCTTTAAGGGAGCCTAGAATGGTGAATGTGTGAAATACACGGCAGAATACACTTGAAATAGAGAAGTAAACACATTTAGCAGCTTTGGAAAGCCTTAAACTTCACCGAGAATGTACCATTAAACTCTATAACATAGTTGAGAGACAATGTTCCCAAGGTTTTCAGGTTCATCACAGTGTTGAGGTATTTGTTTGTCCATATTCCCAATGTTTATACCTGGACAAGAAGGCCTAATGTTAGAAACTACAGGAAAACATCAGTAATTCTGGGGAAATGACAATAAATAGATGAGAACTCGGCATAGAACATGTATAAAACACTTCTCCAACTGAGTTTGTTCTATAGAAACGTATCTTACATCCAGAATTCCTAAATTGTGTTTAAAGGACATTAAACAGTGTATGAATCCTATGTTGTTTACTTAAAGGAGCCTAGAATGGTAAATGTGTGAAATACAAGGCAGAATACACTTGAAATAGAAGAATAAACACATTTAGTCGCTATAGAAAGCCTTATACTTCACTGAAATGTACCATTAAACTCTATAACGTAGTCGAGGTGACAATGTTCCCGATGTTTTCATGTTCATAACAGTGTTTAGGTAGTGGTTTGTCCATGTTCCCAATGTTTATACCTGTACAAGAAGGCCTAATGTTAGAAACTACAAGAAAACATCAGTAATTGTGGGAAAATGACAATAAATAGATGAGAACTCGCATAGAATATGTATAAAACACTTCTTCAACAGAGCTGTTCATGTAGAAAACTTATCTTAGATACAGGAATTCCTTAATTCGAGTTTAGAGCACATTAAACAGTGTATGAATCCTATTTTGATTCCTTTAGGGAGACTAGAATGGTGGAATGTGTGAAATACACGGGAGAATACACTTGAAATAGAGAAATAAACACATTTAGCCGCTTCGGAAAGCCTTACACTTCACTGAGATGTATCACTAAACTCTAAAACATAGTTGAGAGACAATGTTCCCGAGCTTTACAGGTTCATAACAGTGTTTAGGTAGTTGTTTGTCCATGTTCCCTATGTTTTACCTGGACAGGAATGCCTAATGTTAGAAATTACAAAAAAACAATCAATAATTCTGGGAAAACGACAATAAATAGATGAGAACTCGCATAGAACATGTACAAAACACTTCTCCAAGTGAGTTTTTTCATGTAGAAAAGGTTTCTTAGATCCAGGAATTCCATAATTCGAGTTTAGAGCACATTAAACAGTGTATGATCTTATGTTGTTTACTTTAAGGAGCCTAGAATGGTGAATGTGTGAAATACACTGCAGAATACACTTGAAATAGAGAAATAAACACATTTAGCAGCTTTGGAAAGCCTTAAACTTCACCGCGATTTATCTTTAAACTCTAAAACATAGTTGAGAGACAATGTTCTCAAGGTTTACAGGTTCATAACAGTGTTGAGGTAGTTGTTTGTCCATGTTCCCAATGTTTATACCCGGACAATAAGGCCTAATGTTAGAAAACTACAAGAAAACATCAGTAATTCTGGGGAAATGACAATAAATAGATTTGAACTCACTTAGAACATGTATAAAACACTTCTCCAACTGAGTTGTTCCTATAGAAAACGTATCTTAGATCCATGAATTCCTAAATTTGAGTTTAGAGGACATTAAACAGTGTATGAATCCTATGTTATTTACTTAAAGGAGCCTAGAATGATAAATGTGTGAAATACAGGTCATAATACACTTGAGATAGAGAAATAAACACCTAGCAGCTTTGGAAAGCCTTACACTTCACTGGAAATGTATCATTAAACACTATAACATAGTTGTGAGACAATGTTCCCGATCTTTTCAGGTTCATAACAGTGTTTAGGTAGTTTGTTTGTCTATGTTCCCAATGTTTATACCTGGACAAGAAGGCCTAATGTAAGAACTACAAGAAAACATCAGTAATTGTGGGAAAATGACATAAATAGATGAGAACTCGCATAGAATATGTATAAAAACTTCTTCAACAGAGCTGTTCATGTAGAAAAACTTATCTTAGATACAGGAATTCCTTAATTCGAGTTTAGAGCACATTAAACAGTGTATGGAATCCTATTTTGATTCCTTTAAGGAGACTAGAATGGTGAATGTGTGAAATACACGGGAGAATACACTTGAAATAGAGAAATAAACACATTTAGCCGCTTCGGAAAGCCTTACACTTCACTGAGATGTATCACTAAACTCTAAAACATAGTTGAGAGACAATGTTCCCGAGCTTTACAGGTTCATAACAGTGTTTAGGTAGTTGTTTGTCCATGTTCCCTATGTTTATACCTGGACAAGAATGCCTAATGTTAGAAATTACAAAAAAAACATCAATAATTCTGGGAAAACGACAATAAATAGATGAGAACTCACATAGAACATGTACAAAACACTTCTCCAAATGAGTTTTTCATGTAGAAAAGGGTTTCTTAGATCCAGGAATTCCATATTCGAGTTTAGAGCACATTAAACAGTGTATGAATCTTATGTTGTTTCCTTTAAGGAGCCTAGAATGGTGAATGTGTGAAATACACTGCAGATACACTTGAAAAGAGAAATAAACACATTTAGCAGCTTTGGAAAGCCTTAAACTTCACCGCGATTTATCTTAAAACTCTAAAACATAGTTGAGAGACAATGTTCTCAAGGTTTACAGGTTCATAACAGTGTTGAGGTAGTTGTTTGTCTATGTTCCCAATGTTTATACCCGGACAATAAGGCCTAATGTTAGAAACTACAAGAAAACATCAGTAATTCTGGGGAAATGACAATAAATAGATTTGAACTCACTTAGAACATGTATAAAACACTTCTCCAACTGAGTTGTTCCTAAAGAAAACGTATCTTAGATCCATGAATTCCTAAATTTGAGTTTAGAGGACATTAAACAGTGTATGAATCCTATGTTGTTTACTTAAAGGAGCCTAGAATGGTAAATGTGTGAAATACAAGGCATAATACACTTGAAATAAAGAAATAAACACCTAGCAGCTTTGGGAAAGCCTTACACTTCACTGAAATGTATCATTAAACACTATAACATAGTTGTGAGACAATGTCCCGATCTATTCAGGTTCATAACAGTGTTTAGGTAGTTGTTTGTCCATGTCCCAATGTTTATACCTGGACAAGAAGGCCTAATGTTAGAAACTACAAGAAAACATCAGTAATTCTGGGGAAAATGACAATAAATAGATGAGAACTCGAGTAGAATATGTATAAACACTTCTTCAACAGAGCTGTTCATGTAGAAAACTTATCTTAGATACAGGAATTCCTTAATTCGAGTTTAGAGCACATTAAACAGTGTATGAATCCTATTTTGATTCCTTAAGGAGACTAGAATGGTGAATGTGTGAAAATACACGGGAGAATACACTTGAAATAGAGAAATAAACACATTTAGCCGCTTCGGAAAGCCTTACACTTCACTGAGATGTATCACTAAACTCTAAAACATAGTTGAGAGACAATGTTCCCGAGCTTTACAGGTTCATAACAGTGTTTAGGTAGTTGTTTGTCCATGTTCCCTATGTTTCTACCTGGACAAGAATGCCTAATGTTAGAAATTACAAAAAAACATCAATAATTCTGGGAAAACGACAATAAATAGATGAGAACTCACATAGAACATGTACAAAACACTTCTCCAAATGAGTTTTCATGTAGAAAAGGTTTCTTAGATCCAGGATTCCATAATTCGAGTTTAGAGCACATTAAACAGTGTATGAATCTTATGTTGTTTCCTTTAAGAGCCTAGAATGGTGAATGTGTGAAATACACTGCAGAATACACTTGAAATAGAGAAATAAACACATTTAGCAGCTTTGGAAAGCCTTAAACTTCACCGCGATTTATCTTTAAACTCCTAAAACATAGTTGAGAGACAATGTTCTCAAGGTTACAGGTTCATAACAGTGTTGAGGTAGTTGTTTGTCCATGTTCCCAATGTTTATACCCGGACAATAAGGCCTAATGTTAGAAACTACAAGAAAACATCAGTAATTCTGGGGAAATGACAATAAATAGATTTGAACTCACTTAGAACATGTATAAAACACTTCTCCAACTGAGTTGTTCCTATAGAAAACGTATCTTAGATCCATGAATTCCTAAATTTGAGTTTAGAGGACATTAAACAGTGTATGAATCCTATGTTGTTTACTTAAAGGAGCCTAGAATGGTAAATGTGTGAAATACAAGGCAAAATACACTTGAAATAAAGAAATAAACACCTAGCAGCTTTGGGAAAGCCTTACACTTCACTGAAATGTATCATTAAACACTATAACATAGTTGTGAGACAATGTTCCCGATCTATTCAGGTTCATAACAGTGTTTAGGTAGTTGTTTGTCCATGTTCCCAATGTTTATAACCTGGACAAGAAGGCCTAATGTTAGAAACTACAAGAAAACATCAGTAATTCTGGGAAAATGACAATAAATAGATGAGAACTCGAGTAGAATATGTATAAAACACTTCTTCAACCAGAGCTGTTCATGTAGAAAACTTATCTTAGATACAGGAATTCCTTAATTCGAGTTTAGAGGCACATTAAACAGTGTATGAATCCTATTTTGTTCCTTTAAGGAGACTAGAAATGGTGAATGTGTGAAATACACGGGAAAATACAACAGAATAGAGAAATAACACACATTTAGCCGCTTCGGAAAGCCTTACACTTCACTGAGATGTATCACTAAACTCTAAAACATAGTTGAGAGACAATTTTCCCGAGCTTTAGAGGATCATAACAGTGTTTAGGTAGTTGTTTGTCCATGTTCCCTATGTTTATACCTGGACAAGAATGCCTAATGTTAGAAATACAAAAAAACATCAATATTTCTGGGAAAACGACAATAAATAGATGAGAACTCGCATAGAACATGTACAAAACACTTCTTCAACAGAGCTGTTCATGTAGAAAACATATATTAGATCCAGGAATTCCTTAATTCGCGTTTAGAGCACATTAAACAGTGTATGAATCCTATGTTGTTTCCTTTAAGGAGCCTAGAATGGTGAATGTGTGAAATACACGGCAGAATACACTTGAAATAGAGAAGTAAACACATTTAGCAGCTTTGGAAAGCCTTAAACTTCACCGAGATGTACCATTAAACTCTATAACATAGTTGAGAGACAATGTTCCCAAGGTTTTCAGGTTCATCACAGTGTTGAGGTATTTGTTTGTCCATATTCCCAATGTTTATAGCTGGACAAGA
Organism: Pipistrellus nathusii; assembly: GCA_963693515.1. Classification (NCBI taxonomy): domain Eukaryota; kingdom Metazoa; phylum Chordata; class Mammalia; order Chiroptera; family Vespertilionidae; genus Pipistrellus; species Pipistrellus nathusii. Next base: position 148,976 of record CAVNZX010000060.1, read on the forward strand.
AGGCCTAATGTTAGAAACTACAGGAAAACATCAGTAATTCTGGGGAAATGACAATAAATAGATGAGAACTCACATAGAACATGTATAAAACACTTCTCCAACTGAGTTGTTCCTATAGAAACGTATCTTACATCCATGAATTCCTAAATTTGTGTTTAAAGGACATTAAACAGTGTATGAATCCTATGTTGTTTACTTAAAGGAGCCTAGAATGGTAAATGTGTGAAATACAAGGCAGAATACACTTGAAATAGAAGAATAAACACATTTAGTCGCTATAGAAAGCCTTATACTTCACTGAAATGTACCATTAAACTCTATAACGTAGTCGAGTGACAATGTTCCCGATGTTTTCATGTTCATAACAGTGTTTAGGTAGTGGTTTGTCCATGTTCCCAATGTTTATACCTGTACAAGAAGGCCTAATGTTAGAAACTACAAGAAAACATCAGTAATTGTGGGAAAATGACAATAAATAGATGAGAACTCGCATAGAATATGTATAAAACACTTCTTCAACAGAGCTGTTCATGTAGAAAACTTATCTTAGATACAGGAATTCCTTAATTCGAGTTTAGAGCACATTAAACAGTGTATGAATCCTATTTTGATTCCTTTAGGGAGACTAGAATGGTGAATGTGTGAAATACACGGGAGAATACACTTGAAATAGAGAAATAAACACATTTAGCCGCTTCGGAAAGCCTTACACTTCACTGAGATGTATCACTAAACTCTAAAACATAGTTGAGAGACAATGTTCCCGAGCTTTACAGGTTCATAACAGTGTTTAGGTAGTTGTTTGTCCATGTTCCCTATGTTTATACCTGGACAAGAATGCCTAATGTTAGAAATTACAAAAAAACATCAATAATTCTGGGAAAACGACAATAAATAGATGAGAACTCGCATAGAACATGTACAAAACACTTCTCCAAGTGAGTTTTTCATGTAGAAAAGGTTTCTTAGATCCAGGAATTCCATAATTCGAGTTTAGAGCACATTAAACAGTGTATGAATCTTATGTTGTTTCCTTTAAGGAGCCTAGAATGGTGAATGTGTGAAATACACTGCAGAATACACTTGAAATAGAGAAATAAACACATTTAGCAGCTTTGGAAAGCCTTAAACTTCACCGCGATTTATCTTTAAACTCTAAAACATAGTTGAGAGACAATGTTCTCAAGGTTTACAGGTTCATAACAGTGTTGAGGTAGTTGTTTGTCCATGTTCCCAATGTTTATACCCGGACAATAAGGCCTAATGTTAGAAACTACAAGAAAACATCAGTAATTCTGGGGAAATGACAATAAATAGATTTGAACTCACTTAGAACATGTATAAAACACTTCTCCAACTGAGTTGTTCCTATAGAAAACGTATCTTAGATCCATGAATTCCTAAATTTGAGTTTAGAGGACATTAAACAGTGTATGAATCCTATGTTATTTACTTAAAGGAGCCTAGAATGATAAATGTGTGAAATACAGGTCATAATACACTTGAAATAGAGAAATAAACACCTAGCAGCTTTGGAAAGCCTTACACTTCACTGAAATGTATCATTAAACACTATAACATAGTTGTGAGACAATGTTCCCGATCTTTTCAGGTTCATAACAGTGTTTAGGTAGTTGTTTGTCTATGTTCCCAATGTTTATACCTGGACAAGAAGGCCTAATGTTAGAAACTACAAGAAAACATCAGTAATTGTGGGAAAATGACAATAAATAGATGAGAACTCGCATAGAATATGTATAAAACACTTCTTCAACAGAGCTGTTCATGTAGAAAACTTATCTTAGATACAGGAATTCCTTAATTCGAGTTTAGAGCACATTAAACAGTGTATGAATCCTATTTTGATTCCTTTAAGGAGACTAGAATGGTGAATGTGTGAAATACACGGGAGAATACACTTGAAATAGAGAAATAAACACATTTAGCCGCTTCGGAAAGCCTTACACTTCACTGAGATGTATCACTAAACTCTAAAACATAGTTGAGAGACAATGTTCCCGAGCTTTACAGGTTCATAACAGTGTTTAGGTAGTTGTTTGTCCATGTTCCCTATGTTTATACCTGGACAAGAATGCCTAATGTTAGAAATTACAAAAAAACATCAATAATTCTGGGAAAACGACAATAAATAGATGAGAACTCACATAGAACATGTACAAAACACTTCTCCAAATGAGTTTTTCATGTAGAAAAGGTTTCTTAGATCCAGGAATTCCATAATTCGAGTTTAGAGCACATTAAACAGTGTATGAATCTTATGTTGTTTCCTTTAAGGAGCCTAGAATGGTGAATGTGTGAAATACACTGCAGAATACACTTGAAATAGAGAAATAAACACATTTAGCAGCTTTGGAAAGCCTTAAACTTCACCGCGATTTATCTTTAAACTCTAAAACATAGTTGAGAGACAATGTTCTCAAGGTTTACAGGTTCATAACAGTGTTGAGGTAGTTGTTTGTCTATGTTCCCAATGTTTATACCCGGACAATAAGGCCTAATGTTAGAAACTACAAGAAAACATCAGTAATTCTGGGGAAATGACAATAAATAGATTTGAACTCACTTAGAACATGTATAAAACACTTCTCCAACTGAGTTGTTCCTATAGAAAACGTATCTTAGATCCATGAATTCCTAAATTTGAGTTTAGAGGACATTAAACAGTGTATGAATCCTATGTTGTTTACTTAAAGGAGCCTAGAATGGTAAATGTGTGAAATACAAGGCATAATACACTTGAAATAAAGAAATAAACACCTAGCAGCTTTGGAAAGCCTTACACTTCACTGAAATGTATCATTAAACACTATAACATAGTTGTGAGACAATGTTCCCGATCTATTCAGGTTCATAACAGTGTTTAGGTAGTTGTTTGTCCATGTTCCCAATGTTTATACCTGGACAAGAAGGCCTAATGTTAGAAACTACAAGAAAACATCAGTAATTCTGGGAAAATGACAATAAATAGATGAGAACTCGAGTAGAATATGTATAAAACACTTCTTCAACAGAGCTGTTCATGTAGAAAACTTATCTTAGATACAGGAATTCCTTAATTCGAGTTTAGAGCACATTAAACAGTGTATGAATCCTATTTTGTTTCCTTTAAGGAGACTAGAATGGTGAATGTGTGAAATACACGGGAGAATACACATGAAATAGAGAAATAAACACATTTAGCCGCTTCGGAAAGCCTTACACTTCACTGAGATGTATCACTAAACTCTAAAACATAGTTGAGAGACAATTTTCCCGAGCTTTAGAGGATCATAACAGTGTTTAGGTAGTTGTTTGTCCATGTTCCCTATGTTTATACCTGGACAAGAATGCCTAATGTTAGAAACTACAAAAAAACATCAATATTTTCTGGGAAAACGACAATAAATAGATGAGAACTCGCATAGAACATGTACAAAACACTTCTTCAACAGAGCTGTTCATGTAGAAAACATATCTTAGATCCAGGAATTCCTTAATTCGCGTTTAGAGCACATTAAACAGTGTATGAATCCTATGTTGTTTCCTTTAAGGAGCCTAGAATGGTGAATGTGTGAAATACACGGCAGAATACACTTGAAATAGAGAAGTAAACACATTTAGCAGCTTTGGAAAGCCTTAAACTTCACCGAGATGTACCATTAAACTCTATAACATAGTTGAGAGACAATGTTCCCAAGGTTTTCAGGTTCATCACAGTGTTGAGGTATTTGTTTGTCCATATTCCCAATGTTTATACCTGGACAAGAAGGCCTAATGTTAGAAACTACAGGAAAACATCAGTAATTCTGGGGAAATGACAATAAATAGATGAGAACTCACATAGAACATGTATAAAACACTTCTCCAACTGAGTTGTTCCTATAGAAAACGGTATCTTACATCCATGAATTCCTAAATTTGTGTTTAGAGGACATTAAACAGTGTATGAATCCTATGTTGTTTACTTAAAGGAGCCTAGAATGGTAAATGTGTGAAATACAAGGCAGAATACACTTGAAATAGAAGAATAAACACATTTAGTCGCTATAGAAAGCCTTATACTTCACTGAAATGTACCATTAAACTCTATAACGTAGTCGAGTGACAATGTTCCCGATCTTTTCAGGTTCATAACAGTGTTGAGGTAGTGGTTTGTCCATGTTCCCAATGTTTATACCTGTACAAGAAGGCCTAATGTTAGAAACTACAAGAAAACATCAGTAATTCTGGGATAACGACAATAAATAGATGAGAACTCGCAAAGAACATGTACAAAATACTTTTCCAAGTGAGTTTTTCATGTAGAAAAGGTATCTTCAATCCAGGAATTCCTTAATTCGAGTTTAGAGCACATTAAACAGTGTATGAATCCTATGTTGTTTCCTTTAAGGAACCTAGAATGGTGAATGTGTGAAATACACGGCATAATACACTTGAAATAGAGAAATAAACACCTAGCAGCTTTGGAAAGCCTTACACTTCACTGAAATATATCATTAAAAACTATAACATATTTGAGAGACAATGTTCCCGAGGTTTTCAGGTACATAACAGTGTTTAGGTAGTGGTTTGTCCATGTTCCCAATGTTTATAACTGGAGAAGAAGGCCTAATGTTAGAAACTACAAGAAAACATCAGTAATTCTGGGGAAACGACAATAAATAGATGAGAACTCGCATAGAACATGTACAAAACACTTTTCCAAGTGAGTTTTTCATGTAGAAAAGGTATCTTAGATCCAGGAATTCCTTAATTCGAGTTTAGAGCACATTAAACAGTGTATGAATCCTATGTTGTTTCCTTTAAGGAGCCTAGAATGGTGAATGTGTGAAATACACTGCAGAATACACTTGAAATAGAGAAATAAACACATTTAGCAGCTTTGGAAAGCCTTAAACTTCACCGCGATTTACCTTTAAACTCTAAAACATAGTTGAGAGACAATGTTCTCAAGGTTTACAGGTTCATAACAGTGTTGAGGTAGTTGTTTGTCCATGTTCCCAATGTTTATACCCGGACAATAAGGCCTAATGTTAGAAACTACAAGAAAACATCAGTAATTCTGGGGAAATGACAATAAATAGATTTGAACTCACTTAGAACATGTATAAAACACTTCTCCAACTGAGTTGTTCCTATAGAAAACGTATCTTAGATCCATGAATTCCTAAATTTGAGTTTAGAGGACATTAAACAGTGTATGAATCCTATGTTGTTTACTTAAAGGACCCTAGAATGATAAATGTGTGAAATACAGGTCATAATACACTTGAAATAGAGAAATAAACACCTAGCAGCTTTGGAAAGCCTTACACTTCACTGAAATGTATCATTAAACACTATAACATAGTTGTGAGACAATGTTCCCGATCTATTCAGGTTCATAACAGTGTTTAGGTAGTTGTTTGTCCATGTTCCCAATGTTTATACCTGGACAAGAAGGCCTAATGTTAGAAACTACAAGAAAACATCAGTAATTCTGGGAAAATGACAATAAATAGATGAGAACTCGAGTAGAATATGTATAAAACACTTCTTCAACAGAGCTGTCCATGTAGAAAACTTATCTTAGATACAGGAATTCCTTAATTCGAGTTTAGAGCACATTAAACAGTGTATGAATCCTATTTTGTTTCCTTTAAGGAGACTAGAATGGTGAATGTGTGAAATACACGGGAGAATACACATGAAATAGAGAAATAAACACATTTAGCCGCTTCGGAAAGCCTTACACTTCACTGAGATGTATCACTAAACTCTAAAACATAGTTGAGAGACAATTTTCCCGAGCTTTAGAGGATCATAACAGTGTTTAGGTAGTTGTTTGTCCATGTTCCCTATGTTTATACCTGGACAAGAATGCCTAATGTTAGAAACTACAAAAAAACATCAATATTTCTGGGAAAACGACAATAAATAGATGAGAACTCGCATAGAACATGTACAAAACACTTCTTCAACAGAGCTGTTCATGTAGAAAACATATCTTAGATCCAGGAATTCCTTAATTCGCGTTTAGAGCACATTAAACAGTGTATGAATCCTATGTTGTTTCCTTTAAGGAGCCTAGAATGGTGAATGTGTGAAATACACGGCAGAATACACTTGAAATAGAGAAGTAAACACATTTAGCAGCTTTGGAAAGCCTTAAACTTCACCGAGATGTACCATTAAACTCTATAACATAGTTGAGAGACAATGTTCCCAAGGTTTTCAGGTTCATCACAGTGTTGAGGTATTTGTTTGTCCATATTCCCAATGTTTATACCTGGACAAGAAGGCCTAATGTTAGAAACTACAGGAAAACATCAGTAATTCTGGGGAAATGACAATAAATAGATGAGAACTCACATAGAACATGTATAAAACACTTCTCCAACTGAGTTGTTCCTATAGAAAAACGTATCTTACATCCATGAATTCCTAAATTTGTGTTTAGAGGACATTAAACAGTGTATGAATCCTATGTTGTTTACTTAAAGGAGCCTAGAATGGTAAATGTGTGAAATACAAGGCAGAATACACTTGAAATAGAAGAATAAACACATTTAGTCGCTATAGAAAGCCTTATACTTCACTGAAATGTACCATTAAACTCTATAACGTAGTCGAGTGACAATGTTCCCGATCTTTTCAGGTTCATAACAGTGTTGAGGTAGTGGTTTGTCCATGTTCCCAATGTTTATACCTGTACAAGAAGGCCTAATGTTAGAAACTACAAGAAAACATCAGTAATTCTGGGATAACGACAATAAATAGATGAGAACTCGCAAAGAACATGTACAAAATACTTTTCCAAGTGAGTTTTTCATGTAGAAAAGGTATCTTCAATCCAGGAATTCCTTAATTCGAGTTTAGAGCACATTAAACAGTGTATGAATCCTATGTTGTTTCCTTTAAGGAACCTAGAATGGTGAATGTGTGAAATACACGGCATAATACACTTGAAATAGAGAAATAAACACCTAGCAGCTTTGGAAAGCCTTACACTTCACTGAAATATATCATTAAAAACTATAACATATTTGAGAGACAATGTTCCCAAGGTTTTCAGGTACATAACAGTGTTTAGGTAGTGGTTTGTCCATGTTCCCAATGTTTATAACTGGAGAAGAAGGCCTAATGTTAGAAACTACAAGAAAACATCAGTAATTCTGGGGAAACGACAATAAATAGATGAGAACTCGCATAGAACATGTACAAAACACTTTTCCAAGTGAGTTTTTCATGTAGAAAAGGTATCTTAGATCCAGGAATTCCTTAATTCGAGTTTAGAGCACATTAAACAGTGTATGAATCCTATGTTGTTTCCTTTAAGGAGCCTAGAATGGTGAATGTGTGAAATACACTGCAGAATACACTTGAAATAGAGAAATAAACACATTTAGCAGCTTTGGAAAGCCTTAAACTTCACCGCGATTTACCTTTAAACTCTAAAACATAGTTGAGAGACAATGTTCTCAAGGTTTACAGGTTCATAACAGTGTTGAGGTAGTTGTTTGTCCATGTTCCCAATGTTTATACCCGGACAATAAGGCCTAATGTTAGAAACTACAAGAAAACATCAGTAATTCTGGGGAAATGACAATAAATAGATTTGAACTCACTTAGAACATGTATAAAACACTTCTCCAACTGAGTTGTTCCTATAGAAAACGTATCTTAGATCCATGAATTCCTAAATTTGAGTTTAGAGGACATTAAACAGTGTATGAATCCTATGTTGTTTACTTAAAGGACCCTAGAATGATAAATGTGTGAAATACAGGTCATAATACACTTGAAATAGAGAAATAAACACCTAGCAGCTTTGGAAAGCCTTACACTTCACTGAAATGTATCATTAAACACTATAACATAGTTGTGAGACAATGTTCCCGATCTATTCAGGTTCATAACAGTGTTTAGGTAGTTGTTTGTCCATGTTCCCAATGTTTATACCTGGACAAGAATGCCTAATGTTAGAAACTACAAGAAAACATCAGTAATTCTGGGAAAATGACAATAAATAGATGAGAACTCGAGTAGAATATGTATAAAACACTTCTTCAACAGAGCTGTTCATGTAGAAAACTTATCTTAGATACAGGAATTCCTTAATTCGAGTTTAGAGCACATTAAACAGTGTATGAATCCTATTTTGTTTCCTTTAAGGAGACTAGAATGGTGAATGTGTGAAATACACGGGAGAATACACATGAAATAGAGAAATAAACACATTTAGCCGCTTCGGAAAGCCTTACACTTCACTGAGATGTATCACTAAACTCTAAAACATAGTTGAGAGACAATTTTCCCGAGCTTTAGAGGATCATAACAGTGTTTAGGTAGTTGTTTGTCCATGTTCCCTATGTTTATACCTGGACAAGAATGCCTAATGTTAGAAACTACAAAAAAACATCAATATTTCTGGGAAAACGACAATAAATAGATGAGAACTCGCATAGAACATGTACAAAACACTTCTTCAACAGAGCTGTTCATGTAGAAAACATATCTTAGATCCAGGAATTCCTTAATTCGCGTTTAGAGCACATTAAACAGTGTATGAATCCTATGTTGTTTCCTTTAAGGAGCCTAGAATGGTGAATGTGTGAAATACACGGCAGAATACACTTGAAATAGAGAAGTAAACACATTTAGCAGCTTTGGAAAGCCTTAAACTTCACCGAGATGTACCATTAAACTCTATAACATAGTTGAGAGACAATGTTCCCAAGGTTTTCAGGTTCATCACAGTGTTGAGGTATTTGTTTGTCCATATTCCCAATGTTTATACCTGGACAAGAAGGCCTAATGTTAGAAACTACAGGAAAACATCAGTAATTCTGGGGAAATGACAATAAATAGATGAGAACTCACATAGAACATGTATAAAACACTTCTCCAACTGAGTTGTTCCTATAGAAAACGTATCTTACATCCATGAATTCCTAAATTTGTGTTTAGAGGACATTAAACAGTGTATGAATCCTATGTTGTTTACTTAAAGGAGCCTAGAATGGTAAATGTGTGAAATACAAGGCAGAATACACTTGAAATAGAAGAATAAACACATTTAGTCGCTATAGAAAGCCTTATACTTCACTGAAATGTACCATTAAACTCTATAACGTAGTCGAGTGACAATGTTCCCGATCTTTTCAGGTTCATAACAGTGTTGAGGTAGTGGTTTGTCCATGTTCCCAATGTTTATACCTGTACAAGAAGGCCTAATGTTAGAAACTACAAGAAAACATCAGTAATTCTGGGATAACGACAATAAATAGATGAGAACTCGCAAAGAACATGTACAAAATACTTTTCCAAGTGAGTTTTTCATGTAGAAAAGGTATCTTCAATCCAGGAATTCCTTAATTCGAGTTTAGAGCACATTAAACAGTGTATGAATCCTATGTTGTTTCCTTTAAGGAACCTAGAATGGTGAATGTGTGAAATACACGGCATAATACACTTGAAATAGAGAAATAAACACCTAGCAGCTTTGGAAAGCCTTACACTTCACTGAAATATATCATTAAAAACTATAACATATTTGAGAGACAATGTTCCCGAGGTTTTCAGGTACATAACAGTGTTTAGGTAGTGGTTTGTCCATGTTCCCAATGTTTATAACTGGAGAAGAAGGCCTAATGTTAGAAACTACAAGAAAACATCAGTAATTCTGGGGAAACGACAATAAATAGATGAGAACTCGCATAGAACATGTACAAAACACTTTTCCAAGTGAGTTTTTCATGTAGAAAAGGTATCTTAGATCCAGGAATTCCTTAATTCGAGTTTAGAGCACATTAAACAGTGTATGAATCCTATGTTGTTTCCTTTAAGGAGCCTAGAATGGTGAATGTGTGAAATACACTGCAGAATACACTTGAAATAGAGAAATAAACACATTTAGCAGCTTTGGAAAGCCTTAAACTTCACCGCGATTTACCTTTAAACTCTAAAACATAGTTGAGAGACAATGTTCTCAAGGTTTACAGGTTCATAACCGTGTTGAGGTAGTTGTTTGTCCATGTTCCCAATGTTTATACCCGGACAATAAGGCCTAATGTTAGAAACTACAAGAAACCATCAGTAATTCTGGGGAAATGACAATAAATAGATTTGAACTCACTTAGAACATGTATAAAACACTTCTCCAACTGAGTTGTTCCTATAGAAAACGTATCTTAGATCCATAAATTCCTTAATTCAAGTTTAGAGCACATTAAACAGTGTATGAATCCTGTTTTGTTTCCTTTAAGGAGCCTAGAATGGTGAATGTGTGAAATACAAGGCAGAATACACTTGAAATAGAGAAATAATCACATTTAGCAGCTTTGGAAAGCCTTAAACTTTACCGCGATTTATCTTTAAACTCTAAAACATAGTTGAGAGACAATATTCCCAAGGTTTTCAAGTTCATAACAGTGTTGAGGTAGTTGTTTGTCCATGTTCCCAATGTTTATACCTGGACAAGAAGGCCTAATGTTAGAAACTATGAGAAAACATCAGTAATTCTGGGGAAATGACAATAAATAGATGAGAACTCACATAGAACATGTATAAAACACTTCTCCAACTGAGTTGTTCCTATAAAAAATGTATCTTAGATCCATGAATTCCTAAATTTGAGTTTAGAGGGCATTAAACAGTGTATGAATCCAATGTTGTTTCCTTTAAGGAGCATAGAATGGTGAATGTGTGAAATACACGGCAGAATACACTTTAAATAGAGAAATAAACACATTTAGCAGCTTTGGAAAGCCTTAAACTTCACCGCGATTTATCTTTAAACTCTAAAACATAGTTGAGAGACAATGTTCCCAAGGTTTTCAGGTTCATAACAGTATTGAGGTAGTTGTTTGTCCATGTTCCCAATGTTTATACCTGGACAAGAAGGCCTAATGTTAGAAACTACAAGAAAACATCAGTAATTCTGGGGAAATGACAATAAATAGATGAGAATTCACATAGAACATGTATAAAACACTTCTCCAACTGAGTTGTTCCTATATAAAAGGTATCTTAGATCCATGAATTCCTAAATTTGAGTTTAGAGGACATTAAACAGGATATGAATCCCATGTTGTTTACTTAAAGGAGCCTAGAATGGTAAATGTGTGAAATACAAGGCATAATACACTTGAAATAGAGAAATATATACATTTAGCAGCTTTAGAAAGCCTTAAACTTCACTGAAATGTATCATTAAACTCTATTACATAGTTGAGAGACAATGTTCCGGATCTTTTCAAGTTCATAACAGTGTTTAGGTAGTTGTTTGTCCATGTTCCCAATGTTTATACCTGGACAAGAAGGCCTAATGTTAGAAACTACAAGAAAACATCGGTAATTCTGGGGAAATGACAATAAATAGATGAGAACTCAGATAGAACATGTATAAAACACTTCTCCAACTGAGTTGTTCCTATAGAAAACGTATCTTAGATCCATGAATTCCTAAATTTGAGTTTAGAGGACATTAAACAGTGTATGAATCCTATGTTTTTTACTTAAAGGAGCCTAGAATGGTAAATGTGTGAAATACAAGGCATAATACACTTGAAATAGAGAAATAAACACCTAGCAGCTTTGGAAAGCCTTACACTTCACTGAAATGTATCATTAAACACTATAACATAGTTGAGAGACAATGTTCCCGATCTTTTCAGGTTCATAACAGTGTTTAGGTAGTTGTTTGTCCATGTTCCGAATGTTTATACCTGGACAAGAAGGCCTAATGTTATAAACTACAAAAAAAATCAGTAATTCTGGGAAAACGACAATAAATAGAGGAGAACTCGCATAGAACATGTATAAAACATTTCTCCAACTGAGTTGTTCCTATATAAAGGTATCTTAGATCCATGAATTCCTAAATTTGAGTTTAGAGGACATTAAACAGGATATGAATCCCATGTTGTTTACTTAAAGGAGCCTAGAATGGTAAATGTGTGAAATACAAGGCAGAATACACTTGAAATAGAAAAATAAACACATTTAGTCGCTATGGAAAGCCTTATACTTCACTGAAATGTACCATTAAACTCTATAACGAAGTTGAGAGACAATGTTCCCGATCTTTTCAGGTTCATAACAGTGTTTAGGTAGTTGTTTGTCCATGTACCCAATGTTTATACCTGGGCAAGAAGGCCTAATGTTAGAAACTACAAGAAAACATCAGTAATTCTGGGGAAATGACAATAAATAGATGAGAACTCACATAGAACATGTGTAAAACACTTCTCCAACTGGGTTGTTCCTATAGAAAAGGTATCTTAGATCCATGAATTCCTAAATTTGAGTTTAGAGGACATTAAACAGTGTATAAATCCTATGTTGTTTACTTAAAGGAGCCTAGAATGGTAAATGTGTGAAATACAAGGCAGAATACACTTGAAATAGAAGAATAAACACATTTAGTCGCTATGGAAAGCCTTATACTTCACTGAAATGTACCATTAAACTCTATAACGTAGTTGAGAGACAATGTTCCCGATCTTTTCAGGTTCATAACGGTGTTTAGGTAGTTGTTTGTCCATGTTCCCAATGTTTATACCTGGACAAGAAGGCCTAATGTTAGAAAATACAAGAAAACATCAGTAATTCTGGGAAAACGACAATAAGTAGACGAGAACTCGCATAGAACATGTACAAAACAATTCTCCAACTGAGTTATTCATGTAGAAAAGGTATCTTAGATCCAGGAATTCCTTAATTTGAGTTTAGAGCACTTAAACAGTGTATGAATCCTTTGTTGTTTCCTTTAAGGAGCCTAGAATGGTGAATGTGTGAAATACACGGCAAAATACACTTGAAATAGAGAAATAAGCACATTAAGCAGCTTTGGAAAGCCTTAAACTTCACCGCGATTTATCTTTAAACTCTAAAACATAGTTGAGAGACAATGTTCCCAAGGTTTTCAGGTTCATAACAGTGTTGAGGTAGTTGTTTGTCCATGTTCCCAATGTTTATACCTGGACAAGAAGGCCTAATGTTACAAACTACAAGAAAACATCAGTAATTCTGGGGAAACGACAATAAATAGATATGAACTCACATAGGACTTTTATAAAACACATCTCCAAAGGAGTTGTTCGTGTAGAGAACGTATGTTAACTACAGGAATTCCTTAATGCGAGTTTAGAGCACATTTAACAGTGTATGAATCCTATGTTGTTTACTTAAAGAAGCCTAGAATGGTAAATTTGTGAAATACAAGGTAGAATACACTTAAAATAGAGAAATATATACATTTAGCAGCTTTAGAAAGCCTTAAACTTCACTGAAATGTATCATTAAACTCTATTACATAGTTGAGAGACAATGTTCCGGATCTTTTCAAGTTCATAACAGTGTTTAGGTAGTTGTTTGTCCATGTTCCCAATGTTTATACCTGGACAAGAAGGCCTAATGTTAGAAACTACAAGAAAACATCAGTAATTCTGGGGAAATGACAATAAATAGATGAGAACTCAGATAGAACATGTATAAAACACTTCTCCAACTGAGTTGTTCCTATAGAAAACGTATCTTAGATCCATGAATTCCTAAATTTGAGTTTAGAGGACATTAAACAGTGTATGAATCCTATGTTTTTTACTTAAAGGAGCCTAGAATGGTAAATGTGTGAAATACAAGGCATAATACACTTGAAATAGAGAAATAAACACCTAGCAGCTTTGGAAAGCCTTACACTTCACTGAAATGTATCATTAAACACTATAACATAGTTGAGAGACAATGTTCCCGATCTTTTCAGGTTCATAACAGTGTTTAGGTAGTTGTTTGTCCATGTTCCGAATGTTTATACCTGGACAAGAAGGCCTAATGTTATAAACTACAAAAAAACATCAGTAATTCTGGGAAAACGACAATAAATAGAGGAGAACTCGCATAGAACATGTATAAAACATTTCTCCAACTGAGTTGTTCCTATATAAAAGGTATCTTAGATCCATGAATTCCTAAATTTGAGTTTAGAGGACATTAAACAGGATATGAATCCCATGTTGTTTACTTAAAGGAGCCTAGAATGGTAAATGTGTGAAATACAAGGCAGAATACACTTGAAATAGAAAAATAAACACATTTAGTCGCTATGGAAAGCCTTATACTTCACTGAAATGTACCATTAAACTCTATAACGAAGTTGAGAGACAATGTTCCCGATCTTTTCAGGTTCATAACAGTGTTTAGGTAGTTGTTTGTCCATGTTCCCAATGTTTATACCTGGACAAGAAGGCCTAATGTTAGAAACTACAAGAAAACATCAGTAATTCTGGGAAAACGACAATAAATAGACGAGAACTCGCATAGAACATGTACAAAACACTTCTCCAACTGAGTTTTAGATGTAGAAAAGGTATCTTAGATCCAGGAATTCCTTAATTCGAGTTTAGAGCACATTAAACAGTGTATGAATCCTATGTTGTTTCCTTTAAGGAGCCTAGAATGGTGAATGTGTGAAATACACGGCAGAATACACTTGAAATAGAGAAATAAACACATGAAGCAGCTTGGAAAGCCTTAAACTTCACCGCGATTTATCTTTAAACTCTAAAACATAGTTGAGAGACAATGTTCCCAAGTTTTCAGGTTCATAACAGTGTTGAGGTAGTTGTTTGTCCATGTTCCCATTGTTTATACCTGGACAAGAAGGCCTAATGTTAGAAACTATAAATAAACATCAGTAATTCTGGGGAAATGACAATAAATAGATAAGAACTCACATAGAACATGTATAAAACACTTCTCCAACTGAGTTGTTCCTATAAAAAATGTATCTTAGATCCATGAATTCCTAAATTTGCGTTTAGAGGGCATTAAACAGTGTATGAATCCTATATTGTTTCCTTTAAGGAGCCTAGAATGGTGAATGTGTGAAATACACGGCAGAATACACTTGAAATAGAGAAATAAACACATTTAGCAGCTTTGGAAAGCCTTAAACTTCACCGCGATTTATCTTTAAACTCTAAAACATAGTTGAGAGACAATGTTCCCAAGGTTTTCAGTTTCATAACAGTGTTGAGGTAGTTGTTTGTCCATGTTCCCAATGTTTATACCTGGACAAGAAGGCCTAATGTTAGAAACTACAAGAAAACATCAGTAATTCTGGGGAAATGACAATAAATAGATGAGAACTCACATAGAACATGTGTAAAACACTTCTCCAACTGGGTTGTTCCTATAGAAAAGGTATCTTAGATCCATGAATTCCGAAATTTGAGTTTAGAGGACATTAAACAGTGTATAAATCCTATGTTGTTTCCTTAAAGGAGCCTAGAATGGTAAATGTGTGAAATACAAGGCAGAATACACTTGAAATAGAAGAATAAACACATTTAGTCGCTATGGAAAGCCTTATACTTCACTGAAATGTACCATTAAACTCTATAACGTAGTTGAGAGACAATGTTCCCGATCTTTTCATGTTCATAACGGTGTTTAGGTAGTTGTTTGTCCAGGTTCCCAATGTTTATACCTGGACAAGAAGGCCTAATGTTAGAAAATACAAGAAAACATCAGTAATTCTGGGAAAACGACAATAAGTAGACGAGAACTCGCATAGAACATGTACAAAACAATTCTCCAACTGAGTTATTCATGTAGAAAAGGTATCTTAGATCCAGGAATTCCTTAATTCGAGTTTAGAGCACTTAAACAGTGTATGAATCCTTTGTTGTTTCCTTTAAGGAGCCTAGAATGGTGAATGTGTGAAATACAAGGCAAAATACACTTGAAATAGAGAAATAAGCACATTAAGCAGCTTTGGAAAGCCTTAAACTTCACCGCGATTTATCTTTAAACTCTAAAACATAGTTGAGAGACAATGTTCCCAAGGTTTTCAGGTTCATAACAGTGTTGAGGTAGTTGTTTGTCCATGTTCCCAATGTTTATACCTGGACAAGAAGGCCTAATGTTACAAACTACAAGAAAACATCAGTAATTCTGGGGAAACGACAATAAATAGATATGAACTCACATAGGACTTTTATAAAACACATCTCCAAAGGAGTTGTTCGTGTAGAGAACGTATGTTAACTACAGGAATTCCTTAATGCGAGTTTAGAGCACATTTAACAGTGTATGAATCCTATGTTGTTTACTTAAAGAAGCCTAGAATGGTAAATGTGTGAAATACAAGGCAGAATACACTTGAAATAGAGAAATAAACACCTAGCAGCTTTGGAAAGCCTTACACTTCACTGAAATGTATCATTAAACACTATAACATAGTTGAGAGACAATGTTCCCGATCTTTTCAGGTTCATAACAGTGTTGAGGTAGTTGTTTGTCCATGTTCCCATTGTTTATACCTGGACAAGAAGGCCTAATGTTAGAAACTATAAATAAACATCAGTAATTCTGGGGAAATGACAATAAATAGATAAGAACTCACATAGACCATGTATAAAACACTTCTCCAACTGAGTTGTTCCTATAAAAAATGTATCTTAGATCCATGAATTCCTAAATTTGAGTTTAGATTACATTAAACAGTGTATGAATCCTATGTTGTTTCCTTTAAGGAGCCTAGAATGGTGAATGTGTGACATACACGGCAGAATACACTTGAAATTGAGAAATAAGCACATTTAGCACCTTTGGAAAGCCTTAAACTTCACCGCGATTTATCTTTAAACTCTAATACATAGTTGAGAGACAATGTTCCCAATTTTTTCAGGTTCATAACAGTGTTGAGGTAGTTGTTTTTCCATGTTCCCAATGTTTATACCTGGACAAGAAGGCCTAATGTTAGAAACTACAAGAAAACATCAGTAATTCTGGGGAAATGACAATAAATAGATGAGAACTCACATAGAACATGTATAAAACAATTCTCCAACTGAGTTGTTCCTATAGAAAATGTATCTTAGATCCATGAATTCCTAAATTTGAGTTTAGAGGACATTAAACAGTGTATGAATCCTATGTTGTTTACTTAAAGGAGCCTAGAATGGTAAATGTGTGAAATACAAGGCATAATAATCTTGAAATAGAGAAATAAACACCTAGCAGCTTTGGAAAGCCTTACACTTCACTGAAATGTATCATTAAACACTATAACATAGTTGAGAGACAATGTTCCCTAACTTTTCAGGTTCATAACTGTGTTTAGGTAGTTGTTTGTCCAGGTTCACTATGTTTATACCTGGAAAAGAATGCCTAATGTTAGAAACTACAAGAAAACATCAGTAATTCTGGGGAAATGACAATAAATAAATGAGAACTCGCATAGAACATGTACAAAACACTTCTCCAACTAAATTTTTCATGTAGAAAAGGTATCTTAGATCCAGGAATTCCTTAATTCGAGTTTAGAGCACATTAAACAGTGTATGAATCCTATGTTGTTTCCTTTAAGGAGCCTTCAATAGTGAATGTGTGAAATACACGGCAGAATACACTTGAAATAGAGAAATAAACACATGTAGCAGCTTTGGAAAGCCTTAAACTTCACCGCGATTTATCTTTAAACTCTAAAACATAGTTGAGAGACAATATTCCCAAGGTTTTCAGGTTCATAACAGTATTGAGGTAGTTGTTTGTCCATGTTCCCAATGTTTATACCTGGACAAGAAGGCCTAATGTTAGAAACTATAAGAAAACATCAGTAATTCTGGGGAAATGACAATAAATAGATGAGAACTCACATAGAACATGTATAAAACACTTCTCCAACTGAATTGTTCCTATAAAAAATGTATCTTAGATCCATGAATTCCTAAATTTGAGTTTAGAGTACATTAAACAGTGTATGAATCCTATGTTGTTTCCTTTAAGGAGCCTAGAATGGTGAATGTGTGAAAAACACGGCAGAATACACTTGAAATAGAGAAATAAGCACATTTAGCAGCTTTGGAAAGCCTTAAACTTCACCGCGATTTATCTTTAAACTCTAAAACATAGTTGAGAGACAATGTTCCCAAGGTTTTCAGGTTCATAACAGTGTTGAGGTAGTTGTTTGTCCATGTTCCCAATGTTTATACCTGGACAAGAAGGCCTAATGTTAGAAACTACAAGAAAACATCAGTAATTCTGGGGAAATGACAATAAATAGATGAGAACTCACATAGAACATGTATACAACACTTCTCCAACTGAGTTGTTCCTATAGAAAAGGTATCTTAGATCCATGAATTCCTAAATTTGATTTTAGAGGACATTAAACAGTGTATAAATCCTATGTTGTTTACTTAAAAGAGCCTAAAATGGTAAATGTTTGAAATACAAGGCATAATACACTTCAAATAGAGAAATAAACACCTAGCAGCTTTGGAAAGCCTTACACTTCACGGAAATATATCATTAAACTCTAAAACATAGTTGAGATACAATGTTCCCAAAGTTTTCAGGTTCATAACAGTGTTGAGGTAGTTGTTTGTCCATGTTCCCAATGTTTATACCTGGACAAGAAGGCCTAATGTTAGAAACAACAAGAAAACATCAGTTACTCTGGCCAAATGACAATAAATACATGAGAACTAGCATAGAACATGTATAAAACACTTCTCCAACTGAGTTGTTCCTATAGAAAAGGTATCTTAGATCCATGAATTCCTAAATTTGAGTTTAGAGGACATTAAACAGGGTATGAATCCCATGTTGTTTACTTAAAGGAGCCTAGAATGGTAAATGTGTGAAATACAAGGCAGAATACACTTGAAATAGAAAAATAAACACATTTAGTCGCTATGGAAAGCCTTATACTTCACTGAAATGTACCATTAAACTCTATAACGTAGTTGAGAGACAATGTTCCCGATCTTTTCAGGTTCATAACAGTGTTTAGGTAGTTGTTTGTCCATGTTCCCAATGTTTATACCTGGAAAAGAATGCCTAATGTTAGAAACTACAAGAAAACATCAGTAATTCTGGGTAAATGACAATAAATAGATGAGAACTCACATAGAACATGTATAAAACACTTCTCCAACTGAGTTGTTCCTATAGAAAAGGTATCTTAGATCCATGAATTCCTAAATTTGAGTTTAGAGGACATTAAACAGGGTATGAATCCCATGTTGTTTACTTAAAGGAACCTAGAATGGGAAATGTGTGAAATACAAGGCAGAATACACTTGAAATAGAAAAATAAACACATTTAGTCGCTATGGAAAGCCTTATACTTCACTGAAATGTACCATTAAACTCTATAACGTAGTTGAGAGACAATGTTCCCGATCTTTTCAGGTTCATAACAGTGTTTAGTTAGTTGTTTGTCCATGTACCCAATGTTTATACATGGACAAGAAGGCCTAATGTTAGAAACTACAAGAAAACATCAATAATTCTGGGAAAACGACAATAAATAGACAAGAACTCGCATAGAACATGTACAAAACACTTCTCCAACTGAGTTTTTCATGTAGAAAAGGTATCTTAGATCCAGGAACTCCTTAATTCGAGTTTAGAGCACATTAAACAGTGTATGAATCCTATGTTGTTTCCTTTAAGGAGCCTAGAATGGTGAATGTGTGAAATACACGGCAGAATACACTTGAAATAGAGAAATAAACACATGAAGCAGCTTTGGAAAGCCTTAAACTTCACCGCGATTTATCTTTAAACTCTAAAACATAGTTGAGAGACAATGTTCCCAAAGTTTTCAGGTTCATAACAGTGTTGAGGTAGTTGTTTGTCCATGTTCCCAATGTTTATACCTGGACAAGAAGGCCTAATGTTAGAAACTATAAGAAAACATCAGTAATTCTGCGGAAATGACAATAAATAGATGAGAACTCACATAGAACATGTATAAAACACTTCTCCAACTGAGTTGTTCCTATAAAAAATGTATCTTAGATCCATGAATTCCTAAATTTGAGTTTAGAGTACATTAAACAGTGTATGAATCCTATGTTGTTTCCTTTAAGGAGCCTAGAATGGTGAATGTGTGAAATACACGGCAGAATACACTTGAAATACAGAAATAAGCACATTTAGCAGCTTTGGAAAGCCTTAAACTTCACCGCGATTTATCTTTAAACTCTAAAACATAGTTGAGAGACAATGTTCCCAAGGTTTTCAGGTTCATAACAGTGTTGAGGTAGTTGTTTGTCCATGTTCCCAATGTTTATACCTGGACAAGAAGGCCTAATGTTAGAAACTACAAGAAAACATCAGTAATTCTGGGGAAATGACAATAAATAGATGAGAACTCACATAGAACATGTATACAACACTTCTCCAACTGAGTTGTTCCTATAGAAAAGGTATCTTAGATCCATGAATTCCTAAATTTGAGTTTAGAGGACATTAAACAGGGTATGAATCCCATGTTGTTTACTTAAAGGAGCCTAGAATGGTAAATGTGTGAAATACAAGGCAGAATACACTTGAAATAGAAAAATAAACACATTTAGTCGCTATGGAAAGCCTTATACTTCACTGAAATGTACCATTAAACTCTATAACGTAGTTGAGAGACAATGTTCCCGATCTTTTCAGGTTCATAACAGTGTTTAGGTAGTTGTTTGTCCATGTTCCCAATGTTTATACCTGGACAAGAAGGCCTAATGTTAGAAACTACAAGAAAACATCAGTAATTCTGGGGAAATGACAATAAATAGTTGAGAACTCACATAGAACATGTATAAAACACTTCTCCAACTGAGTTGTTCCTATAGAAAAGGTATCTTAGATCCATGAATTCCTAAATTTGAGTTTAGAGGACATTAAACAGTGTATGAATCCTATGTTGTTTCCTTTAAGGAGCCTAGAATGGTGAATGTGTGAAATACACAGCAGAATACACTTGAAATAGAGATATAAACACATTTAGCCGCTTCGGAAAGCCTTACACTTCACTGAGATGTATCACTAAACTCTAAAACATAGTTGAGAGACAATGTTCCAAAGGTTTACAGGTTCATAACAGTGTTGAGGTAATTGTTTGTCCATGTTCCCAATGTTTATACCTGGACAATAAGGCCTAATGTTAGAAACTACAAGAAAACATCAGTAATTCTGGGGAAATGACAATAAATAGATGAGAACTCACATAGAACATGTATAAAACAGTTCCTATAGAAAATGTATCTTAGATCCATGAATTCCTAAATTTGAGTTTAGAGGACATTAAACAGTGTATGAATCCTATGTTGTTTACTTAAAGGAGCCTAGAATGGTAAATGTGTGAAATACAAGGCATAATAATCTTGAAATAGAGAAATAAACACCTAGCAGCTTTGGAAAGCCTTACACTTCACTGAAATGTATCATTAAACACTATAACATAGTTGAGAGACAATGTTCCCTAACTTTTCAGGTTCATAACTGTGTTTAGGTAGTTGTTTGTCCAGGTTCACTATGTTTATACCTGGAAAAGAATGCCTAATGTTAGAAACTACAAGAAAACATCAGTAATTCTGGGGAAATGACAATAAATAAATGAGAACTCGCATAGAACATGTACAAAACACTTCTCCACCTGAATTTTTCATGTAGAAAAGGTATCTTAGATCCAGGAATTCCTTAATTCGAGTTTAGAGCACATTAAACAGTGTATGAATCCTATGTTGTTTCCTTTAAGGAGCCTTCAATAGTGAATGTGTGAAATACACGGCAGAATACACTTGAAATAGAGAAATAAACACATGTAGCAGCTTTGGAAAGCCTTAAACCTCACCGCGATTTATCTTTAAACTCTAAAACATAGTTGAGAGACAATATTCCCAAGGTTTTCAGGTTCATAACAGTATTGAGGTAGTTGTTTGTCCATGTTCCCAATGTTTATACCTGGACAAGAAGGCCTAATGTTAGAAACTATAAGAAAACATCAGTAATTCTGGGGAAATGACAATAAATAGATGAGAACTCACATAGAACATGTATAAAACACTTCTCCAACTGAATTGTTCATATAAAAAATGTATCTTAGATCCATGAATTCCTAAATTTGAGTTTAGAGTACATTAAACAGTGTATGAATCCTATGTTGTTTCCTTTAAGGAGCCTAGAATGGTGAATGTGTGAAATACACGGCAGAATACACTTGAAATAGAGAAATAAGCACATTTAGCAGCTTTGGAAAGCCTTAAACTTCACCGCGATTTATCTTTAAACTCTAAAACATAGTTGAGAGACAATGTTCCCAAGGTTTTCAGGTTCATAACAGTGTTGAGGTAGTTGTTTGTCCATGTTCCCAATGTTTATACCTGGACAAGAAGGCCTAATGTTAGAAACTACAAGAAAACATCAGTAATTCTGGGGAAATGACAATAAATAGATGAGAACTCACATAGAACATGTATACAACACTTCTCCAACTGAATTGTTCCTATAAAAAATGTATCTTAGATCCATGAATTCCTAAATTTGAGTTTAGAGTACATTAAACAGTGTATGAATCCTATGTTGTTTCCTTTAAGGAGCCTAGAATGGTGAATGTGTGAAATACACGGCAGAATACACTTGAAATAGAGAAATAAGCACATTTAGCAGCTTTGGAAAGCCTTAAACTTCACCGCGATTTATCTTTAAACTCTAAAACATAGTTGAGAGACAATGTTCCCAAGGTTTTCAGGTTCATAACAGTGTTGAGGTAGTTGTTTGTCCATGTTCCCAATGTTTATACCTGGACAAGAAGGCCTAATGTTAGAAACTACAAGAAAACATCAGTAATTCTGGGGAAATGACAATAAATAGATGAGAACTCACATAGAACATGTATACAACACTTCTCCAACTGAGTTGTTCCTATAGAAAAGGTATCTTAGATCCATGAATTCCTAAATTTGAGTTTAGAGGACATTAAACAGTGTATAAATCCTATGTTGTTTACTTAAAAGAGCCTAGAATGGTAAATGTTTGAAATACAAGGCATAATACACTTCAAATAGAGAAATAAACACCTAGCAGCTTTGGAAAGCCTTACACTTCACGGAAATATATCATTAAACTCTAAAACATAGTTGAGATACAATGTTCCCAAAGTTTTCAGGTTCATAACAGTGTTGAGGTAGTTGTTTGTCCATGTTCCCAATGTTTATACCTGGACAAGAAGGCCTAATGTTAGAAACAACAAGAAAACATCAGTTACTCTGGCCAAATGACAATAAATACATGAGAACTAGCATAGAACATGTATAAAACACTTCTCCAACTGAGTTGTTCCTATAGAAAAGGTATCTTAGATCCATGAATTCCTAAATTTGAGTTTAGAGGACATTAAACAGGGTATGAATCCCATGTTGTTTACTTAAAGGAGCCTAGAATGGTAAATGTGTGAAATACAAGGCAGAATACACTTGAAATAGAAAAATAAACACATTTAGTCGCTATGGAAAGCCTTATACTTCACTGAAATGTACCATTAAACTCTATAACGTAGTTGAGAGACAATGTTCCCGATCTTTTCAGGTTCATAACAGTGTTTAGGTAGTTGTTTGTCCATGTTCCCAATGTTTATACCTGGACAAGAAGGCCTAATGTTAGAAACTACAAGAAAACATCAGTAATTCTGGGTAAATGACAATAAATAGATGAGAACTCACATAGAACATGTATAAAACACTTCTCCAACTGAGTTGTTCCTATAGAAAAGGTATCTTAGATCCATGAATTCCTAAATTTGAGTTTAGAGGACATTAAACAGGGTATGAATCCCATGTTGTTTACTTAAAGGAACCTAGAATGGGAAATGTGTGAAATACAAGGCAGAATACACTTGAAATAGAAAAATAAACACATTTAGTCGCTATGGAAAGCCTTATACTTCACTGAAATGTACCATTAAACTCTATAACGTAGTTGAGAGACAATGTTCCCGATCTTTTCAGGTTCATAACAGTGTTTAGTTAGTTGTTTGTCCATGTACCCAATGTTTATACATGGACAAGAAGGCCTAATGTTAGAAACTACAAGAAAACATCAATAATTCTGGGAAAACGACAATAAATAGACAAGAACTCGCATAGAACATGTACAAAACACTTCTCCAACTGAGTTTTTCATGTAGAAAAGGTATCTTAGATCCAGGAACTCCTTAATTCGAGTTTAGAGCACATTAAACAGTGTATGAATCCTATGTTGTTTCCTTTAAGGAGCCTAGAATGGTGAATGTGTGAAATACACGGCAGAATACACTTGAAATAGAGAAATAAACACATGAAGCAGCTTTGGAAAGCCTTAAACCTCACCGCGATTTATCTTTAAACTCTAAAACATAGTTGAGAGACAATGATCCCAAAGTTTTCAGGTTCATAACAGTGTTGAGGTAGTTGTTTGTCCATGTTCCCAATGTTTATACCTGGACAAGAAGGCCTAATGTTAGAAACTATAAGAAAACATCAGTAATTCTGCGGAAATGACAATAAATAGATGAGAACTCACATAGAACATGTATAAAACACTTCTCCAACTGAGTTGTTCCTATAAAAAATGTATCTTAGATCCATGAATTCCTAAATTTGAGTTTAGAGTACATTAAACAGTGTATGAATCCTATGTTGTTTACTTAAAGGAGCCTAGAATGGTAAATGTGTGAAATACAAGGCATAATAATCTTGAAATAGAGAAATAAACACATTTAGTCGCTATGGAAAGCCTTACACTTCACTGAAATGTATCATTAAACACTATAACATAGTTGAGAGACAATGTTCCAAAGGTTTACAGGTTCATAACAGTGTTGAGGTAATTGTTTGTCCATGTTCCCAATGTTTATACCTGGACAATAAGGCCTAATGTTAGAAACTACAAGAAAACATCAGTAATTCTGGGGAAATGACAATAAATAGATGAGAACTCACATAGAACATGTATAAAACAGTTCCTATAGAAAATGTATCTTAGATCCATGAATTCCTAAATTTGAGTTTAGAGGACTTTAAACAGTGTATGAATCCTATGTTGTTTACTTAAAGAGCCTAGAATGGTAAATGTGTGAAATACAAGGCATAATAATCTTGAAATAGAGAAATAAACACATTTAGTTGCTATGGAAAGCCTTACACTTCACTGAAATGTATCATTAAACACTATAACATAGTTGAGAGACAATGTTCCCTAACTTTTCAGGTTCATAACTGTGTTTAGGTAGTTGTTTGTCCATGTTCCCAATGTTTATACCTGGACAAGAAGGCCTAATGTTAGAAACTACAAGAAAACATCAGTAATTCTGGGGAAATGACAATAAATAGTTGAGAACTCACATAGAACATGTATAAAACACTTCTCCAACTGAGTTGTTCCTATAGAAAAGGTATCTTAGATCCATGAATTCCTAAATTTGAGTTTAGAGGACATTAAACAGTGTATGAATCCTATGTTGTTTCCTTTAAGGAGCCTAGAATGGTGAATGTGTGAAATACACAGCAGAATACACTTGAAATAGAGATATAAACACATTTAGCCGCTTCGGAAAGCCTTACACTTCACTGAGATGTATCACTAAACTCTAAAACATAGTTGAGAGACAATGTTCCAAAGGTTTACAGGTTCATAACAGTGTTGAGGTAATTGTTTGTCCATGTTCCCAATGTTTATACCTGGACAATAAGGCCTAATGTTAGAAACTACAAGAAAACATCAGTAATTCTGGGGAAATGACAATAAATAGATGAGAACTCACATAGAACATGTATAAAACAGTTCCTATAGAAAATGTATCTTAGATCCATGAATTCCTAAATTTGAGTTTAGAGGACATTAAACAGTGTATGAATCCTATGTTGTTTACTTAAAGGAGCCTAGAATGGTAAATGTGTGAAATACAAGGCATAATAATCTTGAAATAGAGAAATAAACACCTAGCAGCTTTGGAAAGCCTTACACTTCACTGAAATGTATCATTAAACACTATAACATAGTTGAGAGACAATGTTCCCTAACTTTTCAGGTTCATAACTGTGTTTAGGTAGTTGTTTGTCCAGGTTCACTATGTTTATACCTGGAAAAGAATGCCTAATGTTAGAAACTACAAGAAAACATCAGTAATTCTGGGGAAATGACAATAAATAAATGAGAACTCGCATAGAACATGTACAAAACACTTCTCCACCTGAATTTTTCATGTAGAAAAGGTATCTTAGATCCAGGAATTCCTTAATTCGAGTTTAGAGCACATTAAACAGTGTATGAATCCTATGTTGTTTCCTTTAAGGAGCCTTCAATAGTGAATGTGTGAAATACACGGCAGAATACACTTGAAATAGAGAAATAAACACATGTAGCAGCTTTGGAAAGCCTTAAACCTCACCGCGATTTATCTTTAAACTCTAAAACATAGTTGAGAGACAATATTCCCAAGGTTTTCAGGTTCATAACAGTATTGAGGTAGTTGTTTGTCCATGTTCCCAATGTTTATACCTGGACAAGAAGGCCTAATGTTAGAAACTATAAGAAAACATCAGTAATTCTGGGGAAATGACAATAAATAGATGAGAACTCACATAGAACATGTATAAAACACTTCTCCAACTGAATTGTTCATATAAAAAATGTATCTTAGATCCATGAATTCCTAAATTTGAGTTTAGAGTACATTAAACAGTGTATGAATCCTATGTTGTTTCCTTTAAGGAGCCTAGAATGGTGAATGTGTGAAATACACGGCAGAATACACTTGAAATAGAGAAATAAGCACATTTAGCAGCTTTGGAAAGCCTTAAACTTCACCGCGATTTATCTTTAAACTCTAAAACATAGTTGAGAGACAATGTTCCCAAGGTTTTCAGGTTCATAACAGTGTTGAGGTAGTTGTTTGTCCATGTTCCCAATGTTTATACCTGGACAAGAAGGCCTAATGTTAGAAACTACAAGAAAACATCAGTAATTCTGGGGAAATGACAATAAATAGATGAGAACTCACATAGAACATGTATACAACACTTCTCCAACTGAATTGTTCCTATAAAAAATGTATCTTAGATCCATGAATTCCTAAATTTGAGTTTAGAGTACATTAAACAGTGTATGAATCCTATGTTGTTTCCTTTAAGGAGCCTAGAATGGTGAATGTGTGAAATACACGGCAGAATACACTTGAAATAGAGAAATAAGCACATTTAGCAGCTTTGGAAAGCCTTAAACTTCACCGCGATTTATCTTTAAACTCTAAAACATAGTTGAGAGACAATGTTCCCAAGGTTTTCAGGTTCATAACAGTGTTGAGGTAGTTGTTTGTCCATGTTCCCAATGTTTATACCTGGACAAGAAGGCCTAATGTTAGAAACTACAAGAAAACATCAGTAATTCTGGGGAAATGACAATAAATAGATGAGAACTCACATAGAACATGTATACAACACTTCTCCAACTGAGTTGTTCCTATAGAAAAGGTATCTTAGATCCATGAATTCCTAAATTTGAGTTTAGAGGACATTAAACAGTGTATAAATCCTATGTTGTTTACTTAAAAGAGCCTAGAATGGTAAATGTTTGAAATACAAGGCATAATACACTTCAAATAGAGAAATAAACACCTAGCAGCTTTGGAAAGCCTTACACTTCACGGAAATATATCATTAAACTCTAAAACATAGTTGAGATACAATGTTCCCAAAGTTTTCAGGTTCATAACAGTGTTGAGGTAGTTGTTTGTCCATGTTCCCAATGTTTATACCTGGACAAGAAGGCCTAATGTTAGAAACTACAAGAAAACATCAGTAATTCTGGGTAAATGACAATAAATAGATGAGAACTCACATAGAACATGTATAAAACACTTCTCCAACTGAGTTGTTCCTATAGAAAAGGTATCTTAGATCCATGAATTCCTAAATTTGAGTTTAGAGGACATTAAACAGGGTATGAATCCCATGTTGTTTACTTAAAGGAACCTAGAATGGGAAATGTGTGAAATACAAGGCAGAATACACTTGAAATAGAAAAATAAACACATTTAGTCGCTATGGAAAGCCTTATACTTCACTGAAATGTACCATTAAACTCTATAACGTAGTTGAGAGACAATGTTCCCGATCTTTTCAGGTTCATAACAGTGTTTAGTTAGTTGTTTGTCCATGTACCCAATGTTTATACATGGACAAGAAGGCCTAATGTTAGAAACTACAAGAAAACATCAATAATTCTGGGAAAACGACAATAAATAGACAAGAACTCGCATAGAACATGTACAAAACACTTCTCCAACTGAGTTTTTCATGTAGAAAAGGTATCTTAGATCCAGGAACTCCTTAATTCGAGTTTAGAGCACATTAAACAGTGTATGAATCCTATGTTGTTTCCTTTAAGGAGCCTAGAATGGTGAATGTGTGAAATACACGGCAGAATACACTTGAAATAGAGAAATAAACACATGAAGCAGCTTTGGAAAGCCTTAAACCTCACCGCGATTTATCTTTAAACTCTAAAACATAGTTGAGAGACAATGATCCCAAAGTTTTCAGGTTCATAACAGTGTTGAGGTAGTTGTTTGTCCATGTTCCCAATGTTTATACCTGGACAAGAAGGCCTAATGTTAGAAACTATAAGAAAACATCAGTAATTCTGCGGAAATGACAATAAATAGATGAGAACTCACATAGAACATGTATAAAACACTTCTCCAACTGAGTTGTTCCTATAAAAAATGTATCTTAGATCCATGAATTCCTAAATTTGAGTTTAGAGTACATTAAACAGTGTATGAATCCTATGTTGTTTACTTAAAGGAGCCTAGAATGGTAAATGTGTGAAATACAAGGCATAATAATCTTGAAATAGAGAAATAAACACATTTAGTCGCTATGGAAAGCCTTACACTTCACTGAAATGTATCATTAAACACTATAACATAGTTGAGAGACAATGTTCCAAAGGTTTACAGGTTCATAACAGTGTTGAGGTAATTGTTTGTCCATGTTCCCAATGTTTATACCTGGACAATAAGGCCTAATGTTAGAAACTACAAGAAAACATCAGTAATTCTGGGGAAATGACAATAAATAGATGAGAACTCACATAGAACATGTATAAAACAGTTCCTATAGAAAATGTATCTTAGATCCATGAATTCCTAAATTTGAGTTTAGAGGACTTTAAACAGTGTATGAATCCTATGTTGTTTACTTAAAGAGCCTAGAATGGTAAATGTGTGAAATACAAGGCATAATAATCTTGAAATAGAGAAATAAACACATTTAGTTGCTATGGAAAGCCTTACACTTCACTGAAATGTATCATTAAACACTATAACATAGTTGAGAGACAATGTTCCCTAACTTTTCAGGTTCATAACTGTGTTTAGGTAGTTGTTTGTCCAGGTTCACTATGTTTATACCTGGAAAAGAATGCCTAATATTAGAAACTACAAGAAAACATCAGTAATTCTGGGGAAATGACAATAAATAAATGAGAACTCGCATAGAACATGTACAAAACACTTCTCCAACTAAATTTTTCATGTAGAAAAGGTATCTTAGATCCAGGAATTCCTTAATTCGACTTTAGAGCACATTAAACAGTGTATGAATCCTATGTTGTTTCCTTTAAGGAGCCTTCAATGGTGAATGTGTGAAATACACGGCAGAATATACTTGAAATAGAGAAATAAACACATGTAGCAGCTTTGGAAAGCATTAAACTTCACCGCGATTTATCTTTAAACTCTAAAACATAGTTGAGAGACAATATTCCCAAGGTTTTCAGGTTCGTAACAGTGTTGAGGTAGTTGTTTGTCCATGTTCCCAATGTTTATACGTGGACAAGAAGGCCTAATGTTAGAAACTATAAGAAAACATCAGTAATTCTGGGGAAATGACAATAAATAGATGAGAACTCACATAGAACATGTATAAAACACTTCTCCAACTGAGTTGTTCCTATAAAAAATGTATCTTAGATCCATGAATTCCTAAATTTGAGTTTAGAGTACATTAAACAGTGTATGAATCCTATGTTGTTTCCTTTAAGGAGCCTAGAATGGTGAATGTGTGAAATACACGGCAGAATACACTTGAAATAGAGAAATAAGCACATTTAGCAGCTTTGGAAAGCCTTAAACTTCACCGCGATTTATCTTTAAACTCTAAAACATAGTTGAGAGACAATGTTCCCAAGGTTTTCTGGTTCATAACAGTGTTGAGGTAGTTGTTTGTCCATGTTCCCAATGTTTATACCTGGACAAGAAGGCCTAATGTTAGAAACTACAAGAAAACATCAGTAATTCTGGGGAAATGACAATAAATAGATGAGAACTCACATAGAACATGTATACAACACTTCTCCAACTGAGTTGTTCCTATAGAAAAGGTATCTTAGATCCATGAATTCCTAAATTTGCGTTTAGAGGACATTAAACAGTGTATAAATCCTATGTTGTTTACTTAAAAGAGCCTAGAATGGTAAATGTTTGAAATACAAGGCATAATACACTTCAAATAGAGAAATAAACACCTAGCAGCTTTGGAAAGCCTTACACTTCACGGAAATATATCATTAAACTCTAAAACATAGTTGAGATACAATGTTCCCAAAGTTTTCAGGTTCATAACAGTGTTGAGGTAGTTGTTTGTCCATGTTCCCAATGTTTATACCTGGACAAGAAGGCCTAATGTTAGAAACAACAAGAAAACATCAGTTACTCTGGCCAAATGACAATAAATACATGAGAACTAGCATAGAACATGTATAAAACACTTCTCCAACTGAGTTGTTCCTATAGAAAAGGTATCTTAAATCCATGAATTCCTAAATTTGAGTTTAGAGGACATTAAACAGGGTATGAATCCCATGTTGTTTACTTAAAGGAGCCTAGAATGGTAAATGTGTGAAATACAAGGCAGAATA